>CM076678.1:110742301-111342301 GCA_038501925.1 Xenopus petersii | reverse complement strand
CAGAAAGTACACATTCTGACGAATCCAATATGGGTAAATAAGTGTTTCTACTGCAAACTGCCAAACTGCAAAGCAATGCTGAACATAACGGTTTTTATCAAATTTCTGAAAATCGTCACAAAGCTTGAATTTTACCCCATTATATGCCCCACATTTCGTAACTTATCAGCATAAAACATCCTAAATATGAACACCAGGGGTCTACTGAACACTTTGATGCCCAATATGCATAGATATACCAAACTATGTGGCGAACAGAGACCCCCAAATGACAATAGTGTATATACATTTTCACGGCTAACGCGCTGGCTGCTGCAATATGAGCACCTGGTGTGTGTATTATGCAACATTAGACCCCCCTAACAGTACAGAGACCCCAGAAAACCATATATTTTCAGAAAGTACACATTCTGACGAATCCAATATGGGTAAATAAGTGTTTCTACTGCAAACTGCCAAACTGCAAAGCAATGCTGAACGTAACGGTTTTTATCAAATTTCTGAAAATCGTCACAAAGCTTGAATTTTACCCCATTATATGCCCCACATTTCGTAACTTATCAGCATAAAACATCCTAAATATGAACGACAGGGGTCTACTGAACACTTTGATGCCCAATATGCATAGATATACCAAACTATGTGGCGCACAGAGACCCCCAAATGACAATAGTGTATATACATTTTCACGGCTGACACTCTGGCTGCTGCAATATGAGCACCTGGAGTGTGTATTATGCAACATTAGACCCCCCTAACAGTACAGAGACCCCAGAAAACCATATATTTTCAGAAAGTACACATTCTGACGAATCCAATATGGGTAAATAAATGTTTCTACTGCAAACTGCCAAACTGCAAAGCAATGCTGAACATAACGGTTTATCAAATTTCTGAAAATCGTCACAAAGCTTGAATTCTACCCCATTATATGCCACACATTTCGTAACGTATCAGCATAAAACATCCTAAATATGAACGCCAGGGGTCTACTGAACACTTTGATGCCCAGTATGCATAGATATACCAAACTATGTGGCGTACAGAGACCCCCAAATGACAATAGTGTATATACATTTTCACGGCTGACGCGCTGGCTGCTGCAATATAAGCACCTGGTGTGTGTATTATGCGACATTAGACCCCCCCTAACAGTACAGAGACCCCAGAAAACCATATATTTTCAGAAAGTACACATTCTGACGAATCCAATATGGGTAAATAAATGTTTCTACTGCAAACTGCCAAACTGCAAAGCAATGCTGAACATAACGGTTTTTATGAAATTTCTGAAAATCGTCACAAAGCTTGAATTCTACCCCATTATATGCCCCACATTTCGTAACATATCAGCATAAAACATCCTAAATATGAACGCCAGGGGTCTACTGAACACTTTGATGCCCAATATGCATAGACATACCAAACAGGTTATACGGCTAGAAACAAGTGAACACAACATACGCAGAGCTGAAAATGCAATAAAATGGCTAAGAATTTAATAAAATGGCTAAAAATGCACCAAAATACCCAAAATTGCAATATAATCACCGAAATAACATAAATAACATAAATAACATAAAAAAGATATTGCACAGTACGGTTAGCGAATACGCTATTCGTAATGGCAATAAAACATTTTTTTCAGCCAAAAAAAGAAACAATGCGATAAGAAAAAAAAAAAAAAAAGCCACAATGCCATGTATGTGCGTGTGCGTGTGCGTGTTTACAAATGGTAAATTACATGTTATGTGTGCGTGTGTGCGTGTGCACATGTGTGTAAGTGCAGTGAGTGTAAGTGACCTCCCCAAAAATGTATGTGTAAGTGTGTGTAAGTGTGAATCTAAGTGTGTATTACTGTAATAAGTGTGTGTTGGTGTGTTTGTGTGTGTAATTGTTGCACTAACCTGAAAAAGTCGCTGGAGACTGTTGCAGGCGATCTGGAAGGGCCCCAGGAAGAGATCTGCGACGTCCTCTGTGTGCCTGTGCTGTGGGGGCGGAGAAATCCAGCGCGGTGTAGGCTGCTGCAGCAGGACACGTAAGTTACACGTGCCTGCTGCTGTTTTTGGGCCCCTGGGCGATCGCGCCCCAGGGGCCACTCGATCCCCTGCTCTGCTCGTTGCCTAGGGGCAGGGGATCGATGCGGAACGGAGCGAGCGGCTCTAACAGCCGCTCCTCCGCTCCAGAACCCGGAAGTGCTGCAGAACGTAGAATCTACACTCTGTGGCATTTCAAGTTACTTTTCCACAGAACGTAGATTCTACGTTCTGTGGCACTTAAAGGGTTAAAGGATAAGGAAAGCCTGTTTCACTAGGGGATGGTAAAATGTTAGGCAACCCCCCCCCCCCCAGTTAAATAGATCGCTAAGTTTTTCCTTGGGCTGGTGTTGTTTCTTAGTGCTGTGCCAACACTTTCTAACCTTGAAGTCATCAAGTTAAGTTTGTTGAGGTTTATTTCACTGGGTAGGCGACTAACAATTTGCACCCCGCCCCCCCCCCCGCAAAAAATGCTTTCCACTTCCTTTAAAGCACTCTAAATAGGTTAATTTTTATAGACCTTGCTGTTTCCATATACAGTATGGAATGGATTGTTGTACACAAATACATTTACCTTTAGGAGAAACTGGAAACATTAATCTACCACCTTTATTTCCTTCTGAAAATCTTCATCAACAATATTTAATTATACAATATCTAAATAAATATTATTTATAATATACAGGTATGGGACCTGTTATCCAGAATGCTCGGGACCGGGGGTTTTCCGGATAACGGATCTTTCCGTAATTTGGGTCTTGCCTTAAGTCTACTAGAAATTCATTTAAACATTAAATAAACCCAATAGGCTGGTTTTGCTTCCAATAACGATTAATTATATCTTAGTTGGGATCAAGTACAAGCTACTGTTTTATTATTACAGAGAAAAAGGAAATCATTTTTAAAAATTTGGATTATTTGGATAAAATGGAGCCTATGGGAGACAGCCATTCCGTAATTCGGAGTTTTCTGGATATCAGGTTTCTGGATAAGGGATCCTATACCTGTATATATAAATTAGGACTAATTATGAATAATGTTAAATAGATTATAAGAAGTGTTCTGTTCTTGCTATGTATGTGGTTTAATTTCTTCCTTTATGGATTTTATACACTTTACCAATTTAGTGGAGCAATCTAACTGCTAGTCACACTGTGTGATTATTTTTTTTTAATTTTAGTGGATTTGCTCATTTTGAATAACCTTTTTATGATTTTTAAATTTATACATAAAAGCTTCATTTTCATATATGCCTATGTGTGGTTTTGTGGTTTTCCTATTTTGTTTTTAAAAAAAAAAAAAAAAGCTTGAGATTTATTAAAGTGTAAAAACCATGAAAACCTCCAATGCAAAACTTTGCCAGGTAAAAGTCATCATGGTTCTATAGAAGTCAATGGGAGCTGGGCTGATCCTATTGGACTGCTCTAAATCAATTCGGACTTTTAAAGGTTTTCGGAATTGTTTTCGCTAGGAATTGGTTTCGCTAGGAATTGGTTTCGCTAGGAATTGGTTTTAGAGGTATTTGTTTTTTTTCAATCCATACTTTTTTATTTGGATCTTTTAATAAATTCCATGACATTTGTGGTTTTAGGTTTTAGAGGAAGGGAGTATAGTCACAGTTTCAAAAACCACTAAAATCCAACATTTCATAAATATGCCTCTAAGTCCATTTCGGAAATCCTAAATTGTTCTAAAAAACAAACAAACAAAAAAACAATTTTCCTAGGTAACCCCTACATCAGCCGAAAAAATGGATGGCAATGAATTCAACTGAAGTGTGACACTCTGCTAGCACTCAGGTAACCCCCCGCCCCAAAGACTGCCAGAAATTCAGTTCACCTACTGAATATGGAATATGTTGGCACATGCTTATATATAAAACATTCTTATAATAATGGATAATTCTAAAGAAAATATTACAGTATTAGGGATTTGTTTGTGCAAGGCCACAATAAGTGTCCCTGCCTGTACAAACTACATAATAAGACCATATACAGAAGCAGTCTGTATCAGTCACTCACTTTGTACAGATTGGAATAAAACACCTTTCTTTTTTTTCTACAAAAGACAAAGATAGGAAACGTCATGTGAAATATTACCGGCATACTATTACAAACCAAAAACTGGTTAGAAAAGTGTCAAGTTGTTTGATATTGAGAACAAGTTGACCCATAAAATCACCAGGAAAGTATATGCATCTTTTTTAATTCACCATAAACATAGAAATTGGAGAAAACCTTTAAAACTTGTAACTATTAACCAAAAAGTTTACATAAAAAGGTGAGCCCTCTGACTTTTCTATTAATTGTTTTCAATCAATGCTTTTCTTTTAAAGGAATTGTTCAGTGTAAACATAAAAACTGGGTAAATAGATAGGCTGTGCAAAATAAAAAATGTTTCTAATATAGTTAGTTAGCCAAAAATGTAATGTATAAAGGCTGGAGTGATTTGATGTACAACATGTCAGTCAGAGCACTACTTGGTTTACACTGGCTGGTTGCCCTGGTTACCAGGCAGTAACCAATCAGAGACTTGAGGGGGGGCCACATGGGTCATATCTGTTGCTTTTGAATCTGAGCTGAATGCTGAGGGTCAATTACAAACTCACTGAACAGAAATGTACCATGTGGCCCCCCTTCAAGTCGCTGACTAACTCAGAGTTATAGAGCTGAAAAGCAGGAAGTTGGATTCTGGCTGTTTTATTAGACATCTGTTCACTCCAGCCTTTATATATTAAATTTGTGGCTAACTAACTATATTAGAAACATTTTTTATTTTGCACAGCCTATCTATTTACACAGTTTTTATTTTCACACTGAACTATTCCTTTAAGTCTCCAATTCTTCAAACTATTGGAAGTAAACCCTTTATACAGCAAGACCTGTTTGTGAAAGACACTGGAAGAATGTCCCCTTGACAGTTATCACTCCCAAGTATTCTACTATCAGCTTTAAATAAGGTTAATGGTTTGTATCTCTTCTTTGCATTTGACATGTCTAGGTTTCCAAGAAATATTATGGCAATGCAGGTGAATTTGTTTACTAGTGTGTCAGAACTACCTTTCGGTTGCACCATTTTTGCACATCTCAAAACATAACTTTTTCTCTTTATTAAAGTCCAAACAAGGCATTCATTTATCAAAGCTGCAGTGCAGTATTTTTCCTAAATCACTCCTTATTTTTGTTCCTACCATACAAAATACATAGGCTAAACTGACTCTTATTATATGTTTAGGTGGTCATGTTGGCATATCTCGCACATCCGAGCAAAAACAAGCACTGTTTAAGAACTATGGTACTGGAAAGCACAAAACAAAATCTAGATTTTTATAATAAAAAAAAAACCTTTTATCAATTTACATCCAGTAACTTGCAGTAGCATCTCATCCAGGCAATCATATAGATTAGGTCTGAAAGCCTGAGTTACAGACATTGTAAAAAGCCTTCATATACCTGTTCAATACATTTCTACCTCATTTCCACTACCTGGCAATGAAAAGGTTTATTAAGAAGCTTCACTGAACCATGTCTGTTAAGATAACCATAAGGATGTTGTTTTACATGAACAAGCACTGAATTTACATGTACATTGTTTACATAAATAAAGTTTGCCGTTGGAAGTTTATCTTGCTTATACACAAAATATGTACTAATATGCAAATATAAATTTGAAGATAATAATTAAACTTGTATTTAAAAAAAGTATAGCTATGAGCAGGAAATACCCATGAATACATGTAAAATATTGATTGCCAAGCGCATCCAAGATCTGTTAGTAAATGTAAATGATCTGTAAAAGTATATGTCTTCTCAAATGATTATTGTACAATTTCTTCCCTGTTAGTATTTCAGATGAACTTGCAGGGTGCAAAGATAACTAAAAAAATATTTCAATGCTCATCTTTTAATTATTTGCAGATATGTTTTTTGATGTGGATGGTCAGCTTATTCCAATACAATGAGTGCACTATGCAAGTTAAAATGGTCAAATCTATATGTATATAGCTATATGTATATAGCACAAATGGTACTGTATAGAACTTTGACTGTTCGCGTCCGCCGAATGTTCGCGAACTTCGCGCGACGTTCGCCAATTTGAGTTCGCGTTCGATTCGAATAAAAATCGTTCGACCATTCGATTCCTTCGACCGCTAAAATCGAACGATTTCCATTCGTTCGAACGATTGTAAGCATTCGATCGAATGAAAAGCATTAGATCGTTCGATTCGAACGAAAATCCTTCGATCGAACGGTTAAAATCCTTCGATCGTTCGAATCGAACGATTTTGCCGGTGTTCGCGAACGGCGTTCGCGAACACCAAAACGCCAGTTCGCTACATCCCTATATACAGGTTCCAGGGTGTCCAAATTTCTATGTGTTTGTCCACTTTGTCTGCCAATAAAGCCGTTAAATATAAAAGATTTTGTCAGATTGATTCTTTCGACTATTCCATGAGTAGCAATAGATGTTTGTAAAAATTGCTTTGCCAGGTTGATTCTCATCACAACTAAGATTTGACCTAAGAGTTTATTTTGGGTCTTATTAAGTTCTTTAGTGGGAAGGGCTAATGGGCAATGGGTTTGATAAGAACCTTTTCTATCATCCGTAAGATGTCCTTCTAATATACAACCGCTATGGGGCATGTCCACCAGATATACAGTCATATGAAAACATTTGGGAAGACCTATCAGCCTGCATATTACTTTACTCAACTTTCAACACAAAAAAATAACAGTGGTATGTCTTTCATTTCTCAGGAACATCTGAGTACTGGGGTGTTTTCTGATCAAATATTTTTAGTGAATCAGTATTCAGCCGTAGGAATTTAAATCAAATGTAAAAAACTGGCTGTGCAAAAATTTGGGTAGTCTTATAATTGTGCTAATTTGAATGCATGTAACTGCTCAATACTGATTACTGGCAAAACAAAATTGGTTGGATTAGCTTGTTAAGCCTTGAACTTCATAGGCAGGTGTGTACAATCATGAGAAAAGGTATTTAAATTGGCCAATTACAAGTTGTGCTTCTATTTGACTCTCCTCTGAAGAGTGACAGCATGGGATCCTCAAAGCAACTCTTAAAAGATCTGAAAACAACGATTGTTAAGTATTATTGTTAAGGGGAAGGCTACAAAAAGCTATCTCTAAGGTTTAAACTGTCAGTTTTAACTGTAAGGAATGTATATGCATTTGGAATTAATTTGGCTGCTTCTGTCCTGTGTCACATCATCAATAAACACTAGTGTCCCAGTGCCACTGGCAGCCATGCATGCCCAAGTCATCACACTGCCTCCGCCATGTTTTATAGAGATGCGGTATGCTTTGGATCATGAGCTGTTCCACGCCTTCTCCATACATTTTCTTGCCATCATTCTGTTAGAGGTTGATCTTGATTTCATCTGTCCAAAGAATGTTTTTCCAGAACTGTGCTGGTTTTTTTAGATGTTTTTTTTTTATTTTTTAGCAAAGTCCAATCTAGCCTTTCTATTCTTGAGGCTTATGAGTGGCTTGCACCTTGCAGTGCACTCTCTGTATTTACTTTCATGCAGTCTTCTCTTTATGGTAGACTTGGATATCAAAACGCCTACCTCCTGGAGAGTGTTGTTCACTTGTTTGGCTGTTGTAAAGGGGCTTCTCTTCACCATGGAAAGTATTCTGTCATCCACCACTATTGTCTTCCGTGGACTTCCAGGTCTTTTTGCATTGCCGAGTTCACCAGTGCTTTCTTTCTTTCTCACAATGTACCAAATTGTAGATTTTGCCACTCCTAATATTGTAGCAATTTCTCGGATGGGTTTTTTCTGTTTTTGCAGCTTAAGGATGGATTGGAGAGCTCCTTTGACCACGTGTTGTCTGTTCACAGCAAAATCATCCACATACAAGCAACCCCCCACAAATCAACTCCAGGGCTTCGATCTGCTTCATTGATGATGACATAACAAAGGAATTGCCCACACCTGCCCATGAAATAGACTTTGAGTCAAAGGTCCAATTACTTTTGAGCCCCTGAAATGAAGTGATTGCGTTAACAAAAAACTCACATTTTTATGCAATCTTTTTGTTCAACCCACTGAATTAAAGCTGAAAGTCTGCAGTTCAACTGCATCTGAGTTGTTTCATTTAAAATTCATTGTGGTAATGTACAGAACCAAAATTAGAAAAAAGTTGTCTCTGTCCAAAGATTTATGGGCCTAACTGTATATTAAAAGGAAGTTGCTACTTTAAAAGCTCAGCCAATTATAAACAGAACGCCAAAGAATTAAGAGGGGTTCTCAAACTTTTTCATATGACTGTATGTATAATCTCCAATGTCTGTGCACTCCCAAAAAATTACAAGAAGTGGAAGAGTAATTTCTGTGTTTTCCTGCTGGGGTGATGTGCCATCATAAACTTATATGCTGATTCTTCTATAGCAGGTTTTTTTAGAAGTCCAATCTAGCCTTTCTATTCTTGAGGCTTATGAGTGGCTTGCACCTTGCAGTGCACTCTCTGTATTTACTTTCATGCAGTCTTCTTTTTTGAAATGGTCTCCCAAATTAAATTAAATTCTTGCTGGGAAATAGGTTGTCCTATATCTACTTCCCAATCTGTCATATATTTCAAAGGGTCCTTGGTATCAAAAGAAATCATTTGTTTATATAGTAGGGAAAGAGTTCCCTTAAGTTTTCGCGCTCACTGACAGCATGTATCAAGTAATGTAGATGGTTGATTCCTAAAGGAAATATCGAATTGACTTAATAAAGTACTGTAATTGAGTTGATAATATCTATAAGTCTCCTTCTCAGGCAGATTTTGTGTGAATTGCATAAACTGTAATGATTTCATTCCAGTAGATAAAAGCATGCCTTGCACCATGTAAAACGGTCTTTCTACCACTGAAATGTGGGGGTTGCTTAAAAAGTGTGTTATTATGGATTGGTATAAGGGTACTCTTGAATCTGAACCAGGTGGAATTTATGTAAAGTATTGTGCCATGTATATATGGTGTGTTTTAAAACTGAACCAGAGATCGGGAAGGATTTGACCTGCTTTTACAGTTTGCAGTTTTATCGATTGTATATAGCCTAACCTAAATGATCACCTTTCTTAGCATTATCACTAAGCAGATTTTCAAAACAAGCCAGTTGTGCCTTGGTCTTGCTTAGATTTTGTTCAGAATATATATTTTGCAGCAAAGTAATGTATATGGCAAGGTATTAAGTATTTAGATCATATGACTGGTATAACAGTTTTACTCTGAATATCTGGCCTTGTCATAAAAAAAATTACATCAACACCATTTTGTTGCTTTTCTTGCGCACAGTGAGATCTCCGTGAATTCAATACCTGCAGAATAATCTTATGCTGGTTTAATGCCAAATATCTATTTTTTTAAACAAAAATGCACATAGCAAGAGTTACATTTACAGCACCATACTTCCCACATGCCCTTTTCAGAATGATCAAAATTCCAGTTAAAGCTCTGCACATCTCTAAAAGTGAGGGATCATCTGAATAAATCAAATCCACATATTCATAGGGTTCCAGAAATATGTGGCTTCTAGAAACCACAACATTTAGACGAATAGTCTCATAACTTACACACAAAACATAAAAACCCTATTTCAATTTTATTTAAACCTTATGTATTTTTAAATATGCATTCTGAGAACTCAGATTAAGGTAAAGGTCTTTCTGCTCCCACACAACAAACTGCAAATGTTTACTGAGGGCAACATATACATTATTATTATAGATATTACTAGCAGGGGTATTCTGAGTAGTTTGATAACCACTTTGCATATAAAACTTTGTAGCATATAGTTTTAAGTCTCTCCTTAGTAAAGAGATACTCCCACATTTTAATGATACATAAATTACATATGTTCTAGATATGCTAAAACATAGACTGCAGATTTTTGTTCATAACTTTTTGACCCTTGCAAAAAAACTATCATCCATGCCTCAAGCACTTGTGTGATCCAACAGTCTCATTCGTAATTGGAAAGTAGAGATCCTGAAGAATTGGTAACTATGCCTACCTGGAATTTCTAAAATTTAAAATGCAGATTTTTTTTTAATTTTTATTTTGGAAACTTACAGAAATTACAGAAAAAGACAGCAAAGCAATTCTTTAATTTGCATTCAAGTTTCTAAACAAAATATTTAACATGCATTGTATTATTCTTTTTTTAGACTAGAAAGCTTCATTCCAGCAGAATTGTACAAATTGTCATACCCAACATGCAATTTGCATTCTGGATTCAGGAGATCACCACTCACACTAAGCTGTCAGAGCTGTAACCCCCACCGACATGAAGGGTTTGACTGCTCAAAGCACATTGATCTTTGATAAATGTGTTTGATAAACTCTATCCTTCAGGGAAGTTTTCCTGATAGTCAGGACTTGGGCCAACCCCATTAGGTACAGGTGATTAATTGTAGCATATAGTCATGCAATCTCCTTAGACAAACACATGCAGCAGAATGAGTCATACTGAAAATCTCACAGACTTTTAATGTGGCACTTATTGTATACCACCTTTTAGACCAGCCCTCATCAACTGTTAGGTCTGTTATTGAAAAGTAGTAATTAAAAAAAAATGGATCTCCCACCAATACTACCACCAGGTGTCCCTTTTCACTAATCACATCACATTAATGCATATACTTTTAGGAGAATTGTAATATTCATCTCATCCAATGACAATATTTTAAGGTCCAATGTAAAATTTTCTTTTGCTTGTATCTTGAAAAGGAAGGCGTTAATAATTTCCCACATGTAGCTTGAAACAAAAAAGAAAGGGTTTCACATCCTTTCCACTTTACTAATTAGCATGCACTTTAACAAAAAAAAAATTAATAATAATAATGAGCTGTACCTCTAAGATTTACTTTGAAAACATGAAAATGCACAACTGCATTCTATGGAATATGCTAGTGTTGCAATTGACTACATACCACAGCCTGACTATGCCTTGCAGGGCGTTTCTGTTGGTGAACAGGTTAATGTCACACATTGTAGGTGGGAAGAGAAAAAAAAATAACACTCAGAACGTCCCCTGGAGGAACCAACCGCGACTAGTATATTTTCATGCATCTCCTGCTTTGACAGATGAAAAATGTCAACTGTCCTGTTTTTATTTTGAAGCTTTATGCACTATTCATCTGCTTCATTAGTGTATCTTCCCGAGTTCTCTGACAGCTGCTCTCTCTCTCTTTTTCCTCCCTCCCTCCGACTCACCCCCTCCCTTTATTTCTCCTCTCGGCAGCTGAATTTTTCAGGCTAATTTGATCTTGCACACTGAGCCGATCTTGGGGAATGATTGACTTGCTCTCTTGACCTCGCGGCCTGATTAGTATTCTAGGGGTGTCTTGAAAGGACAGGATCCCACTGTCTATCTTTAACGCTTGTACTACTCTCTTTTCTCTCCCTCTTTTCCTTCCTCTTCCCATGCTGTGCTGAAAAGCCACCAACTACAACCTTGTCAAGAATGCATGCATTGTGCTTAACAATAAGACAAAGGGATAATAGCTTGTAATACCTGTTTTTACAAGAAAGGTCTATGTACTAAAATCAAATCCTCTTCATCTTAATTAAAATAAACGTGTTTCCATATCAATTAAAAGGCAGATTTTAACAGACTCACTTTACTAGAAAGCCCTCCTTGCCATTTTCACTCAATCCTGTAATTAATTTCAGCCTGTCATTAATTAAACAGAGAGAAACATTTAATTCTTTTTCTAAAGAATATCTGTAATTTGCGGGAGCTCAAAGTGCACTTTAGATTATGAGCCTCCATGTGCACAAGGTACTATGCATTATTAAATGGAGCATAAAAAGCCACACAAACAAATAGATGAACCCAGAACAAGACAACTGCACCTCTAAAGGAAGGCACATGCAATTAAGGAAGATTAAAGTACACTGGTTTAAAAAGCAAAGTTGGACTTCAGTACAACAGTCAATTATATGCTGCAATGATTGGAGTGTCTCTAGGTCATACTAGAGTGAGTGTGCGTGGATTCCAATAAATTGAGAACATTTTATTCCAAATTTGAGAGGGTATACTCTTGTATTTTATATCTATCAAGATAATACACATGTGCCATTGATATTCTTTAAATTATATCCTTATAATACACAAAAGCTATGAAGATCTTGTAAATTATATCCTTATAAATGGTGAGTTCTGATGTCATTTCTGTCACACTACTCACTGAAATTTGTGTATTTTAATAAAGAAAGTACCCCCAGTTGTAAAATATGAGGATATTAGAAGTTACCTCGGAGTTTCATGACCTTTATATGGTCATGAAACTCCTCAGTAACTTATAATATCCTTATATTTTACAATAGGGGGTACTTTATTCACTATATAAACAGTGCTTAGCAATGTAATCCATTATAAGCTGTGCTTGATGCAATTTCTGTCAAGACCTACTACATTTTGTGTTTAATGTTGTAAAATAAGGATATATATATATATATATATATATATATATATATATATATATATATTTTGAACTAATGCCAGGATACTCTACAGGTCTCCGCCAGTTGAAAAAGATCAGTGATTCATGAGCCTAACAGAATGAAGTGCCAATAGATGGGAGCTAGGGAGGCCAGTTAGAAGCAAGCTGCTGTCATCTAGTTGGGATAGGATGAGGTTATTGAGATGTTTTTTATCTGTTATCTAAGAAAGAAAAGGACAGAATTAGACAATACTTGTACCCGAAAAAAAGACAAGATTTGCCCTTGGTTTGATGTGATAAGAAAATAACAGAGAAGATTAACATGTTGAGTAAAAAAGGTCAACAAACATTGTAATACATTGATAAATAATAAAGGGTAATAATAAATTATTGAGTAGGGTCATGCTGGTGAAAAGATGGTCACTTCCATTTTTGTACGATTCCGTTGATTCATCCAGAAACAAATAGTTAAAAAACAGTAAGAGCTCCGATGCTGAATTTGAGTGGTTAGTGAAGGCAAGCCCGGATTTGCGGAAATGCCACCAAGGCATGCTGCCCAACCACCCCAACGTTGGTTCAAAAACACTGGGGATGTGCAGGAGATACAATAATTTTTTTAATTTCCCATGCGCCAATCGCCCATTGCTCCGGTCCCAATAATGAAAATTGCACAAATAAAGGGGAGGGGGCAGGGCGACAAACGCCCGTTATGTAAATCCGGCCCTGAGTGAAGAGTGGATACATATATCTGGATATATTCACCATATAAAAATTGCTTTAAATGTACAAGGGTGCCCTAAAGGTAGATAGGGATCTGCCAGTAGACCTCAAGACACTGTCAACAAACAGCTTGTCTAAATCACCCTCCTATTTCATGCTTTTCCTTCAGATATTACGTTTAGGCTCCATAAGAAATAGTTGTTTGTTAAGTAAAGGTATATATATTTTGAGTATTTAAGTAATAATTTCCATGGAATAGAATGCTAACAATTATTTTATGGATATAGATCATAATGGGACAACATCACTAAAAGTAGACCTTGCCTTAGCAAAGTATGATATGTCAATTAATTCTTATCAAAAACTGTAGATTCTATATGCTGTTGCACAGAAAGGGTTAAAGCAATAATATTATTCCCTTTGTGAAACAACTATAGTTCTCTACCATTCTGATGTACAGAATGAGGAGTCTACCATTTATGGGAAATGCTTTATGAAAATGTTATGTTATTGCTCTGCGTTACTGATGTTGAACAACCCCAACCTCTTCCTCCCCTGTCCTGGTGGGCACATCTGTCTATTTAATAAGTGGTCCTTCCCCATCCAATTGAAAGATTATTTTTAACTGAAAAAAATCTATTAGGATAATTGTTAGGGATCATGAATGCTAACAAGCTGCATTTGCAGAAAATAAATGGAAATATTTTAGTGTGATTTTAGTGTGTTTTGTCGACATTTTCTACATTCCAAAATAAAACAAAAACACAGCAAATTTATGATATTTCTAAACATAAATAAGTGTTCATTACACAGCACGAACAGTATTCATGAAGCACGCTCAATCCTATAGGACAAGGGGCTTTTTTAAACAGAGAGCAGTATGATGCTTCACAGTTGGGTGGCACCAGAGTTCTCTGAAGTCACTGAGCAGTGCTGCCTCATTTAGTGTCTAATTTCACTCTGGTATATGCATAAACAAATGATGTATTTACCTCATAAAGAAGGCATCCTACAGACCAAATATCAGATTTAAAATTGCATACATTCTCATTTATCCTCTCAGGTGACATGTAATAAGGGGTTCCCACTGGAAGAGAAATATAAATAGGAAATATAAATAAATAATAAACTCTATAAACAACCTAAACTGAAAAATGGTGAATGCATACAGCTCCTTAAACAGGAAATAAAATTCATTTATTAAAGGAAAACTATACTCCCAAAATGAATACTTAAGCAACAGATTATATCAAATTGAATGACATATTAAAGAATCTTACCAAACCTGAATATATATTTACATAAATATTGCCCTTTAACATCTCTTGCCTTGAACCACCATTTCGTGACTCTATCTGTGCTGCCTCAGAGATCACCTGACCAGAAATACTACAACACTAACTGTAACAGGAAGAAGTGAGGAAGCAAAAGGCAGAACTCTGTCTGTTAATTGGCTCATGTGACCTTACATGTGGTTTGTATGTGTACACAGTGAATCTTGCGATCTCAGGGGGTGGCCCTTATTTTTTAAAATGGCAATTTTCTATTTATGATTACCCAATGGCACATACTACTAAAAAAGTATATTATTATGATAATGGTTCATTTACATGAAGCAGGGTTTTACACATGAGCTTCTTTTACTCAGTATCTTTTAATAGAGACCTACATTGTTTGGGGGTATAGTTTTCCTTTAAAAATCACTTAGAGTAAAAGAGTTTTAGGTTGTTTTTATATACACATATTGCAAACTTACATGGCAACAAGATACACAAAAGTGCAAGTTGTCCTAACTATATTAAAATCCCCACAATTTATTTTATTACCATAACTCTGCAAATTAAATTTACTGGAGTATTTAACTTTTTAAAAATAACAGTATTGTTATATATGTGTTTTTTTAATTATCTAGCTTTATGTTCAGCATTTATCCAGTTTTATATTATCCAGTTTAAAATTAGGAGAGGATCTGAACCGAAAAATAATGATAATAAATACATAAAAACAATAAATAATAGAAATTGCAGCATCATAGGAAAATGCTTTTTGACACCTCATTTGAACACTTTAAATATGCAGAATGCATTACCTAATTCAAAAAATAAGACCAGCTGATACTTTGCTAAGAACAGTACATGCTAAAGGTTAATTTCAAGTGCTTTTGATTTTGTGTATTGGAATAAGCACTGTGTTCATTGTCTTAAAAAAATAATAATAAGCCGAATGCATGCCATATTCCACACCATTTTATTCAGCGCAATTGACTTATTTGTGATAAAAAAATGTTCTCTATGCTCATTTAAAAAAGATTGGGAAAAAAACCTTTTATACAAAAATAATATGTCTTTTTGTTAATATTTTTCTGCTTAGGTAGCAAGTTCTATGAATTTGTTTCTTCCCCCTTAAAATTTAACGATTGTCGCATAAAATAAATAATCAGTGGTTATGGTGGCAAAGGGATCTTTTAACGTCAGTTGGAGGGTTAGAGGTCGTCATAACAGGAAACTCATGAAAGCTGCGTGAAATTAATAGTGTGTGCTCCCAATGCAGGTTAATAAGGTTTTCCGGAGGGGGCCGTGGCTTTCACAGCTGACACATGGCATCAGACTGGGCAGTAAAACACCCTCTTAGTCCCTGTGCCTCTCAGGACGGCTTACCTAAAGAATGTGCAGCTGTGGTTTTAGAGCTGAAGAAGCGGCCCAAGCCTAAATCTCCCAGCTTCACCACCCCTGTGGCTGTTATAAATACATTGGCTGGTTTAATATCTGCAGAGAAACAGAAAATGTTGGAAGACCAGAAAATAAAGGTATGGGGCAATAAAGAAAAAAAACTAGTCTGTTCTGGAGCAAGTTCCAGATATCTACACATCTATCGTATAGAAGCAACTTTGCCTGCAATGCCAAAAGTATTGCTTATGAAAGTAAAGTATCCTTTACCATCTTTACTGACAGAGAGAGATTTCAAGCACCCCACCGATCAGTCTGCAGGTGCAATCAAAAACTAATGCAAAAACTCCTCCAACTGCATTATCTAATGGCATGATACTAATAAATGGTATGTAGTGCTGCTAAAACTCTTATTTCCTTACAAGGAGTTATGCCTAACAATGTGTACCATCTGTTTAACCATATAATATATGTATGTATATATATAAATAAATGAACATTGTTGTGCAACAGCAAAAAGTAGGACAGGTGGAGAAGACTTAATTTACGATCAACATATCAGGAGTCAAAATTTATTGAAATTACAAAAGCAGGACAGAACCCAGCAGTGCTATTAAACTGATAATTTTATAATGAAATCTCAAATGTTGTGTGTGTCTCACATAAAGCGAATAACCGTTTAATAGCACTGCTGAGTTCTGTCTGGTTTTCTTTATTTGCATTTTAGAGCTACATCTGCACAGGGTACCCATGAGGAAACCAAGGCTGCACTTGAGCAAGGTATTCCACATGTTATCATTGGCCAAAATGAACTAAAAGGCTTCTTTGGGCAGAAAATTTCAGTATTATATAAGAAATTACAATAAAAGTGGCAGTATAGACCCTTGTTCAACACAAGGTCCTAAACATACTTCCTGCTGATTGTTTTAAACACAAAAAAATATTTTTCTTTTAACATCTAAACAGGACAAACAGGAAAATAGCGACTACTCCATGTTTGGTTCTTGCATAATTAGATTACCATTGCAAAGATAATTTTACTGCATACTAGACTGCTGCTTAACTGCAAGCCAAAACAGTCACAAAAATAAAAAATGTACAGGTTTAACTAAAGCTGGCTATACACTAAGATCCACCAAAATGTGGGTGATATCGGGCCATACACGGGCAGATAAAGCTGCCAATATCGGTTGTTTGGACCGATTTGACAGCTTATCTGGCGTGTATGGGGGCTTCCGACGGGTCTTCCCGATCGATATCTGGCCACGATATCGATTGGGAAGGTTTGATTTTTAACCGACCGACCTGTCGGAGCCCCTTGGCGCACCGTAATTCGATCGTTCGGCCATACGGCCGAACGTGCGAATTACCCCTGATATAGCCATGCCGTTAGTGGCATATCGGGGAAAGATCCGCTCGTTTGGCGATGTCGCCAAACGAGCGGATCTTTGAGTCTATGGCCACCTTAAATCAACTAGCCAATGCGGCCCTCAATCAGGCAGGAAAATCCAACCTGGCCAATTTGTGTCCCATTGGAGGGCTCCATACACTGGCAGATAGCAGCTGAATCGGTCTAAAGGACCCAAACTGACAACTTAAATCTGCCTGTGTATGGCACCTTAACTCAACTAAGCAAAGGTAAGATTGTGTCTGAACGCAAATTATTCTCTATTGCTGCTGTATAATAAATATGGTTAAGAAATATAAATGGGCAGTTTTTGTCTTATGTTGAAAAGGTGTATATAGGTGAACACTGCTCCTTTAGGGTGAGGACCATTTTTACCTCTGTACATGACACGGCGAGAATGCATGTGTTCCAAGGCACTACAGAGCTGCACAAAGTATTTCCATACTGTCTTTTCTGGGATCAATCTTTCTTGTTTCTTAAAATGCTGAAAACAAAACAGACAAACTGAAACTCCATTTGGTAGTGACCTATCTAATGTATCTATTGTACAAAATGAAATCTGCAAACTAAAAACCTTGTATAAACTTTATGTTAGATGTCATTGCTCACAATCAGCATAAACAATTTCATTTTCTTTTAAGACCAAACAATTAACCAAGGGGTTTAGAATAGCCAAACATATTTTAAAGATATGACAAGAACTTGATCATGAACTGCAACTAATGAAACTAACTTTTCTATATTGGAAAGCAGCAGTTACACTACACTACACTGCTACATCACGTTGTAGGTGTCACATTAAAATTAGCCCTCCCATAGTGTCACACACAATGATTTCCACAGTCATTTTCTGGTAGAATTCTGTCCTGGGTGGACAGTTAAATATCAATGCCATACTTGTGACTACCTGAACACATGAGGTGGTAGTGGGTTATATTGGTGTTAACTCTGCTTTTCATGAGGGGCTGGTGGAGAAAACACCTTGTGAAACATTGGCCTTATATCTCTCATCCACTGTCTCCAAGTCTGACCATATTAAACCACATATCATGGCAAAAAATTAAACATAACTTAAACCATATGCCACAGAGCCTCTTGTTCATGCCCTTGCATGACAACTGCAACTTCCTATAATCTCTACTAAAGTTTCAGTCTACCATTCAGTCAGTAATAATTGCTTCAGTCAGACTATTCCATATTAAAAGACAGTACTGTTCTGCATCCCACCTTACCAATCAATCCCTCCACTGGCTTCTTTTTGCCTCAATAATCAAATTTAAAACAATTCCATTCAAAACACTTCACAACCTAAACGTGACATATTGTTAGCTAAGATTAAAGCTATTGGCTCACTCATCAAAATGGAAACAACTCCTTCCAGAGACTTCTTTGTTACATCATTGTAGAATTTAGAACCTTTTGACAAGGGTTGACAAAGCCATGTTAGCAGAAAAGAAATTGTGAATGTAAATGGAATCCTAAGAAACGTTGCATTCAAGGTTGGCCCTGGTAACACATGAAGGATTGTAAACTGTTAACTACATTTCTGACTAAAGACTTCTGTATGTAACAATTTATTCATAGCCGAGTCTAAATACATGGCTGACATTAAGAGGATTATTTATCAAAGGTCGAAATTTATTTTTATACCACGAATGAACTCAGTCTCATCTCTCATGTCATTTTTAAGTTTCTTACTCCTGGATTTCTCAAATGAAGTTCCGGATTTGGTTCAAGATTGCAGAAGATTTGATTTTTGATTGAATACTACTAAATACAGATGCCTCACAACATCTTTCAGTAAATATACGAAGTCACTATTAGAAGTTTTTCTGTTTTTTTAACACGTTTTACTTTTATTAATTTTATATTACAAAAATATCAATTTTGTATCAAGTTTATCCACCTTTGTGCCTTCCACAAAGGAAAACTGGCAAAACATGAATAGTGTTCTTAACAATTAGTTGGTTTTATACCATTGGTTTCTTTTCTCTTCCTTTGCTTGGCCTTCTATCAACTAAACAATTGGGAGCACATTTACTTAGCTCGAGTGAAGGAATAGAATAAAAAATACTTCGAATTTCGAAGTATTTTTTTGGCTACTCCGACCATCGACTACGACTTCGAATCAAACGATACAAACTAAAAATCATTCGACTATTCGATAGTCGAAGTATGGTCTCTTTATAAAAAATTTGACCACCTATTTCGCCACCTAAAACCAACCGAGCATCAATGTTAGCCTATGGGGAAGGTCCCCATGGGCTTTCTAGCCACTTTCTGATCGAAAAGAAAATCGTTCGATCGATGTATTAAAATCCTTCGAATCGTTCGATCCGAAGGATTTAATCGTATGTCGCTAAATACCTCGACTTCGATATTCGTAGTCAAGGATTTAACTTCGAGGGTTGAATATCGAGGGTTAATTAACCCTCAATATTCGACCATTAGTAAATGTGCCCCTTAAAGTTTTAAAATAGTGATTTTAATGAAAACAAGGTAACTGAACAGGTAGTGGTAACAATGAAAAGCATAGAACTTAGAGTGAGTTAATAAATAGAATAGGACTCCTTTAGGCTTCTTGTTTATTCATTCTTCAGAGTTATTTATTACTGTATAGAAATTTGTATAACACTGTAAAAGAAAGAACTGGCTATGCTGCCTAGCTCTCTATAACCTACATCCCCACAAACTTGTTTGTAAGGAATGCACAGCTGCTGCTAAAATTGGTATGCAGATATGGGATCTATTATCTAGAAAGCTCCACATTTCAGGATTGCCATTTTCCATGGAGTTTTGTTTAAACAATTTCACTTCTAGGGAATTCTTTTTCTTGAGGAAATTTTTGGAGGGGGGTGCAAGTGAGATCACCACTGGGACAAGCTAAGACAGCATAAGGTAACACACATTGGCAACACCAATCCTATATAATAAAGTTGAAGTGTCTCTGCGTCCAGTCCCTACAGGCCTGGACTGAGAATTAAAATAGGCCCTGGCATTTCAGGTACACAGAGGCACACTCAGCCCACACAGAGGCCCAAATAGCCACCACCAGCCCACTAAAACCTGACTTTCTATTGCACCTTATAGCAGCCCCTCTGGCATTTGCCAGAACCCACAGATTGCCATTCCGGGCCGGAGTCCCTGTGTCCGTGGGATTGCTCTACTGCGCATATGCCCCACGGACCATCTCTGGCGAATTTAAACTCTAAAATTGTTTTTTATAAATGTTTGACTACATATGTTCTAGCGCCCGTTAATTTAACGGGCTTAATGTTTAGTATATTATAAAGAGCCAATCATTTCCTAATTTCCTAATTTTTAGCATTTTTATGTTTAAAATGTTTTCATATACATGTCAGTTACATAGTTAAGTTGGCTGAAAAATGTACATCAAGTTTAACCCCTCCAAATTTTGTAGCCTAGGCAGGTTTTGCTGTGCATGGTAACACTGGAATCTAGGTTTAGGTAGTATTTTACTGCCTTCATCTTGCTCACATTCCCAGACCAATTTTTTGAGCAAGATTTGCATATCAGAGAATATTTGATGTCAATGAGACATATATCAACATGTTAGTTCACTGTGCATGAAACATAAGACCATTACAGAGTCAGAGTCACACACCTATATAACAGACAATAAAATGCATGAGATGTGGAGGCCAGGGGTTACTAAAGGAGATGATACGCACCCTCTCTTTCCACGTAAAATCTTTCATCTTGCAAAACTCTCAAACATAAAACTAAAACAGGGCTTATGTTTTTCAATTACAAGTAGGGATGTACCGAATCCACTATTCTGGATTCGGCCGAACCCCCGAATCCTTCACGAAAGATTCAGCCGAATACCAAACCAAATCCGAATCCTAATTTGCATATGCAAATTAGGGGTGGGAAGGGGAAAACCTTTTTTACTCCCTTGTTTTGTCAAAAAAGTCACTTGATTTCCCCTTCCCACAGCTGCTTTTGAAGGTAAAAAATTACACTTTACACTTCAATATTAGAAAAACTGTGACATAGAAAATAGAAAGTAATTGGAAAAAAACGTTATTTCTGGTGATCTATCTGAAAACAGCTAGTTGTTTAAAGGTGAACAACCCCTTTAAAGGAACAGTTCAGTGTACAAATAAATACTTGGTAAATTGAAAGGCTGTGCAAATTAAAACATGTTTCTAATATAGTTAGCCAAAAATGTAATGTATAAAGGCTGGAGTGACTGGATGTCTAACAGAACAGAACCAAGCTTCCTTATTTTCAGCTCTCTAACTCTGATTTAGTCAGTGACTTTAAGAGGGGCACACAGGACATAATTGTTCAGTGAGTTTGCAATTGATCCTTAGCATGCAGCTCAGATTCAAAAGCAAACAGTTAAGAGCTATGTGCCTCCCTCAAGTCACTGATTGGTTATTGCCTGGTAACCAATCAGTGGAAACCAAGAGAGCTGCAAAGCAGGAAGTAGTGTTCTGTATTGGAAAAAAAGGTTTTATTTTGCACAGCCTATCTATTTACCTATTTACTGTTCCTTTAAGAAACATCTCTCAGATGGCACCGAAAAGTTGGAAAAAAAGATACTGAAAGTCAATGAATGCGGCATTGCATTTAAAGGGAGTAGCAAAACCCCTAGCTTGAGAACAAGATAGGGAATGCCAAAGATTGCAGGGTGTTAGAGAGCCCTGTACCTGTCCATGGTTAATGTTAAGTAAAGGTTTACCTTGCACCTCACAGGGCTGCAATGTGCACCATTAATGCCCCGGAAGCAAATGCTCTATGGACGGGTCCAGTGGTTTAACTTTTAAAATATGTAATGTAAATAAAAACAAATATATTTAGTAAGAGGGAACTAATAAGAAGAGCATAAAAAAGTTGGAATGGTAGTATGCCTTTGTCCTTTTAAATTTTCATTCAAATTAAACATGTAATAAATGATAAAGTTATCTTTCTGCGGCACCAGAAAATTATTCCACAAAATATCTCAGTAACTGACCCCTTATAATTTTAGCTTCAGAGATTATTGCAGTACCTTTATCATTCTGGAAAGATTCCCGGCGTCTGCTAATTCAAATACTATGTTCAGTTCATTATCCTCAATGAAAGATGCGTAGTATTTCATAACGTTCGGGTGATTCAATTGCTAAGAAAAAAAATGTAATTACTGTTTTTCAATATTTAATATCTAAAATGAATTTTGTTTTTTTAAATAAAAAAAGTTATTTCAAGAAATAAAAAACAAGTAAATTCTAAGTGACTGTAAAATTTCTTTTTTTACCCACAATGCAGCCTTTTTGACCATAATTCCACACACATAACACAAGGGAAGGATAAGCCGAACACAATTGCAGTTGATGCATTGATATTTGTGCAAATGTGCCTGTACTTCTCCGCGAATCGGACATAACTGACAGTTGGTGTAATTTCCTTTTTCTCTTAACAATAAAACAGTAGCTTGTATGATCCAAACTAAAATATAATTACTTCTTATTGGAAGCAAAACCAGCCTATTGGGTTTATTTAACGTTTACATGATTTTCTATTAGACTTAAGGCATTAAGATCCAAATTATGGAAAGATCCGATCCAATCTGGAAACCGACAGGTCCTGAACATTCTGGAAGTCCCATACCTGTATATATAACAGATTCATGAAGCATCATGCTTTAGCATGATGAATACTGTTATTGATACTATAGATATCAAAACAAGCTAGTGTGTTACTAACCTTGATAAGTCTCCAAATAAAGGAAATGGCGCACCTACCATAAAAATGTTTTATTTATGTTATTTATGATATATATATATATATATATATATATATATATATATAAAACACTGTGGCTAGAGTTTACTAGCAAACTTGGACAACAAAAGAAAGGATTTACAGTTCCCCATAGAAATAGGGATATTTAAATGGGTGGCTCACCTTCAGGTTAAGTTTTAGTATGTTATAGAATGGTGACTTCTTTGTAATAGCTTTTGAATTATTTGCCTTCTACTTCTGAATCATTCTAGCTTTCAAATAATGGTCACTGACCCCATCTAAAAACAAATGCCCTGTAAGACTACACTTTTGTTGTTATTGCTACTTTTTATTACTCATCTTTCTGTTCAAGTCCTCTGCAATTCATATTCCAGTCACTTACTCATATTATTGCTTGGTTGCTAGGGTAATTTGGACACTAGCCATCAGATTGCTGAAGTTGCAAACTGGAGAGCTGCTGAATAAAAAGCTAAAAACAACAAGCCATAATTAAAACCAATTACAAATTGTCTCAGAATATCATTCTACATCATATTCAAAGTTAACTCAAATGTGAACAACCATTTTAAAGACCGTGGTCTCAAATCGGGTTCTCAAAGGGGCTGTTAAATTATTCTGTAACAGTAGAAAAAATCATCTTAGGACTCAACAAAATTACCAATGCAAAGCCGATAGCCTAAAAAGTTTTTTCAAAATGTTAAGGAAATCTAATGGCATCTATAAATTATTACTGTGAATGCTTTCTGTCTACAATCATCAGTGTAAATATTTTGATAACCAGCTTATAACCATCTCAAATTGTATATTCTTATACCAAAATAATGTTGTATTATTACTTAAGGCAACCTTTTCTTACTTTTGCGTTGTCTTTTGTAAAAATTTACCAACTAAAATATTACAAAAGACAAGGCATAATCAGTTGCAGGACAGCATATAATCCTACTGTCAAAATTTCAAGTAGAGATCAGTGATTTTAATACAGTTTTATCTTAAGATGTAAACATCTTTCCTTCGTTATTTAAGGATGTGAAGTTCACAGGAGATATGAAAAATAAGTGGTTCAAAGATTTCAAGTGGCACACGAAAAAGGGGCTCTGCTAGACGAAAGAAAAAATAATCATCAAAGCAGCAGAATCCACACAAAAACTACACTGTACAAATAAATCTTAAGGTGCATCAAAAGTGTTTACCTTAAGAAGGTCAATCTCTTTGATACAGTCTGCTCGAGCCTTGGCATCCATCAGATCAAAAATCTAAACAGGATAAAATAAATATGCACAGAGGTTATTTTGATGCATATAGTATTAATGAGAGTGAATAGATATAGTTTACGGACAGAGCTAAGTTGTAAAATAGGGGGTGGGGAAGTGAATATCTTTCAGCCAATTCACAGCCAATAGAGCACTTAAAGGAACAGTTCAGTGTAAAAATAAAAACTAGGTAAATAGGCTGTGCAAAATAGAAAATGTTTCTAATATAGTTATTTAGCCAAAAATGTAATGTATAAAGGCTGGAGTGACTGGATGTCTAACATAATAGCCAGAACACTACTTCCTGCTTTTCAACTCTCTTGGTTTACATTAACTGGTTACCAGACAATAACCAATCAGAGACTTGAGGGGGGGGCACATGGGCCATATCTGTTGCTTTTAAATCTGAGCTGAATGCTGAGGATCAATTGCAAACTCACTGAACAGATATGTACCATGTGGCCCCCCTTCAAGTCGCTGACTAGCTCAGAGTTATAGAGCTGAAAAGCAGGAAGTAGTGTTCTGGCTATTATGTTAGACATCCAGTCACTCCAGTCTTTATACATTACATTTTTGGCTAACTAACTATATTAGAAACATTTTGTATTTTGCACAGCCTATCTATTTACCCAGTTTTTATTTTCACACTGAACTTTAAAAATGTGAACTGTATAATAATAAACAACTTAAAATGGGTTAACCATGATTATTTCAATCAAATTACTTTCTGCTTTATTATGCAAACAATACCTGCTACATGTATTATAAACCCCATCTCTTAAAATAAGTAGCCAAAATGCTTTATTATAATCATTGTATTCCCCTTTCAAGCGTCACAGATTTACAGATACAATCCACAGCTACCTTATATACTCGAGTATAAGCCGAGTTTTTCAGCACTGAAAATGTGCTGAAAAAGTCTACCTCGGCTTATACTCGAGTCTCAGTACTTTAATAACTTAACTCAATTTCACTAAAAGCTGCTCTCCTTCTGCAGCTCCCCCTCCCTCCCAGACAAGCAAGTGGAAAAAAAGTTACCCCCCCCCCCCTGCAAGCAGCCTCAGTAGTTTCAGGTCTCCCGTGCATTTTTCTTCATACATTCCTTTCCATCTGTAACACCGCCTCCCACACAGACAGGCACGGGAAATAAAGGGAGACTGGCTGTGTATTTGCTCCTTGCCGAACATTCCTTTCTATGCTCTGAGCACTGACACATGCGCAATGTCACATAAGCAGCATAATTCACCTGAAACAGCACCTTCTATAGTCACGTGTGTCAGTGCTCAGCGCATAGAAAGGAATATTAGGCAAGGAGCAAATACACAGCCAGTCTCTCTTTATTTCCCGTGCCTGTCTGTGTGGGAGGCGGTGTTACAGATGGAAATGAATGTATGAAGAAACGGGCACGGGAGACCTGAAACTACGGAGGCTGCTTGCGGGGGGGGGGAGAGCTTTTTTCAGAGCTTTCTTTCCACTTGCTTGTTTGGGAGGGAGGGGGGAGCTGCAGAAGGAGAGCAGCTTTTAGTAAAATGGAATTATTAAAGTTATTAAATTACCGAGACTGGCAAGGGGGTGTCTGACTGCAGGTAAGAAAAGGATAAATTCAGCACAGTGCGAATAACAGAGGCTTTGACCGACCGACCCTGGCTTTCCACAACTTATGATTGACAGCACTGACTAATGAGTGTGAGGACAGAACTGTTATGCAAAGAAACCCAACCTCAACCTCAGAGCTGGCCAGAAGCAGGTAGAGAGAAGCTCCTTAAACTTCAGACTCCTCCCTGCATGCCTGTCCTGAGATCCAGTTAGAAGGAGAAGTGAGCGGGTAGCTGTGCCGGGAAAGGAAAATGTGACCCTGCAGGCAAAAGTGTAGTATAGGCTTATACTCGAGTCAATACAGGTTCCCAGTTTTCCTAGGTAAAATTAGGTACCTCGGCTTATACTTGGGTCGGCTTATACTCGAGTATATATGGTAGGTTTTTAAGGCAAAAAAGAATGTGAATTGCCCTCTCATATCTTCTGCTCTGTGACAAAACCATCCATTGCAGGCAAATCAGCTAAATAACAGACTATGTTCTGGGAAGGTTTATGGACTCAGGCTACGTAAATGTCTTAACGGTGTTAAGGGAATATATATATATATATCTCCAAACACAAAATGTAAAGGTAGAAGCATTACTTCAAGACTGAAAACACAATCACAAACGAAGGCATATTATATCCAACCAATATTAAAAACAGCACTCACTAGCGCCAATCTGCTGCAAAGCTGAAGATTCACCAATCTGCTCCAAATTCTGCAGTTCTATAAAAATGCACTGACAGTGTAAAACCGTAAATACTTTAATCGCCAATATCCACAGGCGCCCAGGGTTACACAAGGCGGTCGAGACGCCGGCAATTACCATATGCACAGACTGTTTGTAGAACCCGGAAAGTGGCAAAACGGTGACTCATAATTGCTACATGCGCATATTTGCAAAGACCATTGTGAGTGTAATTTTAACCTATTGGCGATTAAAGTATTTACGGTTTTACACTCTCAGTGTATTTTTATAGAACAGCAGAATTTGGAGCAGATTGGTGAATCTTCATCTTATAAATTCCCTCAATGCATATTTCCTTTTAAACATTGTAAGTACCCCACCATTTGAATATATTACATTGCATGCTTTGGAGTGGCGTTGCAAGGGGTGCACAGTTTGGATAAGCGGAACAATAAGGGCACTTAAGTTCACTATTGTGATAGTGTGTCAACATAATTACAAAATACTGTACTATATTGGTATTATTTTTCTTTTTCTGTCTAACCTCATGCTAGTGAGCGCTGGCTTTTCTTCAGTATTGGTTGGATTCTACTACAAGTCTACTGCAATGCTGAAAATAAACTCTTTGTCCCTTTAGGCTGAGGTCACAAACACAACTAGGTCACTCACCATAGCACTTGTCTTATAGAAGGGGGCAGATGAACCCTACAATATTATTATTATTATTATTATTATTAATAATGCATTGCTAATGTGGAGAGAATGCCCAGAGCTATTTGTGGAACAGGGAGATATAACTGCAATTAGAACGAAGCATTCTTACTAACAACTAGGGGCATATTCGAATAGTAAATTTGAAACAAAACTCGCAAATTCGAATTTAAAAGAGATTTTAAAATGAGATTTATCACACCTCGACATGGAAACAGTTATAATTCAAATATTCGCCACCTAACACCTACCAAATGCACAGACAGGGTGGGTTTTGGTGTGTAAATGCACTACGTTCATATTGTGCTTTTCAGTGCACATTGACGTCGAAGGAGATGGAAGCAGATGACGTTTTTACCTCTGGTGTAGTTATTTATTCCAGCAAAGAAACCGCCTGTGTGTAATGGCTCTTTGATACCTGGTCTAGCAATGGCAGATAAAAGATTAATGAGGCAGTCCTAACATTTATTTTCAAAAGTCTACGGGGGACATGGAGTTCAACATAAATCGTAACCTTAAATATATATCCTTAGTGCACACTGATGTCAGGGCAGAAGGAAATTAATTGGCAAGTCCTAGTAAGCTGATTTTAGGTACCTTGGATAGTACACCCAATTAGCCCTCTATGAACATATGTAGAAACCTTAATTTTTCTGTTAGATTGGAGGGGTTATCTGTATATATGTCAACCACAGAGACCAAATTTCTTTTTTTTTTAGCCTTTTGTTGTAAGGCATGGTCTAGAGCTAATTAAGCACATGGGCAAAGACTGCATCTCTACGTGAGCTCATTAAATCATTAGAATCTTTGATCCCACCACCTTTCATTTGTATCCTCCCGTTCCCACAGAGTCCCTGCTTTGCATATTACTCTCTGCTCAGGGTTACAAGTGACCTAACCCACATTGCCCACTCTGCCGTTCCCAGTGAAAACCCTTCACTTTGCTTTCTAGAGGGCCCATATCACCTATTTAACATTGGGAATACTCCCACTCAAACATGGTATGGGACCTGTTATCCAGAATGTTTGGGACCTGGGGTTTTATGTATAAGAGGTTTTTCTGTAATTTAGAACTTTATACCTTAAGTCTGCTAAAATCATTTCAACAATAAATAAATGCCAATATAGTATATTACTAATTATATAATATTACTTTAGATGGCCAGCTATTAAAGGGCAACTAAAGTCTAAAATAGAATAATGTTAGAAATGCTGTATTATGTATACTAAATATAAACATGAACTTACTGCACCAGCAGCCTAATAAGACAAATGATTTATGCTTTCAAAGTTGGCGCAGGGGGCTGTCATCTTGTAACTTTGTTAGACATTTCTGCAATATCAAGACTCGCACATGCTCAGTGTTGTATGGGCTTCAGTTGGGAGGTTAAGCTTAGGGATCGTCATTAATTATCAAAACAGCACAAGTCAAATAATATCTTATAATATCTATATCTATAATATATTAATAATCATAATATAGAGACTGCACTGCGTCTCTGGATACAAATCTCTACAGGGAATCCAACAATGCTGCTCGAGTTCTGGGAAGTAAGGTGGGGGGGCTCCCCCTGCCATTTGAAAGTATGATCATTTACCTGCACAGCAGTTGGGGACCATCTGACAATTCCTATCCACAGCAGTAAAAGAAGGGGGAATTGCACTGCATACAGTCAGGTTTATGATAAAAACTGTAGACATATTTTAATCAAAGTATATTGTAAATAGATTTCTTTTTCATTAAAGAAAGTAAAAATGGGATTTTATATTTTTGCCTTTACATGCCCTTTAAGTATTGTAGAACTTACGTTCTACAATACTTAAGTACCACAGACATTTATACATGTACGTAAAATATTGCACGTGACCTTTAAATTTACATATCTATATGATTGTTAAGGTGTAAGTATAAGTTTTAAGTATATTAAGGAATTCAAACGGATAGAAATAAAATTTAACTTAAAATCTGCTTAGTTAAGGTGACATTAACATTCCCAAATAAATGTAAAATAAAGATGTAGGCTTTATGAAGTACGAACATTTTGCAATAATATTTCCTATGCTGCTGGCAGCTGCCAGTCACATGAAATGTCAAACCCCGTCTATCATGCAGATCATATGCAGATGAACAAGAGACATGGGAGGATTTTCTTATTCCATAAACATGTGAAAAGATATTGCCAGAAAGTGGATATTTTCACTTTTTTTTTTACTTCCTTAAGCTACCCATTTAAGAAAGGATCCTCTAATTTGACAATGTTACCACTTCAAATGCTTACAGGAAAAATTTCTTCTGTAATATTATAATATTATTACCAAAAGTATCTGAACACTTGCCATTTCAAAAGCTTTTAACATATGCAGGCAGTACACAATCTTCTTGTCATTGGCAGAATTGTCATTGCCAGTCTAATAGCCATATAATGTAGATTTGGTAGCAGAAAGTAGCTAACATGCTTTACAGAAAAATCTAAATACAAGGCCCCACTTACTTGGACTTTTTTCAGGGCAACAGGTACCCCATCCAGTAGGCAGGATGCTCTGTAGACATCACTAAACTGGCCTCTTCCAACCTTCTTCTCAATTTGGAAATTTGCAAGCGTGTTATATCCCATGTCTGGCCGTAAAGCTTTCTATAAACACAGAAAACAGGAGAAATGTATTATACAGAACATGTCCCATTATTGATCAGCGAATCTGTCCGGTTAGGGACAGAGGGTCTCCAGAAACAGTTACCGTATATACTGGAGTATAAGCCGAGTTTTTTCAGCATCCAAAATGTGCTGAAAAAGTCTACCTCGGCTTATACTTGGGTCAGCGGCAGTAGCTGAGATTGCAGTCACTTTTAATCATTCCTATACCAACAGTTCACTTGGGGAGAGACCACAATATCCCACAATGACATCTGTTGGTTATATGAAAGAATAACAGTGCGCCCTCTGTTGGTTATATGAAAGATTTACAGTGACTGCAATATCACACAGCGCCCTCTGTTGGTTATATGAAAGAATAACAGTGTGCCCTCTGTTGGTTATATGAAAGAATAACAGTGACTGCAATATCACACAGCACCCTCTGTTGGTTATATGAAAGAATAACAGTGTGCCCTCTGTTGGTTATATGAAAGAATAACAGTGACTGCAATATCACACAGCGCCATCTGTTGGTTATATGAAAGAATAACAGTGACTGCAATATCACACAGCGCCCTCTGTTGGTTGTATGAAAGAATAACAGTGATTGCAATATCACACAGCTCCCTCTGTTGGTTATATGAAAGATTAACAGTGACTGCAATATCACACAGCGCCCTTTGTTGGTTATATGAAAGAATAACAGTGACTGCAATATCACACAGCGCCCTCTGTTGGTTATATTAAAGAATAACAGTGACTGCAATATCACACAGCGCCCTCTGTTGGTTATATGAAGGATTAACAGTGATGGCAATATCACACAGCGCCCTCTGTTGGTCATACGAAAGATTAACAGTGATGGCAATATCACACAGCACCCTCTGCACATGGTAGTGGGACAGTGGGACAATGCACACAGTAATCCGTTTGGCAATTCTCTGTCACCATCAACTTTGCAAAGTCCAGTTGATCGCTGGGGGGGGGTCGCTTTGGCAGAATGTGCGCTGCTGGGAGACAGGGCTGTAGTTGTGTCTAGGCTTATACTAGAGTCAATAAGTTTTCCCAGTTTTCATAGGTAAAATTAGGTACCTCGGCTTATACTCGGGTCGGCTTATACTCGAGTATATACGGTATTCATAAAGCTCAATATAGAGTTAATCATCCCAGTGAGAAATAGGCACAGAGTGGATGCATACCTTTTGTTATCCAAATCTCTTTCAATAGTCCATAGGTAAGATACTATGTAAACATTGGTATATCCTGAGAAATGCTTACCCCATTATACAGGAATTTAAATCATTACCCCTTGTCTTCTATCCGAGAGGTAAAACGATAGGCACTTTGGTTACTTCTTCCAATCTTAAAATTAAAGTTAAAACCACAAATACCTTTTTGGAAAGTAAATCAACAGGCATGTATCCCTGTTTATGCTGCAATCAATGTCCTTATGTACTCAAACGGAAGGAGTTTGTCCACCCGCAGACTGGACAGAGAGTGCAGCGACAGGGATATTATACTTGTATCACAAAGTTTGCAATCTATGTGCTGACCTGTTCGTGTGACCTCATCTATATAGGTGAGACCATCCAGATGGCGAAGTCACGTATTTCGCAACATAGATCCTCCATTAATTTGGGTAATGTGTGGGATGCACCGAATCCAGGATTCTGTTTGGGATTCAGCCTTTTTCAGCAGATTCAGACGATTCCTTCCGCCCAGCCTAACCGAATTTTCAAAAGGCAAATTAGGGGTGGGGAGGGAAATCGAGTGACTTTTTGTCACAAAACAAGGAAGTAAAACATGTTTTCCCCTTCCCACTACTAATTTGCATATGCAAATTAGGATTCAGATTCGGTATTCAGCCGTATCTTTCGTGAAGTATTCGGGGATTCAGCCGATTCCAAAATAGTGGATTCGGTGCATCCCTAGTAATGTGACCTTACCTGTATCAAAGCACTTTTTTGAGAAAGGCCATACTTCAGATAAATTAAATTTATGGTGTTGGAAAGTGTGCCACCTTTGAAAAGGGGTTGTAATCGTGAATTAAAACTTAAAAAGAGGGAAGTATAGTGGATCAATAGACTAAAATCATTGTATCGTTCAGGTCTTAATAAAGGATCTATACCTATTTTTATAATTAAGATATATTCACATGGTCTGTAGGAAATATATGAACACTGATATGTGGTGTATATTACACATTGTTGTTATTGGTTGCTGTGACAACTGTGAGCCGAGTAAATTACGTCACTTCCTTTAAATACATCAGATGGAGGGAGATGTGTTTAATAAGGCTTGATAAAGGGCAAGAATATTGCCCGAAACGCCGCATTGTGATGTGATCTGCTGAATATAACCTTTTTGCAATTAAAATTCTGAGTGCCGCTTCTTATTCCTAATGGACTGTTTCTATTGATATGGGGATGAGATGGCGTCCCTAAAGTGGCTGAGCACCAGGTTGATTATCGTTGGTGAGTGTGCTAAGGCGTTCCTATTGTTCTACATATATACATATATATACTATATACCGATAAACTCCAAAGAATTAAGAGGGGGTTCCCAAACTTTTTCATATGACTGTAATCAGCTTGAAAAAGGAACTAAAATGTTCTGAAAGCTTGTTATGATTATATTAGGTATCACCTTTATACCACTTTTGTTATTTTTTATTTCAAAAGGGTAGCCCTGTAACATTTTGACTGGCTAACACGGCACAGCAACTTTACCTGTATTGGTGGCAAAGCAATCCTATTGGGTTTATTTATTGTTTGAATGATTTTTAGTAGATTTAAGGTATGTGATCTCTAATCCAGGAAACCCCAGGTCTCAAGTATTCTGGATAATGGATCCCATACAGTACCTGTATAAATAAAAGAACAGTAATAGACCAGAAACCATCCTCTTCAAATCTGATCACTACTTAAAGGTTTAAGGCTGAAGACAAAAATCTTGTCTAGATCATGTCAATTTTTATATAGATCTTGCAATAGTTTAGTTATTTAATAAATGTCTACATCATACACAAAAATCAATCCAAACATATGCATTAAAAACCTTGGGGAAACTGATGAGAAAATACTTGCCACACTTGCGATTTAAGAATGCATTAGGACTTGACAAATATTAGCATGAGTCTTTAAGACACAGTGACAGCCGCATGCTGAGCCCATACTCTAGCTAATGTGTTTTGGCATGCTACTTTGTAATCGCACATTTACATATGCAATGACCTATATTTGCATGTCAGCTCTCACACTGTCACACTAGCATGGTTAGGGTCGGGGGTAGAGTGGCAATGCACAGCTAAAGGGCGAGGGCTTTGCTCTGAGACACTGGATAAAGCTGCCTCTACTTATTAGGCTGATGAGCCCTAAGCATTAGACACTTGATTAGATGTAATCTGTTTAACAGTGGCCATTGTATGCAAACTTCACAGCCCCTTTTCTAGCATCTGTGTCCCCCCCTCTATTCCTTGCAGTGGGTAGGAGGGTCACTAAATGACAAGCTGTCACATCTGTGGCATCATGACCTTTGGAGACCAGAATGGTGTACGGTGGATTTTGTTTTTGGATCAGTTAATTGGGTTTTATGGATTAAAAGACATGTTCTGTGGTTAACTAGAAATGTAAAAAAACAGCATGAGAGACCAACTTTTCCCAATTTGCCATTATACTACAGTATTTACTATTCAAGTAGTAAAATGTGGTATTTTAATTTAGTGCATCTTAAAGCCCATGCTTCCAACCCCCGGGGTAGCAATAGCTATCAAATTCAAGCCCTTAGACCTATGAATGTTCCAGTGTCATTTTACTAGATCAGAAATGTAATGCCATGTGTTTACTAATCTAACCACACTAGCCCTTACAATACATTTTTCATCGGCTACCCTGAGATATTGGTAACTCTTTAGAAGGTGATTTATCAAAGGTTGAGTTGTTTTTTGCACGAAAAATTCAAGTTTTTGTGGGTATTTTTTAGTCAAAAATTGATTTTTCGGGTTAGAAAAAAAATCAAATTTTTCAAGATTTTCCAAATTACAGGAAGGTCACCTCCCATAGAATCCATTTTAAGCAACTAACTTTAATGTTTAAAAAAATATTTTCTTTTTCACATTTATAATAAAACAACACCTTGCACTTTTTAACTAAACTGCATTAATCCATATTGGTGGCAAAGCAATCCTATTGGGTTTATTTAATGTTTGAATGATTTTTAGTAGATTGTGATCTCTAATCCAGAAAACCCCAGGTCTCAAGTATACTGGATAACAATTAATGTTATTCATCAAAGGTTGAGTTGTTTTTTGCACAGAAATTTCAATTTTTTGAAGGTATTTTTTAGTCAAAAATCTATTTTTCAGGTTAGAAATAAATCACATTTTTTGAGATTTATTATACCCGAACCTAGAAATATCTCAAATCCGTAAATACACCATCTGAAACCTGTCCAGGTCATGAAGAAATCAATGGCCGAGGTCCCTTGAACCATTTGAAGACTTCATGATCTTCGAATTTTTTTTGGTGGGTTTTGCTCGAAAATTAAATCAATTTGAGTTTTTTACATTCAGAAAACACTGATTCGAGGCTTTTACATTCAAGTTTTTCTTAAATTAGAAATCGTTCGAGGCATTTGAGGTCTAAAAAAGCTCTAAAATTCGATCTCCAATAATTAACCCCCTTGATATGCAATGCAATATGCAATTCACAAAGCGTGAAGCTTTTCCAATTGGAAGCCTCTTTGTAGAGGAGTGAACAACCAGAATTTGGCACAAAACTCTCTAGCACTTCAGCGATTCCTTAGATCCATATAATGTCTTTAATTACCCAAATATGAATTTATGTATTTATGCATTTAAGACATAAGGGTGCTATTTTTGTCATTACTGCTTAAAGAAGAACTCCACACAAACATAACTTAAGCTTTTTGAAAAGTAAACATAATTTCAAACAACTGCAATATACATCAATTAAAGGAAAACTATACCCCCCAAACAATGTAGGTCTCTATAAAAAGATATTGCATAAAACAGCTCATATGTAAAATCCTGCTTCATGTAAATAAACCATTTTCATAATAATATATTTTTCTAGTAGTATGTGCCATTGGGTAATCATAAATAGAAAATTGCCATTTTAAAAAATAAGGGCCGCCCCTGGGATCGTAGGATTCACTGTACTCACAAACATACCAACAAACCATACATGTTAGGTCACATGAGCCAATTAACAGACAGAGTTGTGTCTTTTGCTTCCACACTTCTTCCTATTACAGTTAGAGTAGAAGTATTTCTGGTCAGGTGATCTCTGAGGCAGCACAGAGACCATCACGAAATGGTGGCTCAAGGCAAGAGATGTAAAAGGGCAATATTTACTTAAATATATATTCGAGTTTGGTAAGATTCTTTAAGATGCCACTTAATATGATACCTGTTGCTTAAGTGTTCATTTTGGGGGTATCATTTTCCTTTAAAAAATATACAGACTTTTCATGATTTTTAATGGTTTGGAACAGTTAGCTAAACCTAGCCCCCTGCTCTCCTGCTGATCTGTCTGACTACTTTGCTGAGCTGGCTGACTACTGTTACTTTTTACCAGCAGTCATATGTCCTTACCCTGCATCCTCCAAAGCCCACAATTCCCTGCACATGTGATTTCAATAAGGAACAGAACAATGCAATGCATTGTGGGTTATGTAGTTCCTGCATAATGTCTGTAAGCTGTGGAGAAGTTGTAACATCAGTGTTTAGTCCCTCCTTCCCTGACAGTATTCCAAATGATGCAGAAAGAGAAGAATTGTTAAACAGCTGGATGTCAGCATAGAAAATGGCATTTAGTCATACTTTTTGAAGAAATATGTAACTGTGATGGGTATATTAGAGGTTTTTGTGTTATGTGGGACTCTTTATCAAATTTTGGTTTGGAGCTGGAGTTCCCCTTTAAATTAAAGGCCATGTTAACAGTTATTTTTTTAGTATCTTCATTATTCAATAACAAACCTGAAATAGACATTTTTGAGTTTTTCTTAAAGAGATACGGTCATGGGGAAAAAAATTTTTTCAAAACGAATCTGTTAATAGTGCTGCTCCAGCAGAATTCTGCACTGAGATCCATTTCTCAAAATAGCAAAAAGATTTTTTTATATTCAATTTTGAAATCTGACATGGGGTTAGACCTTTTGTCAATTTCCCAGCTGCCCCTGGTCATGTGACTTGTGCCTGCACTTTAGGAGAGAAATGGTTTCTGGCAGGCTGCTGTTTTTCCTTCTCAATGTAACTGAATGTGTCTCAGTGAGACATGGGTTTTTACTATTGAGTGTTGTTCTTAGATCTACCAGGCAGCTGTTATCTTGTGTTAGGGAGCTGTTATCAGGTTACCTTCCCATTGTTCTTTTGTTTGGCTGCTGAGGGGGAAAAGGGAGGGGAGTGATTTCACTCCAACTTGCAGTACAGCAGTAAAGAGTGATTGAAGTTTATCAGAGCACAAGTCACATGACTTGGGGCAGCTGGGAAATTGACAATATGTCTAGCCCCATGTCAGATTTCAAAATTGAATATAAAAAAATCTTTTTGCTCTTTTGGGAAATGGATTTCAGTGCAGAATTCTGCTGGAGCAGCACTATTAACTGATTCATTTTGGAAAAAAAATTTTTCCCATGACAGTATCCCTTTAAGTGCTCTTAAAGGAGAACTGAGCCCTAAAAATGTATATGGCTAAAAATGCCATATTTTATATAATGAACTTATTGCACCTGCCTAAAGTTGCAGCTTCTCAATAGCAGCAATGATCCAGGACTTCATACTCATCGCAGGGGGTCACCATCTTGGAAAGTGTCTGCGACATTCACATGCTCAGTGGGCTCTGAATAGGCAGAGATTAAGAACAGAATATTTGTTGCATAAATGATAGCATTCTAATGGGTTTAAGGGTGTAAGTAAAAGTACTCATAAGTGGACAAGGGGGACACCCCTGATTAATATTAGGCAACTATTTGTAACATTTAGCCTGTTGTTGGTCTTGAACCCAGGGCCTTGTACTCTGGGTTTTTCTGACATATCCTCTGTGCTACGAAATCTACAAATGGAGTCTGTGTTCCATGCCTGCCCTAGCTTTGCTAATTGTGAATAGCTGCACAACATCAAAGGGGTCGTTCACCTTCCAACACTTTTTTTAAAACAGCTTTTCAATGTTTTTTTTAATGGCTTTCTATTTTCTATTTGTGGCTGTTTTTCTAATATTGAAGTTTAAAGATTCATTTTCAGCTTATGTCTTTCTGAATCAAATTTGTAGAAATAGAGCCAGGCACTCGCAGATTTACTGCAAAATGATTTATTACAACGACATGTTTCGGGCGCAGCCCTTTTTCAAGTGTTGAAAACACTTGAAAAAGGGCTGCGCCCGAAACATGTCGTTGTAATAAATCATTTTGCAGTAAATCTGCGAGTGCCTGGCTCTATTTCTACAAATTTGATCACAAGCCTTCAAGGACAAAGGCAGAGCAGGAGGCACGACTAAGGCATTATTGGGAACCAGTACCTGTATATTGTCTTTCTGAATCAGTTCTGGGAGGGGAGGTCAAACTGTTCTAAATCCATAAATGTTTTTTGGCCCTGCTAAGCAGAATCCCTAAGTTTCATTAAATGGCACCTGTTGGACTAAAATATTTTTAACTAAAGGTGAGAGCTAATGGAGCCCATACTCTGGCTGGGGGTAGTTTTTTTTTTTCTTTAAATTGTGCACCACCAGCGTTAGGAGATTCGCACCAGGAGGGAGCACACGGTGCCAACAGCCATGTTGAGCAGATCACTTGTGTATAAGGAGCTTCTGACGTCACTTGAATAATGAGCAAGTTGTGGCATTCGCTCATTATGCTCATGTGTGTTCCCCAACATGGCCGCTTGAACCAGGAGCTCCCTCCCGGTGCAGGTGTTCTATGATATATGATTAATGTATTTATTGCAGCACTTCATTTTATGCCCAAGAACTATTTTAAGTTTAAATCTATTAAAAAGTTAGATTATTTATTATACGGATTTATTTGTTGCTAATCTGGATCATAGAAAAAATTTTTTTTAATGCATGCATACATTTTTGGGCAATGAATTCACATCCACACGTACTGTAATTTGGATCCCAGTCTCTTCCACTTGTTTTGTTTCATAATTTTTGTTATTCCCCGAGGACCATAGGGGACTAGAGCTTGGATTTTCATCCTAGGTTTTTCCCTAGGTGATACTATTTGTACAATAATTAAACACAGCAGTTTTCGAAGTATTTCAACACAATACCATTACTAATTCATTTTTCATAATCCCAACTGAAAATATAACGAAGAGGGTGAGCATTAGAGAACCTTTCAATGATGGGCATTACATAGATATACTGCTGGTACCCTACCTGTGTGTGGAACTGGGGCACAGGAGGGCCTTGCATGGTCTGACATTGCTCCTCCATTGTGTTGGTTACACAGACTACGCACAGTTCTAGAAGAAAAGTGAAACAAATGCATTAATACAGTCATCATTTAGGTTTACTGCACATATCAATAAATACCTTTGAATAATGAACTTTAAAGGAATTGAAAAAATGTTTCAAATATAGTTAGGCAAAAATGTAATGTATAAAGGCTGGAGTGACTGGATGTCTAACATAATAGCCAGAACACTACTACCTGCTTTTCAGCTCTTTCTTGGTTTGCACTGACTGGTTACCCTGGTTACCAGGCAGTAACCAATCAGAGACTTGAAGGGGGGGGGCACATGGGTCTTATCTGTTGCTTTTAAATCTGAGCTGAATGCTGAGGATCAATTGCAAACTCAATGAACAGATATGTACCATGTGGCCCCCCTTCAAGTCGCTGACTGACTCAGAGTTATAGAGCTGAAAAGCAGGAAGTAGTGTTCTGTTTATTATGTTACACATCCACATCATACACATCACTCCAGCCTTCGTACATTCCATTTTTGGCTAACTAACATTATTAGAAATATTTTTTATTTTGCACAGCATGTCTATTTACCCAGTTTTTATTTTCACACTGAACTGTTCCTTTAAAGATAACCAAAAGGCAGGGTGTTTGTATTTTAAACACCTTTATTTTTTACTTTTTATTGAATTTAAACACCACAGCATTTAGAGAGATATATGTTACAAATGCTTGTTTACCTGATTAATAAAGATCACTGTTCTAAGCAAAAACAATTGCCTGATCTTATACTTTCTGTTTTTTTCTCTCCACATGAGCAAAATAAATAGTTATTCCTCCTATTATTTTAATGTAACAAATGCATAGTTCTTAGTTTTTATTATAAAGCTTTAAATAGGTATGATTTTGTATCACACTTACTTTCCTACCATTAATTTCCTAGCAAGAAGCTCTGTATAGACAACCCCTTAGCCTCACCCTTTTTTGTGACTGTTTTTGTTTGCAGATACACAAAACTCCACTATGTAGGGAGATTATATGCACTAGTATTCTAATTATCTACCTTGCAAGAACCAAATTCACATTTAAGTACATTTTATATACATGTTATACATTGGATAATTCTAAGTTACTTTTCAATTGGCCTTCATTTTTTCTTTTTTTATAGTTTTGAATTATTTGCCTTCTTCTTCTGAATCTCTCCAGCTTTCAAATTTGGGGTCACTGACCCCATAAAAAAACAAATGCTCTGTTAGGCTACAAATGTATTGTCGTTGCTACTTTTTTATTACTGATCGTTCTATTCAGGCCCTCTCCTATTCATATACCAGTCTCTTATTCAAAACAATGGTTGCTAGGGTAGTTTGGACCCTAGCAACCAGATTGCTGAAACTGAAAGCTGGAGAGCTGCCACATAAAAAGTGAAATAAGTCAAAAACCACAAATAATACAAAAATTAAAAACAACTGCACATTGTCTCAGAATATCACTCTTTACTAAGGGTTAACTCAAAGGTGAACAACCCCTTTAAACGTTTAAATGTTTTTTATTTTTTGCAGACTTTAGATATAAAGCTATATATGTGTATATGCATGTACTCAAATCAAAGCATGGTTGCTAGGGTAATTTGGACCCTAGTAACTGAAATTGCAAACCGAAGATCTGCTTAATAACACAAATAACAAAACACAAATAATAAAAATTGAAAACCATTTGCAAATTGTCTCATAATATTACTCTTTACATCATACTAAAAGTTAATTTAAAGGTTAAAATGTAAGACATGAAATTAGCATGTACAAGGTATATTATGGGGCTCCTACATGTCCCATCTTAAGTAAACCTATGCACAATGGGCATCAAACCGTTTAGTAGACCCCTGACATTCATATTTAGTCATGTTTTATATTGGTGCCTGATGATAAGTGAGAGATAAGATGCTGTAAAATTAATTTTTGCAGTTTGGTATCTTGGAGTAGAAAGATCAACGCATTTTGAATATGGTAGAATGTGAACTTTCCAAACATACAGTATATGGCTTTCTGGGGTAAATACAATTGTTGTGGCTTGACCTCTGACTTTTATATGTAGAATAGTTTATGTTGGTGTATAAGAGCAGCAATGTGTAGACGGAAGCAATAATTACGTTATTTGAACAGAACATAGGCACTAAAATGGAGGATTAAAAGAGGAAACTACTTTAGAAGCACTGAGCAAATATGTTTAAAAAAAGTTGTTTAAATTGTTGCTAAAATGGGCCTTAATTTGAGATTTTCTTTTCAGTACAATCTATTATACTGTATAATAATATAAACGGTGTCTGGCAATCTATCAATCAATATAATGTTTTCAAAAGCAATAAGAGGTAACAATAAATATTATGGGAATTATGGTAGCCACTTGTCTGCATTGATTACAAGAACTCAACCACATAACATGTCAAGGAAAAGAATTGTAAAATGGTCACTTTACAAACTGCAGTGGTTGCAAGGTGACCATTATGGACAGCTATACTGTGAAAGTCATTATGCCCAAAGATTTCCATTCATGGTTGTATATCGGCAAATGAAGAGGGGTTCATTTTACAACTATACATGCTTTCCTTGTGACATTTCCATGTTTCACTCATATATTGTTAACTATTCTCTATTTGTATAGTTAAGGAATGAGGAGGAATTCTAAATGGTATTTTGCTTAATACAAGAAACACTTGTCCTTTGCAAATATAGCTACTACAGTAGAACAAACGTAAGAAGACCAAGTAAAATGTGCAGCATATAACCATTTCCGTCTCTCTCTACCAGATTGTGTAATTAAGTGGTCTGAGTTGGCAAAACATCTAGTAGTCTTCGGCCAAATAAGTTCGGTATGGGCCCACAGTATTTTTGTGAGCGGTTACCAATTTTTGGTGTCAGTATCTTTTTAAATAAGAAACCATTCAAATTGCAAGTTCAATCCAGGTATAAAAAACTCTAACATTCATCCTTTGATAACTAACCCCCTTAATGTTGATCAAACTTGTGGATCCAGAATAGTGATGTGCAGGGCGAGAAAAGCTTGACCCGCGTCTGACCCGAACTTGTCCGACCGGCAACTGCCCCCACCCATCTGCCGTCCTTCTTTTATAGACCCACAGAGATCCGCCGCACTGATGTCACAAAAGGGCCAGGGCAGGCAGATGCCTGCCTATAAAACCGGAAGCCAGTAGTCTAAGGTCGCTGATGGGAAGAGCAGACAGAAGAGCTCAACCCAAACCCGGCCGTGACCCTCAACTGGCAGAGCAAGGTTGGCCAGAACCCACAGAACAACATCTGAAAATCATTCCCGCAACCTGCAGGTTTCCCACTTTTATGGGAAATAGAATGGAAAAGTGTCTCTGCTTAGTACCTGTCTGATGCAATCCACATGCACGAAGAACAGATTTGGACATTTATTTATCCACAGACATACATGTTCATTATAGGTCAGTTATATAATTTGATTTTGTCTGTAGATTGAATTCCAAAAGCATACTCACAAGACTGCTCTTCAGGTCTCAACTACTTTGTAAGCAATGGTCAAATATTAAGCAGATTGTTTTCGGTTTCATTTAGCATCAGGCTCGATCCACACAAAGATCATTCCGCTGCTAATGAGAAAAACATGTAGCAATTAATATTAATTTTGGAAATAAGACAAAAATAAACTTGGCATCATGTATACATCAACATGTGACATTTACCACTTCTCTGCAAATGCAAACAAAGGAACTATGAAAATAAGTCTAATGGCTTTAAATTATAATTATAACCTAAAAGTGTACCTTTATTGAAAGAGGGATGAAAATAAGTCTAATGGCTTTAAATTATAATTATACCTAAAAGTGTACCTTTATTGAAAGAGGGATGAAAATAAGTCTAATGGCTTAAATTATAATTTACCTAAAAGGATACCTTTGATGAAGATGGATGATTATTTAGGTTGGCTTATAGCGGGTAAAGACACTTTACATACTAATCCTTTTAGATGTCTCTACAGCTTTTCTCTAACTCTAATTCTACTATGTTCCCTCTTTCTGTTGGAGATCCTCAAGGTTCTGTTCTAGGCCCTCTGCTATTCTTGCTCTATACTTCTTTGCTAGGAAAACTTATTCTGTCATTTGGACTTCAGGATCACCTTTATGCTGATGATACCCAACTCTACTTGTCTACTCCTGACCTCTCCTTCGATCCTTTCCCAAGTCACAGACTGCCTTTCTGCTGTCTCCTCTTGGATGTCTCAGTGCCACCTGAAACTGAATCTTTCTAAAAGAGAACTCATATTTTCTCCAAGATATTCCACTGTCCTTCAGATATCACTCACAGTTAACAACACCACCTTTCATTCGACCACAAAGGCGCAACCTAAGAGTTATCCTAGACTCAAATCTGTCTTTTTCAACGTACATCCAAACACTTGCAAACTCTTGTTGTATTCAGCTGCCCAACACTGCCCGAATAGGACCGTATCTCAGTTCAGACTCAATCAAAACACTCATCCAACCTTATTATCTCCCGCCTTGATTACTGCAACCTACTCCTCGCAGGTATTGCAACAAGTCACCTTTCACAACTCCAATCTGTTCAAATGCTGCCGCCCAACTCATTCATCTATCTCACAGGTCAACATCAGCTGCTCCCATATATGCATAGCCCTTCACTGTCTAACAATTTCTTCTAGAATCAAATTCAAACTACTCACACTTATATTTAACGCCCTTAATATTAAAGCCCCTCCCTATATTTCATCACTGATCTCAAAATACACTACTTCACGCAACCTTCACTCTGCTTCTGACATTCGTCACACTTCTCCTCTCATAACTTCAGCCCATTCTCGTATACAAGACTGTTTTGCTCTGGAATTCTCTGCCTCGAGCTGTCAGACTTTATCCTTCTTTCCAAACTTTCAAACACTTCTTAAAGAACACATGTTTAGGGAAGCTTATTTAAACAGTCATTGATGTATCATAAATGATAAATGTCTCAATTGTACCCTAGCATTGTTAAAGCTCGCAAGCGGGGCACCCTAATCCTATTGTACTATGTAAACCCATTGTTTGTTATTCACCATTTGTTCCCCATTTGTTATAAATGAATGTAAAGCACTGAGTAACTTGGTGCTATATAAATAAATGATGATGATAAAGGTAGGAGCAAAAAAAACAGGTTTCAGAGAAGCAAATATGTATCAGCTTACCTAGTGGACCTATACAAAAAATTGTCTAAGCAGGTCAGGGAATAGAACACAGGGAATTGCATTCACTTTGGAGAAGTTTATTACAGAAAACGACTATTTTCTCCGTTCTGACTGTAAAAAATTCCTTGCCAAAACATTATATAAATACAGCTTTCTAAAAGAGATTTTATTATTTGGTTCCTTGTATATTTATACATATTGATCATAATTCCCTGTTATTTGCCTATTCTCCAGGTCAGCCTTTCTTTACAACCAAGACTCATACATACCCTATTAGCTGTTATTTTAGCCTTACACATGTTTTGTAATGTAAAGAATTATCCTCTCCTACTGAGAATATAAACCTGCACTAATAACAGACAACAGCTTGCAGTGTGCAGTTTTTACACTTACATCAGAGGGTTTAATAAAAAATTAAGTTGTTAATTTAAGATGTATACTGTGGATCATTTTTTTATCGAGTTTCTGTATATATATACCAGAGCTTTATTGTTAAGAGTTACAAAACTGTTCACTAAAACTGTTTAAAATATTAATAAATGATGATACCAAAGTATAAAGTGGCACATGGACAGAGTATAAACTTCTAGGTATCTTAGGGGTTGCTCATCCTTCCAAACACTTTTTCAGTTGGTTTGTTTTCAAAATGTTCTCCAGAAATAAAAACTTTTTAAAATTACTTTCGTTATAGTTTTTTCAAAATCTAAGTTTAAAGTTTAATGTTCCCGTATCTAGTGTTTCAGTCTGGCAGTTCCGTAAATCAGGTGCAGATTCTGTGTAGTTACAATTTTGCAACTTTTAGTTGATACATTTCTTATGTAATATTAGCAACTATTGTATCAATTCTAACAGCTGCCTCTAATAAAACTCAGATATTCAGCTCAGCAGGGATAAAGAAAAGAAATGTATCAACTAAATGTATCAATGTAGAACAGTTTACAGGGCCGGCGACCCCCCCCCCCCCTTCCCAGAGCTGCTTTAGAAGGTGAAAAATTAGATTTACACTTCAATATTGGAAGAACGGTCACACATAGAAAATATAAAGTATTTGGAAAAAGTATTTATTTCTGGTGATCTATCTGAAACCAACTGAACTGAAAAACTGTTGGAAAGTGAACAACCCCTTTAAAAGTTTTGCCTCAAGTGACTGGTAAACCAGCTAATCAGGATGCCCTGTTCAGATGTCCAGATTGTTAAGCATTTAAACATTATTTAATAATACCAAGATATGCTATGGTATCATACAGAGGAACTAAACAAATCAATTAAAAGAGTGGGTTATAATTTTAATATGATATACACATTCACATTCTAAGACTATTTGCAATAGGTTTTATTTTCTTTTGAATTATTTAGCCTTTAGTTCAGCAGCTCTACAGTCTAGAATATCATGTCAGGGTCTAGAATGTCTAGAAAAGAAGAGGATCGGCACACAGGCATTCAAATTGCAGTGTTACCTGCTCATTTATTGTGCGGACTGCAACGTTTCGGGGTCACGCCCCTTTGTCAAGCATGACAAAGGGGCGTGACCCCGAAACGTTGTAGTCCGCACAATAAACGAGCAGGTAACACTGCAATTTGAATGCCTGTGTGCCGATTCTCTTCTGTTCTATACATACGTGAGGCTGCCGGATCGTTTTGGGATTGTGCACCGGGCTGATCTGGTGAAGGGTGTGCGTTGGTTCCTTCTACTTTGGTGAGGGTCTAGAATGTCAACATATCAGGGTCTAGAACAGGGATCAGGAACCTTGGCTCTCCAGCTGTTAAGGAACTACAAGTCCCACAATGCAATAATGGAGCCTTTTGAAGGAGTCTAAAGGCAAATGCATTGTGGGACTTGTAGTTCCTTAACAGCTGGAGAGCCAAGGTTCCTGATCCCTGGTCTAGAATATCAACATGTCAGAGTCCAGTTTCCCACAGAAACAGGCAATGGTTTATATGAGACACTGGAAGATGAAGAGGGCAAGAATATAAAAAGTAACAATAATCAAGCAATAGTTTTTTGGCTGCAAATGTAGTAGGGGGGAGCATAACTGTGTCAAGAGAATCATCCATTTGCATCCACAAATGATGCCAGAATTCTGAGAATAAATGGTGCATTGTGGGAAAAAGCCATGGAAATTGCAATCAAAATGCATTCGATTATGTTGAAAAGAATATTCCTTTCAAAAGAACAGCTAGCATTATAGGTTTCATTTATATCTGGGCAACAAATAAAACTAGAACTCTAACTGCCTCCTCGGAGCATACAGGTATGGGAATCTATTATCTGGAAACCCTTTAAGCTCTGAATTATAGGAAGACCATCACCAATAGAGCCCATTTAAAGTAATCCAAGTTTTTACAAATAATTTAATTTTTCTTTGTAATAACAAAACACTTGATCCTAACTAATCTAGTACAGCTCCACATTGAGGCATAATAATCACATTTGTTTGCAAACTTAATATATTTAGATTCAAATTGCAGAAACATCCCTTATCCTGAAAACACCAAATCCAAAGCACTTAATAGATACTATACCTGTATAAAAATAAATATGCGAAATATAAAGCTTGTATTGTATATATTTTCAAATACAAAAGCCCTTCTGTGTACATAAAACACCTAGCAACTTAACACACCCTCATACAGATTAGCATTAGGCTGCAAATGCATCTGTGTCACAATTCAGGTGATCAAAATAAAACCGTGTGGTAAACAAAAAGAACCTAACACATTCTGAAATGTCAGTATGTTCTGATTGTACCTTAAATTAAGAGGTAACAGAGGTCTCTCTTTTATTTGTAACCCTGTGGCTTAAATGACCCTATGTATGACTGAAATAGTCTTAACTACAAAGATATATTTTCCCAGTGCACCATACTGTAAATTATATACATAAAATACACAAGAGTCATGAATATACTGTAAATTACATCCTAATAAACAATGCTTAGTGATGTCATCGGTTATAATCGGCACTTAGCGGTGTCCTTTCTGTCACATGACTCACTGACACTTATGTATTATAATAAATATAGTACCCCCTGTTGCAAAATATAAGGATATTAGAAGTCACCTCTGAGTTCTATGACCTGTAAAAAAAAAAAACAAAAACATATGGTCATAGCGCTCCTCCGTAACTCATAATATCATTATATTTTACAGTAGAAGGAAAGACTTGCAGCACTTGGGGGTGCCAAATGTTAGGCACCCCCAAGTAATTGTATCGACTTACCTGAATCATCGGGCCGGTGCTCTTATCAGCAGAAAACTGCGCGGCTGCGCATGCGCAGTGGAACGAAAAGCCGAACTTTAACTAAAAAGTCGCCTATTTTATTCAACTGCGCATGTGCTTGCCCTGGGAAATTCAAAGAAAGCATAAGACAGAAGTGGATCGATCCGTGGTGCTCACTGGTATAACCCAGGGCCGGTGCAGTTTTCTGCTGACAGGAGCACCGGCCCTGGGGTTTCAGGTAAGTCAATACAATCACATGGGGGTGCCTAACATTTGGCACCCCAAGTGCTGCAAGCCTTTCCTTCTCCTTTAAAAGAGGGGGTACTTTATTCACTATATAGATGTTGCTTTTTTGCTTATATTAGATATACCATGACCTGGATGAAGGTAAATCTTCATAGTCATGATGTTGCTTTTTCATGCAACGTTTGTTATTGCCTGTCAGCAGGGCTAGAGTCACTGGGGTCTGTTTACTAAAGCGGGTAAAAATATGCGCACAAAATATAGTCAATATTGTCGCCAAATATGTTTTCACCAGTTTACTAACCTGCGGTAAATATAAATTTGCGACTTTTCTTGCGCAAGAATGCTTTCGCCAGTTATCACATTTGCTGAAAATAACACTACGTACACATTAATGCCTGGTTTACTAAACAGCGAAATGTATGAAAGACAAAATTAACGCCAGAATATTCGCAAAATTTTACCGCCATCAATATAGTGGCGGTAATTTATTTTTTCGCCAGAAAATAAACTTGCGGAAACATATCGTCAAATTTACTGCACTTTAGTAAATGACCCCACTATTCCTTGGTCCCAGGACTTTTCCCCATGCCATCCCCAGCAGCACTGCCCCCTTGTCTAACCCTATAAATATCCGCCCTTTCAATGCCCCTCGTTTAGGCGCAACGGTAACATCAACAGGAATTAGCATAGAACCACTTTTAAAGCAGCAGCTAGAAGACTTTTGCTGCACATTCTCTTGTCACTGACATCATGTACATGTTGCCGCCTGTCACTGTTACCATGGACACTACTCTCGCTGCCATTCCTTGTTACAGCTGATAACTACGCTGACAGGCACAGCCGTGAGAATACTGTGAAAACAGTACGTCTTTGACGTTCGTAACGTAGCCGCAGTCGCTTATCTCTACTTATACGCACTGCTGTCAACAGCAAGCTCCTTGGCTCCTGTTTTACAGGAAATCCCGACGCCACAAATGTCATCACGTGAGACTACGGCTTCACTACTACACGTAGCGTGGTGACGCGTCACGTAGCCGACTTGGGGCAGTGACAAGTGTGGATGACGTACGTCAGTGTTGTACAGTTCTTTGTAAGTTGTGCTTACTCTGCTTGTAATAGTTTGTCAGAAGTAATTTTCTACTCAGAGCTCCAACTTGTACAAAGGAACAAAAAAAAACCAAAACATTTTTATCCTGGTTGCCAACAATGCTTGCTGGGTAAAAAGGAAAACTTTTTGTGTGAGTTTCAGGGGACCCAAAAGGGCATTAATGAAGGGGGTGGTTCACGTTTGAGAGAACTTGTAGTATGATGTGGAAAGTGATACTCTGAGACAATTTGCAATCGTTTTTTGAGTTATTTAGCTTTTTATTCAGCAGCTCTTCAATTGGCATTTTAAGCAATCTGGTTGCTAGGATACAAATTCCCCTAGCAACCATGCATTGAGTTGAAGAAGAGACTGGAATATGAATAGGAGAGGAGCTGAATAGAAAGATCAGGACTAACAAGTAGCAATAGCAATACATTTGTAGCCTTACAGAGCATTTGCTTTTTAGAAGGGAGTCTGGGACGCCCATTTGAAATCAGCAAAAAATCAGAAGAAAAGGGCAAATAACTGTAAAACCATAAATAACGAAAACCAATTGAAAAGTTGCTTAGCATTGGCCATTCTATAACATACTAAAAGTTGCTTGAATGGTGAACCACCCCTTTAAGCAGCAACCAGCTGTCACCCATGGTGAATAAACAAACTTTATCATTTTGAGTTCCAGTTGAGTATTTTGAGTTCCGGACCATTGTTTTGCGGGGACCATGACACTATTTTTCACAGTTTAGGGGCAAGGTATTGGCTAATTTAGGAGAATCTATTGGGTGTAATATACCAGCAGTTATCTTTAATTTTTAAGGGACAGTAACACCAACACGTCTTAGTACTTAATATGTTACAAATTACATATCTGTTCAGTGTTTTAAGGATATATTTTAAAGGATATTTATGGCTCTTGTGTCAGAAAATGCATATACAGTAATTAACAGAACAATAGTTTATATATCTCTATTCAAAAGCAAGTCATTGAGATACTTGAGGGGACTGTACATTCAAAAAACTTGTGAAGAGTGTAATGTACAAAAGGGCTCATTTATGAATCCAGTGAATATGAAAAATTTGAAAAACAATATGTCATGTTTTAACGATAATGCAGCAGTTTTAAAAAAATTAGAGTCCATTACGATGCAAGATGCACCAAAATGAACACACATTCTGGACTAAATGGTCGGTTTCTGGTCGGTTTATTATTGGGCTTGTGTGTGAATGGCATCAATAAAGGCAATAAATGCAAAAAGAAAGTTCATTATAAAATATCTTTACACTTTTTCATCCAAATCAAAAGTATTCATTATTATATATCCCAAAGTGACAAGTATAATAAAATCTCAGAATTAACAGTTTAAATTTAAACCCATTTGAACCAAGTGGTATATGTGCATGCACATGAGGTTTTTACTAGAGATCATTACCTAAAAAGTCATGACAAATTTGGTTTCTCATAGTATAAAAACCTTAAGTCAGATGCATAATTTAAACCAAGTGGTATATTGGTTTTTACCTGAGATCATCCCTTTCTCAAAAAACAAAGGGTCTGGAAACAAACATTTGCTTTAAAAGAAACCAAACAGCACTCTGGAGTAACAAAGACAATTCATCAGGGGAGAAGTGACAGAGAAGGAATGATATACAGTTAGGTCCATAAATCTTTGGACAGAGACAGTTTTTTTTTCTAATTTTGGTTCTGTACATGAATTTTAAATAAAACAACTCAGATGTAGTTGAACTGCAGACTTTCAGATTTCAGTGGGTTGAACAAAGAGATTGCATAAAAATATGAGGAACTAAAGCCTTTTTTAACACAATCACTTCATTTCAAGGGCTCAAAAGTAATTGCACAATTGACTCAAAGGCTATTTCAGAGGCAGGTGTGGGCAATTCCTTTGTTATGTCACTATCAATTAAACAGATAAAAGCCCTGGAGTTGATCTGAGGGGGGGGTGTGCTTGTATGCGGCTGACATGAACAGACAACATGCGGTCAAAGGAGTTCTCCATGCAGGTGAAACAAGCCATCCTTAAGCTGCAAAAAGAAAAAAAACATCTGAGAAATTGCTACAATATTAGGAGCGGCAACATCTACAGTTTGGTGGATCCTAAGAACGAGCTAAACAGCTAAACAAGTGAACAACACTCTCCAGGAGGTAGACACATTGATATCCAAGTCTATCATAAAGAAAAGACTGCATGAAAGTAAATACAAAGGGTGCACTGCAAGGTACAAGCCACTCATAAGCATCAAGAATAACTTTGCTAAAAAACATCTAAAAAAGCCAGCACAGTTCTGGAAAAAAGTTCTTTGGACAGATGAAACCAAGATCAACCTCTACTAGAATGATGGCAAGAAAAAAGTTTGGAGAAGGCGTGGAACAGCTCATGATCCAAAGCATACCACATCATCTGTAAAACATGGCGGAGGCAGTGTGATGACTTGGGCGTGCATGACTGCCAGTGGCACTGGGACACTAGTGTTTATCTATGATGTGACACAGGACAGAAGCAGCCAAATGAATTCTGAGGTGTTCAGAGACATTGTCTGCTCAAATCCAGCTAAATGCAGTCAAATTGATTGGGAGGCGGTATCATAATGACCCAAAGCAACCCAGGAGTTTATTAAATCAAAGAAGTGGAATATTCTTGAATGGCTAAGTCAGTCACCTGATCTGAACTCAATTGAGCATGTTTTTCACATGTCGAAGACTAAACTTCAGACAGAAAGGCCCACAAACAAACAGCAACTGAAAGCCGCTGCAGTAAAGTCCTGGCAGAGCATTAAAAAGGTGGAAACCCAGAATCTGGTGATGTCCATGAGTTCAAGACTTCAGGCTGTCATTGCCAGCAAAGGGTTTTCAACCAAGTATTAGAAATGAACATTTTATTTTCAGTTTTTTAATTTGTCCAGTTGCTTTTGAGCCCCTGAAATTAAGTCATTTTGATTAAAAAAAGGCTTTAGTTCCTCACATTTTTGTGCAATCTTTTTGTTCAACCCACTGAATGTGCGGTTCGGGCTTTTCCCGACCCCCACCTGCCCTCCCACCACCCGAGCCCTACTTCCAGGTTTCATTTATCGACCCTCGGGTATCAGGCTGGTCCGCACATCACTAATGTACAACATTTCTGGCCTACTTCAGTAAACTTTAGTTCTCCTCACCCATGGCAGGTTGGATTAATTACTACTGAGCACCTGATCCGAAAGGATTATGCACGAGGTTTGAGCGCTCCATTATTGTGTGGTAGTATAGCAGGCAGTCCTGAGTGGTAACTCTTCTATATCATTCCCTTTGTGGAGGCAGACCTGTGATTGGCTACCCGTATTCTTGAAGAGGAATGTTGGAACTCACAGTTCCTTTGGACATAAGAGGATGTACAGGGAGCTCCAATGTAATTTCATAGCCCTTATTTAAATCAGGTATCAATTATTATTCATCATTGCCTACATAATGAGGGTGATTTTCAAAAATGCTATACACCCCTCGAATATCTTGATTCTGTTTTTATTGTATGTACAGTTCTCTTGAGTATAACTGTATAGTGTATTGTATAAACATTTTTTTTAATATGTAGTTTTGTCTTTCACCCCCCTCAGACAGCATATAAAATAAGGACACTAGAGGTTGTCCACCACTATTTTTATACGTTCTAGGGATGCACCAAATCCACTCTATGGGATTCAACCTAATCCCAAATGTATCACAAAGAATTCAGTGGAATCCCGCACTGAATCTAAATTATGGGTTGCCACTTTTCTTTTCCGCTGAGACTGGCAGGGGGGCGGACAGTGCCATAAGTGGGCGGGGCTATGACATAGATGTGAGTGACTGTGACATCAGGGGGTGGGGCTATGACACAGCGATTGGCCGATAGCCGTGTCAATCAAGGGAATCCTGCCCTGTTTTCCTTATTTGGAAAACTGGGCAGTAAGTTTTGACCCAGGCAGCCCTTCAAAATACCAGGCTGTCCAGGTCAAAACCGGACAGGTGGCAACCCTAATGAGGGGAGACGTAAAAAATAAATTTTTGCCATTATTTTGATTGTGTGACTGAAAGTGATGTGATTTAAAGGGCTTAGAATCGGTTTGGCCAGGCACACTGAATCCAGAATTCAGTGCATTCCTAATAGTTAAGACCAGTGATCCCCAACCAGTAGCTCGTGAGCAACATGTTGCTCTCCGACCCCTTGAATGTTGCTCTCAGTGGCCTCAAAGCAGGTGCTTATTTTCGAATTCCAGGCTTGGGGGCAAGTTTTGGTTGTATAAAAACCAGGTGCACTGCCAAACAGAGTCTCAATGTAGGTTGACAATCCACATAGGGACTACTAAATGGCCAATCATAGCACTTATTTGGCACCCCAAGAACATTTTTCATGCTTGTGTTGCTCTCCAACGCCTTTTACTTCTGAATGTTGCTCACAGGTTCAAAAGGTTGGGGATCCCTGGTTAAGACTATGGATTCCTGTATACACTTGAAGATAAAGAAGCAGGGCTGACCGGCACTCAAACGGATCCACAAGACCAAAGATGCTCAGTTAAAAGATAAATTTATTGGTAGAAAAATTAAAAATATAGCTTCATCTCCATCCACCCTACGCGTTTCACACCCTTCAGGGTGCTTAGTCATGGGCTCATACACTTACCACTGAAATATGTCCATGTACACTGTAGATGAGCGTGAAAATCTTGATCCAAACAAAACAATTTGCTTTAGATTTTCCATAGTTTTAGCCTGTTGAAAAAAAATACTGACAAAAAGATTATGAGAAAAATAGCAGGCAGATGTAGGATATAAAAAGAAAAACTCGTGCGTGAGAGGGAAATTTCAAGGATTTGATTCAGACTGTGACAGTGTTTCAATGTCTTTCCTGCACGGCTCTTCTCGCACTGCTGATCACATCATGGAGGTTACATGCCCGTTCCATATTATGAGCATTTCAGTGCTTCACTCCCTCTTACTCCTGCCAGATGCTCAGCAGAGCAAATCAGGTATCAGGTCCCAAGCACGTCCTTTGTGTTTATTGCTGTGAATGTATTCTGATGATGAGCCCTGAGAGCAGCTTGCACATCAGTACTGACACGAGCAACTGCTAGACCGGGTTTCCAGTCCTCTTGTCTTTAACCCATGCTACATGCATCATACATCGGCCACTGTTACACCACCCACCAAGGGATTCTAGAGGAGGTTTTTTTTTAATGTATTCAAGAAGAAAATATATACAATTACAAAACAGTAAATATTGCAGGATGCTCAGTAGACCAATAAATAAAAATCGTAAGCAAACAAGTGCACATATATATAAATTAACGCTTTTTTAAAAAATGATGTGTGCTGTTTTGTATACAGCATAATGCTATGTTTAATTTTTTTTTTTATCATTAACCATTCAGAAGAGATATAAACTAGTGATGAGCAAATTTCCCTTTGCACTTTACAAAAAACTTCAAAAACAACAGGAAAAGTCTATGGCTATTTTTTCACTGCACCTTTTTTCAGCTTTGGTGCTACCAATAAAAATGTTTTCCGTATTTTCAGGTCTTGTTGACTTGTTATAAGCAAATCTGCGAGTTTCTCTTTGTGTCAGAATTTGTAAACCAGCATCAAAATTCGCCAAATTATGTTGAAGTTAATGGGAGGGTAAAATTAAATTGAAATTGTGGTTTTTTTTGCTATTTTTATTACAATACACATGCCAGAGGACCTCCTATCCTCTGTGCTACAACTGCTATAATTGTAACTACTACTACACTAAGGGGCAGATTTATGATGGGTCGAAATGAAAATTCAAATTTACAATTTTTTTTATGGTCAAATTCAACTAGAGCGTTATCTGAATTCGATTCGAGTTTTTTAAAAAAATTTGAATACGATTTTTGAGATTTATCATACTCTGACCATTTAAGGATTCAAATTTGACTATTCGTCACCTAAAACCTGCCAAATTACTGTTAAAGTCAATGGGAGAGGTGAAGGGATCAATTTGGAAATGTTTGCAGCCTTCCTGACATTCAAGTTTTTTTTCGGAGAAAAAACTCGAATCAAGTTTGATTAAATTAGATTCAAATTTGATTTAAATTTTCGGGTCGTTAAAATTTGTCCAAGTTAAAAAAAATTCAATTTTATTAATACATTTCGGTTTTAAAAAACTCACATGAATTTGAAATTCGACCATTGATAAATGTTGCTCTAAGTAATTAGTCACTGGCGTAACTACCTATACAGCTGCCAGGAGTGTTAGAGCCAATTACTAGAAGAGTTCAAGCAGTTAAAACTGCTTAAGTGTAACAGCCAATCAAATTGAACTTCAGTGGAGAGATTGACAGGCTGAAGTCCTCAGACAGACTGCAGGCAGGTGTAGTCGGAAGCAGGCAGAAGTTGGTAGACAGGCTGAAGGCAAGCGTAGTCGGAAGCAGGCAGAGGTCGGTAGGCAGGCAGAGATCAACGAAGTCAGGAACGGGCCAAGGTCAAACACAGAAAATCAGAATATCAAGCAAGTCCAATCACAAGTGGGAATCACAAGCAATGAAATAACCAAGCACTGTTTGTTTCCACAGACGCCTATTTAAAGGGACTATTTTGGCGCCAATGCGTTAGGGCGCAGCGTGATGACGCTGAGCGTCAAACATTACGCGTCCGCGTCTTATCGCGGCACTCGCACGCCCACGCAAAGACGTGCGCACAGGCGACAAGCGCCGAGAATGTACAGAACCCTGTACGCGCCTGCGCACAGGCGAAGGCTTAACTGCGCCCAGTGGTACCTTACAACAGCACACCCAGCTGTCACAGAGAGGGCCAGAGCAACGGGTGCCACGACCCCGACCCATCTTATACCTGTAAAATAGCGTTGTTGCTTAATAAATCGGAATAAAACAGATCTACAAAACCTGCTCTAGTTAAACAGATCCACAAAACCTGCTCTAGCAAAATCACAAAAAAACGTTCCTAGCTTTTGCTCGAACTACAACCAACAACGTACTGAGTAATGACCACCTGTGCACATCCTTATACTGTTTACACAGTTGGAGGCCTCAATTCCCACTGGATGATGTGGAAGGAGAGGATAATACTACACTGACCCAGTGGTGATTTTTTTCCATGGTTTCACAAACCTTTTTGCCAACGGCAAAACCATACATGGAAAATAATTTGCTCCTCACTAATACAGAGACAAAAATGGTGCAATCTATATTTTTTTAAGGCAGTTTCTCAGAAATGCAGCCCAAACCACCAAATTGTTTGCCAACTGAAGAATGAATAGGAAATAGATGTATTTTTACATGCCTCTGATTTTTTTTTTTTTTTTTTTGGTCAAAATTAAAAATGTTCAAGTTTTTTTTAAAAAAACTAAAAAAATTTTTAGATTTATTATACCCTGAACCTGGAAATAGCTTGAATCCAAAAATACACCATATAGAGTATTATTATTACTCTATTAACTGGATGCTGTAAGATATAAGTGATGCTTATCCACTATTTTGCAGGAAATGTGGTTTAACTTTAACTAATAATTAAAGGATGCTTGAATAAAGCATTTGCTCTGATTGAAGCAGTGGTATTCATCATTAACAGGGCTTATATATACATATATAAATATTCCCAAAATAGTATTACTTTACCTTTGAGCAATAATTTCAAGTTAAATATTTTTCTTTGCACAAGATGTATGATTTCTGATAAGCATTCCATAGGGGAAAATTATATTTATTTGCACCATCAAGAACTGGGAATTAACATCATGAAATGCATTAATCATTAATAAAAAAATTAGGCTGGTACATTTAGGGGCCGATTCACTAATTTCGAGTGAATGATTCGAATTTCGAGGTTTTTTTGGGCTACTTCGACCATCGAATGGGCTACTTCGACCATCGAATGGGCTACTTCGACCTTCGACTACGACTATCGAAGGATTCAAACTAAAAATCGTTCGACTATTCGACCATTCGATAGTCAAAGTACTGTCTCTTTAAAAAAAACTTCGACCCCCTAGTTCGGCAGATAAAAGCTACCGAAGTCAATGTTAGCCTATGGGGAAGGTCCCCATAGGCTTGCCTACGTTTTTTTGATCGAAGGATATTCATTCGATCGTTTGATTAAAATCCTTCGAATCGTTCGATTCGAAGGATTTAATCGCTCGATTCGAAGGATTTAATCGTTCGATCGTTCAATTGAATTTTCAGCGCTAAATCCTTCGACTTCGATATTAGAAGTCGAAGGATTTCAATTCCTAGTCGAATATCGAGGGTTAATTAACCCTCGATATTCGACCATTGGTGAATTGGCCCCTTAAACTAGTTGCCAGTCTTAAAGGAGAAGGAAAGTCGTTTACCACTTGGGGTGCCAAATGTTTGGCTGTCTTCTTGGTGAACATGAAGGGGGTTAATTATTAAAGTCCAAATGCCAGAAACTCTAAAAAATTAGAACTAAAGTTTTTTTAGAAATCTATTATACCCGAAGGATGGAAAAGGTCGGAATCTAAAAATCCGGGATCTTAGACGTACTACAGTTGTATACTGTATAAGTCAATGGGAGAGGTCTGTGCTGAAAATCCAACTATTTCTGACTTTTCAGGCAAAAATCAAAAAGAATTGGGCTGTTCGGGAAAAAGCGCAAAAAAATGTTTCCGTGTTTGTCCCCAATCAAAATTGTGATTTTTTTTTTAATAATAAATAAGGTCCAATCGTGAATTCTTGTTTGGTCGGACATTTTTAATTAAAATACCCCCGTGTTAAATTCACTGGAGTCTGAGACCAAAATTGTGCATTCTGGTTTATTTGTTCATTTTACTTTTTTTTACTTTAATTCCTATAATTTTTTAGAAGTATTCTTTATGATTCTAACGAATCTGTTCTGCAGCTTTATCTTGGAGCCACACAGCTGCATGTTATAAAATAGGAGTTGTCATCTAAATGTAGACAAGGTGCAAAGTTCTTTTGCAAAATATTATTTTATTATATACTCATTGTAAATAAATGTTCCAGAATCCTATATCATAAATAGATTATATTATACCCATAGTTTTATTACAGGATATGCTATTTTGCTTTCATCAGGACATGTTTTTACTAGGCAGCAATGAACAGTGTAGAGACTATAATATACATTTACACCTTTGCATCATTTAAAAGGGTTTTTGCCTCTAGGCACAACATATGTTCTCTTTTAAAATAAATGTGACTTTTTTTGCACCCCTGCTAACAGTTTGAGTGAAAATAATAAAACCCAGTGGCCAGATCATAAGATATGGTATTACACATTTAAGCATTCCAGGAAGAAAATCGGGGTTCTATAGCAAAACACTTTACCTTAAAATATCAGTTAGCTGCGTGTTTTTTGTATACGGGCGGCTTATAACATACTGTGTATAATATTAGTTGCTGATTGCAAAATCCTTGGGTTTATAGGTATCTGTAACAAGTTCCAGGTTTCTTATAAATTAGACTGAGATTAAATACTTTAGTGCTAGGAGTTTCAAGACACAGTTGGCATGATGTACCTGTCCTGAAGGGCTTACGATCTATTAGAAACAAAAAGGGGTGTGGAACAAGTGCATTGGTCAAAGGTGTGTTGCTGCAGAAAAAGATTAGCGAAGTGCTTCCTCTAGAAATTGGTTTTTAAGAGTCATTGTGAAAGCTTAACTGATGCAAGGTGGTAGAGCATTCAGTATTTATGGTGTATTCTTTCTGAAAGGTTTTAAGGTTTTATGTGCAACTTAGCTCTTGTAGTGAACTGTATGATCATTAAATTGTCCCAAGCTGAGCATATGGATGAGGAGGGAGTGTATAAGGAGATGAGAGCAGATATATAGAGAGAAGTAGAACAATGCAGGATACACATTTTTATAAAGTACTTAATACACCACTTGACCAGGGGTAGAGAGAGTGGAGAGAGATTTAGATGCAGATGAGCTGATACAGGCAGCAGTTAAGATGGAATGCTGTGGGTGGTGATGAGATCCCATTCGACCAGCTAATATTTTGCAGTAGTCTATGCTGACTAGTGTAAGGGTTCAATGTTTTAGCAGTAAAGGGACAGGAGAAGTGATGTATTTCATGTTACTACATGCATTAAAGTACAAGGAAAGTACAACACCCCCAGTGATTTCACTAGTGGGGGGGGGTCCAATTTGTTAGCCACTTACCAGAGAATATAATTTCTAACCTTTGGGCCTCTGAACAGTGCTCCTCTTGCTGAAAAAGACACCAGCCTGGGCTTTGCTTCAGTGAGTGTAGTGCCACCATCTTCATTAAGCTACCTTGGATCCCTTGCCAGTCCATGCATGCAGAGTAAAACAAATCTATTATACTGTACTGCGTCTGCACCAATATTCAGACATAGTAGGACAAACTGTAGTGCTAGCCAACTTTTCCAGTACAGTGGGCTTATTATAGCACTTTTTATAGCCGGCCATATTGTTTTTAATAGCAATAATTTCAGAACTGTATGTTTTCTCCATTGTGATGGCTCTGAAATAACATATAATTTGAAAACTCAAAGTTAATATGTTCGTCAAATATGGGAGCCGGTTTATGAGCATTCGTTATTTTTATCAGTTACCAATTTATCCTAATTTATCCTAATTTAAAGCAATTACACGTCTAGCAGGGCTAGCGTGAAAAATAGCACCAAGGTAGATGCACAATGGCTGAGAACCCCAATTTAAGAAAAAAAAAGAGTATCAGAAATGCTAACCTATTCCTTTATAGATGTTTTTCAGTCTGAACCAAAAAAACAATATCAGGGAAAAGAGAAAGACAACCTTTCTCACCACCACCAAAGCATCATAGTAAATAATGGCATAATGGAGGTTTATTTTTTATGAAAGCATAAAATATTTTCTTGGAGAACTGTAAAAACTAAAGTACAAATAATTTTGTATCCCAATGTTATACCAATAACAATAGGAGCACATCCTTAAAGGTATTCATTAACAAATTGAGCAGTAACAAAATATAGAAGAGAGAAAAAAAACATTTGCTAAGGGCTACTAAGATGGGAGAAAACAATTGTGATTACAATTAACAGAGAATACAAAAGTATTGAAATATGTAGTAAACTCAATTCTTGGTAAATCTTTCCACGGAGTTCCCACCATGTTAACCTAGCATAGCTAGATAAATAAATGTGAGGACATACATAAGCACAAATGGGCCAAGGGGTGCCAGGATGTGAACTCCCACATCAAAAAAGATGTATTTTTACATTCTTGTCTGTTAACATATGGCTCATCTAATTTCAGATCTTTTGCTCAGTATGCTGTGCACAAATTTGCTGGGGTTCTCCATATTGTAGCTTGCCCTCTTTCCTATTGGATAACAACTGCAGTTATAAGTGCTTGCTATTCCCTTTGTTGGTATCAACATATTTCCGGTAAAAAATTAGCAATTAGATTAGGATTATGTAACCTGGATTTATGATTCATTAAACTCACGTATTTGGACAGGTGTATATTGTACATTATTTTTATATTGAACCTCCCATCCAGGCACCCTCTTAGTCAAAGTTTGCAGATGTAAGGACTTGAACTACCTTGATTTATTTTTCTTTGTGCTAGCTAGCCCCAGCCAACCTGGTGGCAAATACAAGGAAAAATCTACATAGGATTGAGTTTAATATTTTTTCAGTACTGTTCTCTATCAAATAAAAGACGGTAATTTTTAGAGTCTGTATCCTACCCAAATGGTGGAAGGATCTTTTAACAATTTTTCACTTGTTGTTTGCCTTCAATGAGGAGCGAGCAGAAACTTAGACTCTGGGATGGTAGTGAATGTTATATACTTCACTGCCACATTAGGCTACTGATTAAATTAAGGAATATTGGCCTGGAACATAACATTTGTACTTGGATAGAAAACTGGCTGAAGAATAGATGACAAGGAGTGGTGGCAAATTAAATATTTTCTAATTGGACCAGTGTTGTTATGGAGTACTGCTGGGGTCAGTCCTTGGCCTGTTGCTTTTTAACTTGTTTATTTATGACTTTGGATGTGGGCATTGAAAGTACTATCTCTATTTTTGCTGATGATATTAATTGTGCAAAACTATAACTTCCGTGCAGGATGTTGCCACTTTGTAGTGCGATTTGACTAAACTAGAAACCTGGGCTGTAAACAGGCAAACGAGGTTCAGTATTCAGAAATGCAAATTTTTACACTTTGGTAGAAATAACATAAATGCATGTTATACACTAAATGGTAGTGTGTTAGGGGTTTCCTTAATTGAGAAGAATCTGGGGATTTTTGTAAATAAGAAGCTGTGTAATTTTAGGCAGTGTCATTCAGTGGCTATTATAGCAAATTAATGTTTTCTTTTTATAGGTCCCTAGTAATGCCTCACCTGGAGTATGCAGTGCAGTTTTGGGCTACAGTCCAGAAGCATATTACTTAGCTGGAGAGAGGGCAGAGTCATGCAACTAGACTGGTAAAGGAGATGGAAGATTTAAGCTATGAGGAAAGACTGTCAAGGTTGGGGTTGTTTTATCTGGAGAAAAGGTGCTTACAAGGGGACATGATTATTCTTTACAAAACATTAGAGGACATCAAAGATAGCAGGAGATGTTTTTCCCAATTGATAAGATGAATGCATTAGAGATTTGAGGAACGGAAGTAGCATAGGTGATTCTTAAATGTTAAGGCAGTGAGGTTGTGGAATGCCATGCAGTGTGATGTGATGGCAGCTACTATTAATGCATTTAAGAGTGGCTTGGATGATTTCTTCCACAAGCATTATATCCAAGGCTATTGTGATCTTAAGATCTACAATTAGTATAAGTATTGGTATATATACTTTATATTAGTGAATGTATAGATAGGACTGTAAAAGTATGTGTATATACTGTATGTGCATGTATGTGTTATCGGCCCCTATCAAATCTTGCCTCTTTTATTCTTTCTATGTTTGAATGATACATTTGATGATTAACAACTTTAATGTTGAGTTGAGTGTTTTTCTTTTTGCTTTTATATTGAGATACTGTGTTAATTTGTACTTCTATCTTTACACATTTTCTTAGACAATGTATATTTTAAGTTTATAAATACTTTTTCTACTAATGCAATTACTCCACTCATTAATTACTAGGGATGCACCAAATCCAGTATTCGGTTCCAGATTCGGCCTTTTTCAGCAAGATTGGATTCGTCCGAATCTTCTGCCCGGCTGAATGGAATCTGAATCCTAATTTGCATGTGCAAATTAGGGGCGGGGAGGGGAATTGCGTGACAAAACAAGGAAATAAATATATTTTCCCCTTCCCACCCCTAATTTGCATATGCAAATTTGGATTCGGTTCGGTATTTGGCCGAATCTGGAACCGAAGGTGGTGCAGTGTCTTAACTATATTTCCTACTTCCCTATCCTTGCTTTCATGTGCATATTCATTTACAACGCAATACACCATCCATCCATTGCTGACGATTGGTACTTAGCTATCTTACTGAATGTATTTGTTCTTTTCCTCCTCAACTCCCAACAATCTCTCCAAAGATTGTTGGATGCTGGGAGTTGAAATTCAACAGTAGCTGGCGGGCTTTAGAGTGGATTAAATACTGCTGGCATAAATAATAAAGACAATTACCACAACAAATGTTAGAACAGTTTTCCCTGAAATCCTGATAGAAATGTGTTTTTATCATTCACATAAAGCAAAAACCCCTTCAGATACATTTGTGAATATGTCAACGAACCCTTTAATACATTATGTAATTTTTTTTTTCATTAATAATCCTTCTTCTAGATCAAGCTTTGGAATCATGTATTATGTCTGCATCAAATGATGTCTTTATTCATGAAAAATGTATTTTACAGAAAACATCATTGTAGTCAGGGATTCACACATACAGAGAAAAGGAAAGTGTAAGATGTCATGCAGATTTTAATTCTTTTTTATAGATTTGTCCCATGCAGTCTGTTTGCTTTTATCTTTATACTGCATCTATGATTTGGTGTAAAAATATTCCAACTCATATTGCCCTAATGACATTTTTTCCTTTGGGCAGGATCCCCACTGCTGCAGCTGGAGTAATTGCAGAAGACTCGCCACTTTTAAGCTCCACATGAAGACCATAAAGAAAATACAGAGTATTCGCATTCTGCACTCCAGTAATGTAAAGGCTTAAACACTAACTAGGTTTGTATTTCCTTCACCCATTCATATTATGTTAACTAATATAATAATTAGTAGCAACTCCAAAATTATAGTTTTTTTTCCTTTTGAAGCATTTACATATTTTTTATATAATTTAGAACAGGTCAAGTTATTTTGCTACACACCATAATTAGGTCTACAAGACCACAGATATTTTGTTATTGCGTTGGATTATAATTCATTCTATTTCTGCTACATGGAACAGAACCTATAAGTAAAAAGATAACTATAAATAAACAGGCACAAATATAGTGAGATTTCACATTTGTGAGGAATACATTTTTTGCAAGCATAGTTGCAGAGCGCTATTTTTACAGTTACATTAATCTTCAGTTGTGCTTTAGTCCATACAAAGTTTTGATCAACTTTATAAATTCTGCATCAAAACTGTATAAGGTTTATTAATGCCAGGTTGCTCCATGATATATATACATTTCTGCGGGCAAAAAAAAAAAAATCACACAGTTTTGTATAATTTTATCAACAAGTCCAGAAGTGTTCATATGAAAATGGAGTTAAAACTGTAATAGCTTAATATCCTTTCCCTCATTTTATCAGGGTACAATGTTAGAACTCCTATCATACATACAAAAAAAGCATGTGCTTGAACATTCCAAAAAAATGACATAAAAGTTCTTTTTAATATATAGATTTAATTTTTAAAATTTTTGGCTAATTTTTGTCTTTGTCTTCACTGCAGTAGACTTCCCGATCAAACTTTTCCCCTTCTTTAAATACTTTAGGGAATTTTCAAACGCCGGGTTGTATGGCTGTTAAACCCCGAACATTGTTCTCCCTGAAAAAAATCATAGCAAAAAAATGTATTAAACTACAGAGCAACCTGGCACTAATGGGCTAAGCAATTTAATTTAAAACTCATTCGTCTTAATTAGGTTACCACCCTTCTAATGCTAAAAAGTGGTTATTTATGAACATGGACCAATGTGTATCAAGCTGATGCCATATTTGCGCTAAGATGCACTGTAAGTATTCAATTATTAATTTCAGTTATGGTGCCCCCCCCCCTTCTCTGTATGAATCTCTCAGACATGTGGGTATAATAAAATACCATTTCTTATCAGGAATGCAAAACAAAACAAGATTAAGCCAACACTATGATAAAAACTTCTTTTTGCCATGTTGCATGTATAAACATAAAGAACCTTTCCTTCTCTGTGGCTTTCACATTTCATCCAGTAAATGTGCTTCTCTTCTACCTGCATTACTTGATACATCTCTCCATATATTTCATACAATAACTGTAATAATTTAACCAGATTTTAAACTGTTAAAACTGATTTGTTGTTATAAAATTAAATATCAAAAAAAGGAAATGTGCAACATTATCTAAAATAAAACTCCACTGACTACAAATCGTTTATTCACACAAATTTAATCAGAATAATTCACAAAGGTTTGGTCCATAAATATTCAAAGGAAATTGCTCTATACAATGCATTTCTCAGTAAACAAAAAAATAAAACATGGACAATTTTGCTCTACCACAAACTGTACTTAAACACTTATAAGTATAATAGATTTTTTTTTTAACCAGACTGTCCGGCTGCATTAAATGCCATACCTGTATCATCTAACAGGACACATCCTTGAAAAGCATGGTTTTATTTTTTAATCCAGAAATAAAGGAAAAAACAGTACAAAACTATTGAATTGTTTAAGGGGATACAAACAGTGAATGACACACGTTAATCCTGATTTTCACAGAAGTACTAGGAAGTACAGTAAGGCACTTGTAAAACTGAGCTGTAACCCCAGAGGAGTCTTATTCAACTTTATAAAGGCAGAATTTACAGTATGTGAAGCAAAGTGTAGGTTAAAAAAATACTTATATATATTATGGTCTACCAATGAATTGATATGTCAACAGAAAGTATCCATCTTGGATTTTTTATGCTCATTTAACCGCAGAACCAAACATGGATACTGAGTTAAACAAAGAACAACTTACAGGATCTTAATTTTTATGAGGGGGGAAATCTCAAACTCAAACTCTACAGCTTAAACAAATTTAATGTGTTGAGTGAAACTAAAGTTTTGCATGGCATATAGGAAATGTAACCTAAAATAGTAGTTTCAGAACAAACCAAGCCAAATTCTGTCAAAATCATACTCCTTCCTTTCAGTGTTCTGATACGAAAGGGTATTGGTAAATGTTCGCTGTTATAAAAAATGTTGTCTTCTTCCACAGAGATGCAAGAATTTCATATCTTTTCAATCATTTAGCCCGCAAACAAATACATTACTTACCGGTGCCATTTTTGATGAATATAAACTATATCTTCACAAACCTGTTATTTTCTAAAAACCCTGAGAAAAGAATGTTTGAAAAAATGTCCTTTAATCTATAAAGTCATGTTTATGGCTGGAACTACACAACGCGTCGTCATGTGATCCAACGCAATGAGAGGAAACAGATGCGACGAGACGGATTGTATGAAAATAAGGTCAGTAATAGAAATGTCGGACCTTGTCACTGCGTGCATCTGACACAACAAGACTGTCAGATGAAGACGCAACATGCAGCGTTCGCATCCAGTCCGACATTTCTATTACCTTGTTTTCGTCGCTTCCGTTTCCTCTCATTGAGTCGGATCTGATGAAACGTATCATGTAATTCCAGCCTATGTCTAACAGTGTAATCATGTGTATTTGATCAGTTGCTGTACAAATGTCTCTTCAGAAACTGATAACTACAACTGGTAAATTATGGGACAAATATCTAATTGACGCGCATATTGCTCATACTCAGAAATGACTGTCTATCCATATTACTTTGTAAAAAAAAGCTGTATTCAGTCTATTTAACTTGCCAAAGGAGTTTCATGAAATCAAGTTAGATGACATCTACTGATCTCACTTTTTATTTTTTTTTTATCGAAAATAGTAGTTTGTATTGAAAGAGAGATAAAACAAATGTGAAGTCAACTTACATTTTTAAGAAAGTTCTATATTTGGGCATTTTAGGAGATTTGTTTCCTCTTTTCTTGTGGAATCAAATACCTATAAATACTTCAGTGTGGTGTTTTTTAATGTCTATTTTCTTTAGTGTGTGTCTACTGTTAAGCCATCAAAATGCTTGAAGTACCTTCAAGGGGTTTAGCAAAAGTTAAAATATATATATATTATTTTTACATTATAAATATTTGGGAACCGGTGCGTAAACACAATGTGGCATGAATTAAATAGCGATAGTATGTTGGGATTTAGCATAGATATAACAGGCAGATTACTTATTCAATATTATGTTGTATATTAAGGCCTGGTTTAAAAAATGTAGCCCTAAACTACCATGACTTACGATTCATAACTGCAGCTGCATGGCATTGTATGATACAATTAAGAACAAAACTGAAATATCAAAGGATATTTGACTGTATGTTGTGTTCATTTCAAAACTCAACCTTTTGTCTAACACATGTCCAGTCTCTCTTACAGTTAGTCATTTGTTTAATTGTTTGTAAACAGTGCAGCATGAAGGAAAACTTTTAGCAATTTGTATATAAATCCCTCAACACAAACCACTACGTCAATGGGCAAAAACATTCTGTCAGGATGCAGATTGAAAGCAATGGAACACAATAGTTTCATATATAAATAAATGAACATTCACCAATGTCAAAACCATTTGCCTTATATTCAGATATAGTGTGCTGTACAAGGCAATGAAATATATCCCAGTCCACAGGCCTGTGATCAATCATCTCATTGCTTTTACAGCTTGATTTTCATAGTTATAAAAATACCCAATCCATTATAATATTTTGTTGTATCCATGATGAAATATAGTTTATAATGCACCAGCTCTCTAATCAAAAAGAAAGGCCATGTTCCTACAAGATTGTGGGCCTTAAAATAAAACACATCAATATCAGGCAGACTATAAGTTAAAAATTGATGTTCATTGGGAGCATTTTGAGCATAATAAGACATAAGCCTTATTAGAACACACACAGCTACAGTACAAAACCACTAGCCTCTTTATTGAAAAAAGCAACAACAAAAAAAAGTTTCAGATTTTAAAAAGCTTTTGCATTTATTTTAAATATGTGTGCACTTTGTAAAACTGTACATATTTCACAAGATACAACAAAAGAAATAAACATTCTGCTTTTTCTGGGTCTGTTTTAAGCAAGCACCCAATTTGAAAAAGTAAACAATGCTCATTTGCACATAAGATATTGATTTTTTATACAAAAGTAACAAAAATATTATATATTAGAAATATTTAATGTTTGTCTGGTACAATCTATCCAATACCAAAAAAAATCAATGGAAAAAAAACTCACTGTTTGCAAAACTTTTTTACAAAATTGTATTTTGCTTATTTCCATTTCATCTGCAAAACTAAAATTGCTCAAAATTAAAATGCCATGAATATACATCCAATTTTTATTTTTAAAAATGTACTTGATATTAAAAATATTACGTCTGCCTGCCTCCTAAATTTTATGGAAAATAATAATTGTCGAAAAATGAAATGAGAAAGTAATTGATTTTCCTGAAAATATATAAAACATTGTCTATATCTTTTATCGCATCAGAAAAAAAAATAGCGTGAATTAACTAATGCTATTTCATGTTCATTTGAAAAAGTAGAAAGTTTCTTGGTAAATTCTTGATGTGCTGGAGTTTTTTTTTCCAGAATGTCAATAATTTTAACAAGAACGTGCATATATTAATACAGAAAATTATTGTTTCAGACTGAAATTATATAATTTTTATTTTATTAACAAGACTTATTTTTGCACATTTATTTTTCAAGATAATGGAAATAAGTAATATACAATTGTTTAGAGGCACTTTTAAGGATGTGTGAAATTGAATGTAACCCTTACCTCATTTGATTGTTTTCAACATAAAAGAAAAATATGACACTGATATCTCGTGTCATTAACTTACATGTCATTTTTTGTGCATCCAGTCATTGCCCAATTGCTATTAAAGGCAGAGCAAAATCTAGAGAACAGGACTTTTCTGCAGAAATGTCAAAGGACATTTAACATAATTATAGAGAGGAGAACAGAGACAGACTCACTGGAGGAAGTAAGAGAGAAAAGTCGGACATTTGTGAAAGAGGTGTGCAACAGAATTGTTTTTAGCTTTGTAGGAAGTCAGCTCCGGACAAATTCTAATAAAAAGGGCAATTTACTACAATTATTTTTCTTCCTGAAAAGTATAGAGAGACCAACTTGGAGCTAGCGAAATGGACACACAAAAAGAAAATCAATTAATGTTGTGGCAGGTCTCTGACAGCAGTCAAGCTGCAGTCCCAGCAATACGAATTAATGGTCATATATAAATTCACAGTGAGAGAAATTGACAAAAGAGAGAAATGTAAGTGAATATCCCCTGCACTGACATTGAAATAAGGGTAATATTTTTCAGTAATAGGTTATATGCAAGATTTCACACAAATGTTTTTGAGGGATTGTCAGTATCTTGCATCCTTCCATGCTCTGCCCTTCTAGATATATACCTTCCCAAATCAGAGAGTTCATGTTACCACCTTCATCCTGCAGACTGTCAAATTTTCTGTGGAAAGCAACACAACAGAAGCCTATCTTCTGCATTTGCTTCACTGAGTGTCTACCTTAAATGTCTTCTTTCTTCCAAAATATTTTGAAGTGTATTTCAATGGATGGTAGAAAAAAAAATAAGAAGAATAATAATGCAGTCTTGTGGAAATATTCATATGGGACAGCAAGTGTAGAACCGCAGCAGATGTTAAAAAAGGTTGGTTAGTGTTGTTTGAGAAGGGCTCCCGGACTCACGGGTGTCCATATTTGGGGTTACAGATGCCCCGACATTGAGGGAGGGGCTGGTGAGGTCTGATAATGTGGACGTGGCACCGGTTGGCGTTAGTGCAGCACTCTCTGCAGATGCTGGAGCGCTGAGAGAGTGACCTTCAACTTTATCGCCTCCCCCATTCTCCTGGCGCAAAAGATTCCTTCTGAATTTTGCTCGTGCGTTTTGAAACCAAACCTGCAAACCAATCCCAGGGCATTCCTTTACCAATTATTTTATTTATTTGTTGCGTTATTTTGCTGGTTCCTAGCTTATTTGTCCCTACCTTTTTCTTAAATGGAAGCTAAATACAAAAAAACAATAATTGCCTTATATGTTTAAAGGAGACATATAGTATCTTTAAAAACCACGTAGCCCATAATAAATAAATCATATATGGCACCCGATTTAAGGTTTGGCTAAATTTGAGCATTACCTATTAAATTTTAAAGTTTTAGAACTCTGCATATATCCTCTCTGGTACCTGCCTCTGGTGCATATGAGTGGCAGCAGTGTCTTAAGACTATACAATGTAGGTAGCCAATCACAGTTCTTCCCTCTCTGTCAGGTCTGCCACGTCCAATTGCTGGCTGCCCAAAAGTTGGCAGTTGGCCGGAATGATACAATGCAAACTGGCGAGTGACACCAGTTCTCCTGAACAGCTCTGAAAAACAGCTTTAGGCAGTAGACTGACTTGCACTTTCCTTCTATTGTAAAGGTGCATAATACAATAGAAAAACACTATATGTCACCTTTAAATTGACTTAGCACTCATAGAATATATTGTTTACTTGAGGATCCCTAATATCTGGTCTGTATCAGAAAAACACAATCATATTTATATGTAGAAGCATGAAATAATGCAATTAAGCAAAACAAAAAGACAATGTTGCTTTTCAGTAGGGGAATACATTAAATAAAAGCATAATGAACCACAAAATCAGATTGGCTCAATCTTAAAGCATTTTACTCATAATTAGAACAATGCTAAAACAGTAGTATATACAAAAATAAATAGTAATGCAAAAGTTAAGCCCAGGAATGTCAAACTTCCAATCACTGCTCATTAGCTGTTGTGAAATATACTTCCCTGCAGCCTTTTACGTGGAGATGTCATTTACTATAACTTGGTAAAATGAGCGCAAATAAATTATGTATTGCATAGAGAATTCTATATAAACACAAATGATTTATTACTTGCTCTGACCTACCCCTCTGCACTCATGTTACTTATAGGTTTTGAGAAATGTGCGCAAAGATATTGTGCACAATGACTGCAAGAAAGGTATGAAAACCTTGACTGTAGAGTTGTTAGTTTGACATCATTAGCTTAGCCTCCACATCAATAAGAAAAGTATAAAAGCATACATAAAACAGAGAAATGTTAAAATCATGGTGCATTAAGATAACCATTTATTAAAGAAAAAAACACAGCATGGAATTTTGTAAAAAGCCTGGTATTTGCGAGAGTGAGGTTAGAGGTCGCCACAGTCCTCTAGAGTGAAATTCCGCCACTCTACATTCATTTCTATGGGATTTTTAAAAGAGTATTTATCAGTGGGTGAAAAGTTCATCCTTTAATAAATACTCCTTTCAAAATACGATAGAAATTAATGGAGAATGGCGGAATTTCACTTTAGATGACTGTGGCGATCTTTAACTTCACTCTTTGACAAATATACCGCAAAGTGTTTCTAAAGTGCAAGGTGTTCCTCTCCAGAAAGTCTGAAAGCTGAGGAAAATACGTATAAAGTTGTCATGACATGTTTCAGGATACTTGGACCGTTTAATGTTGTGTTGTAACAGCAGTGAACAATAAGACAGTAAAACTGTACTTACTATTTTGTTAATGGTGGAGAAATATGCTTAGTGCTCTTATTTATATATGATACATAAAACAGATACATTTAATGCTTCTCCAGTGATGGTCTACATTCATTTGACATTTTGCAGTTTCACAAACGTCCCAAACTATCCAGTAAATAAGGTAGAATAAATGAAGTGTCCGTTATAACCACGCAGGAAAAGTGCAAAGTACAAAATGGTTGAAATTTTTTTTGCATTTTGCACTCTGCCTTTCCCTGTTGTAGAATTGCCATAAGTCTCTGGACTCCATATCTGCACCTTTTTTTTAGCACCTATGTTTGTAAATTAGCCCCAAAGTATAATAAACACAAACTATAGGAACGCTGGTTTGTTTTTCAATTTATTTATTTATGTATTTATTTATTTAAGTTTTAAGTGATATGTTCATTAAATACTTATAATTCAAGTTCAGTCTTTTTGTGAGTGCCTCCCTTAGCTGAAGGGAAAGCTACTGTTTGATCATTTGACCTCTCCATTATCCTATAATGTGGTAAGTTGGACAAGGACCAGAGTTAGTGGGGGTGGTTTATATCTATAACATGGCAGAGAAATGCCATGTGAAATTCTTTATACCTTTGGAAGTAGATCTCATTATGGAGGTTTTTTGTTTATTTTTAAAAGATGTTATTATGGAGGTTTTTTAAAAAATAAATTATACCATGTTTATTATATATGTTTGAACTCCTTTTATTTTGCAGTTATATTTAGGGATGCACCGAATCCAGGATTCGGTTCGGGATTCGGCCAGGATTCGGCCTTTTTCAGCAGGATTCGGATTCGGCCGAATCCTTCTGCCCGGCCGAACCGAATCCGAATGCTAATTTGCATATGCAAATTGGGGCAGGGAGGGAAATTGCGTGACTTTTTGTCAGAAAACAAGGAAGTAAAAAATGTTTTCCCCTTCCCACCCCTAATTTGCATATGCAAATTAGGGTTCGGATTCGGTTCGGTATTCGGCCGAATCCTTTGTGAAGGATTCGGGGGTTCGGCCGAATCCAAAAAAGTGGATTCGGTGCATCCCTAGTTATATTAGCCAGAAACCTCTTTTCTCTGCATGTATGCAGGATTGTATCTAAGATTGAGGTGGCTTTCCTTTTTATCAGCTTCCATTCTTTTACCCAACATACACAACACCGTTATTATTTTATGTGTTTGCATTAGAGATGCACCGAATCCAGGATTCAGTTCGGTATTTGGCCAGGATTCTGCCTTTTTCAGCAGGATTCAGATTCTGCTGAATTGTTATGCCTGGCTGAACCAAATCCAAATCCTTAAAATCATGTGACTTTTCGTCACAAAACAAGGAAGTAAAATAATTTGAACCCACGCAATGTGTGCATGGCTCTCTTTTTCTGATTTGCATATGCAAGTAAGGGTTCAGATTCTGTTTGGTATTCGCCCAAATGTTTCACGAAAGACTCAGGGGTTTGGCCGAATCCAAAATAGTGGATTTGGTGCATCCCTAGTTTTTGCCAATCCATTGGATATATATATATATATATATATATACTGGTCATACCTGTTTACTTGACAGTATGAATCATTTGAAAACCAAAACATTGAGAACTGAATGTAAACCATGAGGAGCACCAAATATATCTGTGCTGTAGTTTTCTTTGCATTTTCAATTTCTAAAATTCTCCTGAACAGAGGAGTGGCACCATTAGTGGCAGGCTATTCATTATGATATAGCTTGATGCTCTCCATCAAGCCACACCACAATGAATAGCCTGCATGAAGATGTATCCCAAACAGGCACAAGCTTGTACAGTATCTTCTTGTAATGTGTTGACTCACCCTGCCTCCAAAAACAATGACATATTAAGGCTTTCTAGTTAATAAGATTACCAAAAGGCAGTCACCTTGTGCTTAAGGAAACGGTCATCTGTATGATAAAACTATGTACATTTTCCAACCAGTTCATGAGGATACAGTGTAATGCTCCAACTGGATTTTTTTATTGACCATTTTCATCCAGCACCAAGTAGCAATGTATATCTAATAGTGCAGCTATATATAACATCCCTAATGCAGTGTATAACATCCCTGGTGATGACAATTAAAATGAAAAGAGAGAACCTGCCTTCTGAGAGAGGCTGTTATTGAGTTAGGGTTATTGATTCAGTAACCACCATATCTAGACTGGAGATTTTCTTGGGTAATATAAATGCAACAATAACGTCCCTATGGGGAAGTACAACGGTACTCAGTAGGGATTGCTGAATGTATCGTTCCCCAGTGGAACTTGCTAGTTACTGTGGACATACTGGGGCTCATTTATCAACACAGGGCAAATTTGCCCATGGGCAGTTACCTATAGCAACCAATCAGTGATTAGCTTTTTAAAGCCAGCTGCAAGTAGAACAATGAATGCAGCAATTTGATTGGTTGCCATGGGTTACTGCCCATGGGCAATTTTACCCAGTGTTGATAAATGACCCGCACTGTGAGGCTGTTATCCAACTATGACATTAAGGGGGTTATTTACTAAAATCTGAATTTATATCATTGTTTCAATAAAAAAAAGTTGACCAAACTCCCATCCCCGATTTTGCCTTAATTATTAATAACTCAATTTAATCAGATCAGTAAAAAAAACTTGATAAAATCGAGCGAAAATCCAAATCGTACAATTTTTTTGGACTTTTCACCCGAGTCACTCAATTTTTTCGGGTTTCTGCCTGAAAACCCAGAATCTTATCGGATTATCAGGCTAAAACCAGCGCAGACCACAATATCTTCCAGTTGGGATAGGGACATTTTCCATTGACTTATACAGGACCTTGACAGGTCTGAGATGGTGGACTTTCAGATTTGGGCTTTTTACAGCATCGTGGTATAACAATTATCGGAAAATTTTAGTTTTTTGAAATTCGAGTTTTTGCCCCAAAAAGCCCAACCAGATAAATTCAAGGTTTAGTAAATAACCCCCTAAGAGAAGGCTAATGTACATTGATGGCCTATAGTTGGGCCTCTATCAAAAGTGACCTAACTGAAGCTTATTTACTTACGTTATTTAATGCCACTTGTGGGGCAAGCCATATGGGAATATTGTGTTTAAATGTGTAACTATTTATCTTGACTGGCTTATCAAAAACCTGTACTGTTTTTAATCTGCATATCCACCACACAAGCCATTCTAATTTTTTAAGCACAGAATCATGTTTCTTATACATTTAGCCCTTTCAGTCCCAGTGAGGTGATCTCCACAGAACAGAATGAAACCCAGAAACATAATATCTAAGAGCTGGCAGTCAGGTATTCGAGTGTCAGCATCATAGATTTTACAATCTAAGTCAAATAATTGGTTTAAACAGTATATGGGTCTACCTTAACCAATAAACGAGATCAGTTTCTATGCAGTGAGGCTTCTCTTTTAAGAAAACAGACATGAAACTACAGGGCTTGCAAAGAAATGACAGCAACAGTTTCTCACCTGCAGGACTCTCTTTGTTAATCCAGTTTTCTGGGCCAGTTGTTTCAAATCTTTTGCATCTGGATTGTGGTTAATGGCAAAATAGGACTTCATTGTACGGAGCTGGTTATGTTTGAAAGAGGTTCTCATGCGTTTCGACTTTTGAGAAGGAGGGTATGTCTGGTCCCGATCCAAATCTGTCTCATTTTCGTTACAACCTGAGAGAGAAGGTAAGAAAATTGCATTGTCATTTAATTTTTTATTATATTAGGGGTTTATTGTTGTTGTTTTGTTTACCACTGCACTTGTGCACTGTAAGAACTGTCTATCTCATTCACAAATATTATAGGCAAGGTGCACTGCCAAGGAGATTTTCCTCTAAGCAATTCTCTCTCAAACAATTATGACAGATACTGACAGCTCAAAATGATCGTACAGAAACACAATCTTATTATATGGTTACTCAGCATCCTGTGCTATTCCCTAAGTAGCCCTCACCTCTAGAGCACTACTGGCGATAAGCTTGCTGGACTGATGCATATTCTTTTCACCACTATTAGCTGCTGAGCTATTGGGGTGGTCTTGGGGTTACTTCCACATTTATTTTTATCTTCCCTCCTGGGTCTACACAAGATTTCCAGCTGCAATGGATAGGTTGCTAACTAATCTTTGAGAACACTTTGATCAATTGCTTGTAAATAATTTCCACTTACCTGTACATCAAGGTTGCTGTCAAAATTGGCATTTTTTCCGAGTCTAACATGTATAAACACACTTAAAATGCAATGAAAGAGCACTGCTTTGTTTTGGTTATATACAGACTTAAGGTTGAACTTCATGGACGTGTGTCTTTTTTCAACCTAATTTACTATGTTACCTTAGCATAAGGCTACTCAACTCTGGGACATTAAATATGCAGGGAATTGAAACTAACAAGTGTACATATCAGTCACTTAAACAGAGTTGTGGTTGGTTGCCTGAGAATGCCCAGATCCTGCTAGGCACAGGTGCATGGACAGATACCAGGGCAGAAAGCTGCTTTACTTTTACTGTTTGTGACACAGGGAGCTTAGATCAATAATTGAAGCAGGGCCTTCAGTACCTGTCATCTCCCCCACTATGAGCCAGCCCATTCTCCTTTTCATTGCTAACAGAAAGTCTAATTTTCAATTTGCATTTAAGACAGGTACTAATTTTATCTCAAATTTATTTTTACAGTATTATCTGTACTGGTGGTACCCACCTTTATAATCATATAATACACAAGAGCCATGAATATCTTGTAAATTAAATCCTTATAAACGGTGAGTACTGATGTCATCAGTTATAAACGGTGAGTAGTGATGTCATGACTCTCTGAAACTCTCGTATTATAATAAATAAAATACCCCCTGTTGCAGAATATGAGGATATTAGAAGTAACCTCGGAGTTCCATGACCTGTATAAAAACACTTGGCCTTCAGCCTCGTATTTTTATATGGTCATGAAACGCCATCGGTAACTTATAATATCCTTATAATTTACAGGAGGGGGTTCTTTATTCACTATATATTTTCCAGCTATCTTCACCTTCTCCAGTAGAGCACATTTTTAGGAAGGCCTCATAGGAGCAGAGGTGGATCAATCACCATTACAAGTGGGTCTGCTTTTCCTATTTTCCTATGAGAGTTCCAGGCACTGTTTTATAGCCATTGATATCTATGTTTTTATATATATGTGTGTGTGTGTGTGTGTGTCACACTTACACCTAAGGAGATAAACACCAAATCCATCATATAGTAAACTTTGACTTGCACTGTGAAAAATATCAAGTCAATGTCACACATATCTAGTCTCCAAGGGAAGAGGTCACAGTAATATTGCAGTGATTAGAAGTAGGGATTTTCACTCAGCACTATTTTCTTGCAAAATAACTTTATTCAATTCACAATATGCTATATGTGTCTACTAATAAATTGTTTCATATTTATAAAGATGTAAAGTATACTGTACATGTCAAACTCAGGACTATATCAGGTGTCTCGTGGCAATTTTACTTGGGGGGAATCACTAGTAACATTCCATTAGTAACATTCCATTACAGTTTAGGAATCTTCTGCCCGTGGATCCATTTCAGTAAAGATGACATCCTATATGATAGTGTGAAAATATTTATAATATGGTTCGCAAAACATCAAATCTAGGATGAGATCTAATTGGAGGATGGAATACTGTAAATGATGTGATATTCTATCCATAAATTTCAACTGTGGGAGTAAGATTTATATACATACTTTTTCAATATACAGCTTTCCCTGAAAGGCTTTAGGTATCTCCCAAGAGGCCATTAGGGGGCAGTGTTCCTCAGCATGAAAACCTGCAACGTTCATTTGTCAGACCAAAAGTAATTTTGCAGCTAAAATACGCACTCTATGTATAAGGGTTTCAGTCGCTTACATTTTGTGATGTTAACTCATTTTTACACTTTCTGCATACTGTTCTTTTCACACATAGGTGGAATGGATCAAGTTCAAGTTGATATATAATATATATATATATATATATATATATATATATATATATATATATACACATACATACTACTGCACAATTTAACCCCAGCACCCCAATATATAGCCCCTTGGGAAAAAAAGGGATGAGCGCCATTTCATTGTGTTTTTTTAATTGTATAATATGGCTTCTTGCTTGCTCTCCCAACCTCTGCTTAATGGTGTCTTTGGAAGAGATCATGCTAAATAAAGAGAAAAGCAGGTAAGGTCTTTCTCCCCCTAATGATAACACTTTCTCATTTTTTACTTAGTTAGGCCTGACGCATGGACACTGCCTTGACAGGGCATGTCAGCTTACGCATACTTTGTACAAACTTTGTAACTAAAAGTGTCTTTTTTTTGTTTCAGTTCAGTTGTGCAAAAATAGATTTTCCCAGGGGGCTATATATTGGAGTGCTGGGGTTAAATAATTGTGCAGTAGTATGTGTATCAAGCCTGACCCATGTGCACCAAATTAAATTGAGTGGCATTTCATTGTGTTTTTTTTCATTATAGATAGATAGATAGATTTGCTTCCACTAACGATCAATTATATCTTCGTTGGGCTCAAAAACAAGGTACTGTTATATTATCACAGAGAAAAATGAAACATGTTTCAAATATTTTGAATAACAGATCTTTCTATAATTTGGATCTTCATATCTTAACTTTTAAAAAATTATGTAAACATTAAATAAACCCAATAGGTTGGTTTTGCTTCCAATAAGGCTTAATAATATCTTAGTTTGGATCAAGTACAAGCTACTGGTTTGTTATTACAGAAAAAAAGGGAATCATTTTTAAAAATGTGGATTATTTGATTATGATGAAGTCTATGGGAGATGGGCTTTCCATAATTCAGAGCTTTCTGCATAATGGGTTTCCAGATAACGGATCCCATACCTATGTGTATATGTATATATATATATATTCATTCACTTTTATTACATGCAAATTACACTGTATAGATACAGTATATAGATATACTGTGTGTGTGTGTGTGTATAAATATAAATATTCTCTATTACGAATATTCATCTGGTATCATTTAGATACGCATTGTATCCTGTAAGCAAATCTGACAATAAAATGAGTGCTGTCTTGTAGGCAATAGAATAAATATGAAACGTAGCTGTTATTTGTAAATATAAATATTTCCATAACTTTACATCAATTTTCTAACCGCAACAATCATTTTCCATCAGGTATAATGGTTAATGGTAGGTTTAGGCAGATGAAATTGTAGAAACATCAAGATAAATAAAATATAATTGCATAATCATTAACATAAATAGAAGATAGTAAATAATGATATCAAGAGAAAACCAAGGGAATTCAATTTTCATAAAAATTAAAGCACTTTTCACTATTTCAGACCTTGGTAAATAGGCCCCTAGAGTACAGCAATATGGCACTCGATCAAGGCATTGCTATAAATATTGTAAATTCTCAGTACCTCTGTAACACAGAGCCTTGACAATATAATATAGAAATGATCTGTTATGTATGTAGCGCCAACATATTTCTGCAGCGATTTTACAGAGATTATACATCAATCAGTCCCTGCCCCAGAGGAGCTTACAATCTACGGTCACTATCATACACACTAAAGGCCAATTTTATCAGGAGCCAACTTTGCTTTTTTTTTCTTGTTTTGGGATTTGGAGACAACTGTGCAGACACGGCTAATATTAAAATAAAATAAAACAAATATATTCCCAAAAGTTAAGAAAAGCCAAGTGTTCATTTATACTGTTTATGCTACTTTACTGCATACATATACAGCAAATGATACAGGCTCCCTGTGTTTAATAAAATGACTATTTGTCATGCGCATTGTCTTACTGTATGTTATTTTTATTATATTTAAATAAAATCACCTCTATGAGTTTTACTCTTTTGTGAAATTCAATTTCACTATTTTGTGGAATTTCAAATTATCAACCACAGGCTTGTCCATATTAATAACTGTATTTTATCTCTAGCCAGGATATTTTTATGTCTTACTTATAATATACGTAAGTGTGTATGTAGGTTTCCCTTCATTTACTGCATTCATTATTTTCTACAAAAAAACTAGAAAAATGTATTTGCATAAAGCAAAGCATTTATCCTTTAATTTGGGGTTTACGTCTGCCCTTCCATGCAGTGTTGAACAGAACTCTTTTACTGTATTAAAACATGACTGACTAATTTCTATAAACATACTCGTTACCTGCAGAAGCCAATATGCAGTTTTTTATGGTGGGGCAGGAAATTAAGGCAATATACATTTGTGATGTTTACATGTATTTTCCTATGAATCTGTTATAGGAGATAATCCAAATTAAGGGCCCCTAAAAAAGTGTGAGACAAAAAAACTGGTTCCTTAATGTTCCGACTGCCTGAAACCTGGGCGACTTGGCATTATAAAGAGGGTTGTGATATAAGGAGCGCATGACACAGAATTAAACTAATATTATTTATTGCAAAATTTTCAAGAGACTTTACTTGGCAGACAATGAGGCTGGCACTGCAAAGGAGCAGTGTAACAAGGAAGCACTGTACTATATAAATCAATGGACTGGAGAAGGCACATTCTCTATAATTACTGAAATTTGGGGTTTAATATTGTTATTGCCTTTTGACAATAAGCAAACAATTTAAGCAAAAAGAAACTGACAAAATACTAATAGGGAAATGCTTTCCTTTTGATATTGTTGAACTGATGATATCGAATCAATTGATAATTGAACATTGTGTGTGTGTGTGTGTATATATATATATTTTTATATATGTGTGTGTGTGTATATATATATATATATATTGTTTTAATCAAACTTCCAGTGTTTGGGAGCCATATCCAGAAAGAGGTTTTGGGTGCTTCCCCCATGGCAGTAAAGAGTTATTTGCTATCGTTGGTGTAACTGGATGATTAAATGCTACTTACTGGGCAAGGGATTCCAGTGTCACTCCTAATTAATAAGAAATAATTAGCACAGTCGGGGTTCTGTCCATATACATCACGCTCCACAGAACATGAATCCTGTCTACTAGAATGCCTAAATTCTTTGGAAATGCTATAAAAGAGACTAAAGGCTGTCAGTAGGTGAAAGAAAACTGACGGTCACATGGTCACATGAAGTGCAGAAGCAAACTACGTTCATTGCCGTGGCATGTTTAATGTGTTAAATAAGTTGACTCCATCCCTACCCCCACCCCATAAATAAAGAAAAGTAATGAAGCTGCTAAGTTTAGTAAGGCTGTACCATATATAGCTAAATAGTTAATCAGTGTTAAACAAAATGGCAAAAGAGCATTCCTATGTATGGAAACATAACAGGTTTTATAAAGGAATCTAAATAGTGACATTGTCTCACCTGAACTGTAGTTGATGATGTCCACACCCAAAGCCTGGCTCTTTCTCTTTCGTGGCCTCCCCTTTTGCACTGTGCCTGTCCCATTGCTGAAATACGGCAGGGCTGTCAGTCCCCCACCCTTGGCTGAGAGCTCTGAGTAATTTAACTGCTGATGGAAGTCCCCCTGGACAAGAAGCTCAAAGTGAATCCGGCAGTAGACAAGGTTTTCCTTCATGCCAAAGTGATCCCCGGTGCTTAAGGTCTTGTTACAGGTTGTGCAGGTAAAGCAGCTCAAGTGGTAGACGGACTCCCGTGCTCTCATTACCATCTCTGAGGCTGAAATGCCAAGATGGCAACGGGCACACCTCTGCACCGAAAACCTTCTGGAGACAAGCAGAACTTCAGTTTACAATGGGCAATAAGTGCTTCATGAACATCTAATAGCGTGTGTAACTAAATGGATCCCGATGAAGCATCAGCTTGAATTACAATGGCAGCTATTCCCACTCTTATTGCAACATGTTCTCCTCCCCCTTTATGTTACCTAGAATAATATGTCAAGAGTCATCAATTTGTACAGCAACATTCATCATGAGCTTCCCAAGTATTCAGAATAATGTACTCTTTCTGGCAGGCAGTGTTCTCATCCGGAGAACTTATTAAGAGAGCTAAAATAAAGGAGTAGGGGTAGGCAGGTATATGGAGATACACTAAAGATCCCTGTAATTGTACAAGGGTAGTACAGAGGTTATATGGGGAAAATGTGAGCAGAGGGGAAAATTATAGGGGTTGTTTGAGAGCAAGGCAATGGACCAATGATAAAGCTGAAGACAAGGTGGAACAATATTAGAACTAAATGGCAACAATAATGACTATTAGAACTATAATGACAAGAAGTTGTTACATGGATTCATTGAACTTCATATAAATCTGTGTACGATACAGCAATAAAAGCTGGTATAGAAAAGGGTTTAATGGATACACCGAAGAAAGAAAGCTTGATAGACATTCATAGGAAAACAAAGTTGTACAGGTATGGGATCCGTTACCCACAGACTCTATTTTATCCAAATTGTTTCTGTAATATTAAAACAGTAGCTTGTACTAGATATTAACTAAGACATAAAAAATACTTATTGCAAGCAAAACCAGCCTATTTGGTTTATTTAATGCTTACAACATTTTCTAGGTGGCCATAGACATAACAATTATGGTCTTTCTTGCAAAAGATTGTTTGATTTAATACACACGTGTAGAGCTAAATCATCAGATATACAGGTAGAAACAATTCTACCTGTATCTGACGATTCAGCACTTACAATGGCAGATGTTCGGGTGTCTTCAAAGGTGCCTGATCGACAAGCAAACCAATATCCAAGTCTTCCTTGTCTCCCACCATACGTGCACTAAATATTGTACGAAACTTTGTTTCATATGATATTATTGGTGCATCTATGGCCACCATTAAGATATGAATATACAAATTACGGAAAGGTCCATTATCTGGAAACCCCCAGTTTCTGAGCATTCTGGATAAAAAGTCCCATACCTGTATGTGTTCCTGGCTATATACTGTAAATATTCTATTCTGAATGTACCTATAAATATAGGCTGCTGACATGTAGCAATGAGGATTCCATTCCTGCACCATATTTGTTAAATGCACAGACAATGAGTGACATAGTGTTGTAGTTGGACAGTATACCTGTAATAGTCCTCCTTGCAATATATACTGCCATCCTTGGCAAAGCAGGTCAGCTCCGACTCGAGGGCCAGCTTACATTCGCAGCATTTCAGGCAGCGCAGGTGCCACTGCTTGTCCACAGCCAAGAGGTAGTATCTGTCTGAGATCTTGCCCCCGCACCCAGCACACAGTGCAGGCTTCTCAGGACTCAGGGAAGGCATTCTCTGTAAAAATTAAACAAAAAAAAAAACACTGTTACTGCGCTGTCTCCATAAATGGGATTAGAAAGATAAATCTGATTTCTGTTTACAAATGTGCTCTGCTAAACGGGTGCTATATGACTGACATAAGAAGCTTCACTATACACAGACTATACTTATATTTTGCTGGTATCAATGTAGACAGGATACTAGTGTGTTTACTCAATATATATATATATATATATATATATATAATACACAAAAGCCATGAATATATTGTAAATTATTTTTAGACTAGTGATGTCATCAGTTATAACCGGTGAGTAGTGATGTCATGTTTGTCACATGACTCACTAAAACGTATGTATTATAATAAATAAAGTACCCCTGTTGCAAAATATGAGGATATTAGAAGTCACCTCAGACTTGATTTGAATTTATATATATTTATATGGTCATAGAACTCCTCGGTGACTTATAATATCCTTATATTTTACAATAGGGGGTACTTTATTCACTATATATAGCTGTAGTATCCAACAAATCCAGAAAAATCAGTGCACGCTGAGATTGATAGAAATCGTAAAAATCCATACTTCATTAATTACATTTAAATTTGTCCAGTTCTTTTTAAATGTAATGAATGAAGTATGGATTTTTAAGATTTCTATCAATCCCAGTGTGCACCGATTTTTCTGGATTTTTATATATCTATATATGTATGTGTGTGTGTGTGATAGGATGGTATGCAGGGCATGGGTAAGTATTCTTCAAAGAGCAGGTTGGTTGTCACTATCGAATTATGGTATTTCTTAAATAACATAAGACCATAAATTACTCTAGAGCAAATGTTTGGAATTAAGAAGGTGGACCTGTATAGACCTCATACCCCAGAATATCTATTCAGTGAGAGGCCTGTGGATTGGCTGCAGCCCTTTCACTAATTATTTTGCTGTCCAGTCTGCTCAAGGGCTCCACGCACTTATTTGTAGCAACATTATTTTAATAAATTCCGTTCCAATTGTGTGTTTTGACAGTTCTTCTGTACTGTCATTAATAGGGTGGTACAATCTACAAATGTAAAGGAAGGAGGAATGCTGACATCACACACAGATGATATCATACACGGGAGAAGGGGGTGCATTACGGTTATACACTGGAAGAGGATTTGGTGACATCATATAGAGAAAGCAGAAGGTTCACTACTGACGTTATACACAGAGATGTTAGTGAATAGGATCTCTACACAGGGATGTTAATATATTATGACATTACACCTTATGAAGGTGCAGTATTGATCCATACTGTGGAATAGTGGAGCTTTACTTAAATCAAGAGAAACTATTCAAACATTATACAATGCAATATGGTTTATTCTGCTCTATGTTTATATACAGGGATAAGACAGTACTGCAGAACTTTACACTAACAACACCTGTTGATGTCAAATATTCTGTTATCACTAGGCAGCCGAGTGCAGTGAAAGTGGATCCCACTCTACTGGATGGGTTGGGTGAAATTTGGAACAAACACTTTGTTTGTACTCCAGGGGGGGCGCAGCTGGGTCCTGATTATGACCATGTTTTTACATCCTGCCAAATGTTGGTCCATAAGAGAAGCTTAATTCCAAGAAATCTGCAAGCCACTGATTTAGGCTGAAGGCATTATATGTCTTTATGTGTATCCTCTGCTCCATACAGAGACAACCCCCTGAACCTATGGAAATCTACTGTCACTGCTTGGATTGTGAAGTTCTGACTTCCAACCCCAATTTTTAAAAAAGTATTTCAACTTTTACCATTTGGAACACTAGCATAGTATCTGATTCAGTTACTTGCAGTATATAGGCAAATTTCCATAGACCCTGTTATCCTTGTATTTGAGTCAACAAGCTATTCCAAAAATAATGTAAGCTCTGTAGATCAGGGTTCTCATATATTCTTGTCTATCATAAAACACTCAAACTGGGATGTTCAACTTAACTTGCGAAATTTTGACACTGCTTCAAAGTGAAGCCGCCCAGTTGGGTACCCAATACAGCACCCATCCCCTTACAGATTATGAAAGCTGATCCTGAACATCTTTCTGAGACTCAGACTGTGAATGGGGGGACCCTGTTTAGGGCACACTAACCAAGCTAAAAATGCTGCCCCCATTTTAAAGTTGAGATATTTCACTTATAGCTGTAAGATTATGAGCAACCACTCCTTTGTCTGAATAATCAATATCCAGAACTATTTAATACTATAGTATTAGAGAAATAATACCTGCATGCATGATACTACACAGATACAATACATAGGAAAAGGCAGTACATAATTTACAGAGAAAGCCTATTAAAACAATGGTATAATATCTAGAAAAGAGGGAAGATACAGGTGCCATGCACTGGTTCTGTTACACATGGAAATATATACAGGGAGAATGCAGTTCATGGATACCAAACTGAGCAATGAAACTGCCTGACCCAAAAATCCCTTGAGGCTGCCACCCTCCAGAGCCTTCACACAGCCCTGCAAATTTTCCACATTATTTTATTTAATGTTTCTCTGAAGGAAGAAATAAAATATAATGGAGCCTTGAAGATAAATCCTGCAGAGCTTGTACATTAGGGCAAATTCTATTTATTAGTTATTGCCCGTCATGCTCTAACATTTGCTGTACAGGTATGGGACCTGTTATCCAGAATGCCCAGGACCTGGGGTTTTCCGGATAACGGATCTTTCTGTATCCTGTATCTTCATACCATACGTCTACTAGAAATTCATGTAAACATTAAATAAACCCAATAGGCTGGTTCTACTTCCAACAAGGATTAATTATATCTTAGGTTGGATCAAGTACTGTTTTATTATTACAGAGAAAAACATAATAATTTTTTAAAAATTTAGATTATTTGGATACAACGGCGTCTATGGGAGACAGTCTTTACATAATTCAAAGCATTGTGAATAATGGGTTTCCGGATAACGGATCCAATACCTGTATTACATTTCTTGTCCTCCAGCTACTTAACTCTTACGCCTTACATTTTGACAATAGAAATTGGTTCTATCCCATACACTGTAATCATTCTTTCTGGCCCATACATTTTCTCTTTTGTGATGTGCACTATTCCACCATTCTGTCGCACATCGTCCCCAATGTCATGTATCATTTTCTGCTTTCTCTACTCCAGCACATCCTTGCCTGAACCCCTGTCCCCTTTCTACTGACTTCTCTCTGTTTACCACTTCTTCTCTCCACTGCTTATGCTCCTAAGGCTGCCCTAAGGCAATCACTGTGTACTGCTCTGCTTACATCAGCCTTATATAGACAGAGGAACACAAAGACCATTGCTTTCATATAGAGAGATAATGCACAGAAAAAGAACATTGCACACCAGGGAGAGAGCAGTTAACACTACACTGCAAATTCTAGGTAATTCTGGAAAATTAACTATATACAGGGAATATGACTGACAACATATGCAGGGACAGTTGCTCTGCTAACATGCCCACCGAGGGCAGATATTTACTGCAGCCCTTACGGAATTCAGAACGTTCTCTATGTGAAAATCACATGCAGCAGGGACAGTTATTATACTGACATCAGGAAACCACAATTATTCCAGGAAAACTGGAGAGGATCTTAAACTACACAATAGTCAAATACTCTATAAGCATGGTATACAGGAAAAATGCAATGAATATATGCAGATTCCTTGCTAACATCTTACACAGGTATAGACAGTACAGTAATGCGGGATATTTAATATTCTGACATCATACAGGGAAAGGTCAGTTAGCAATAATGATGATATACAGGGGAGCTAGCACTCTAACCTAGTACACAGATAATGGAATATATTTCATTTCTGTCCTATCACACAGTGAGCTGCCAATTCCAGTAGTAGATATAGGGTTGCCACCTTTTCTGGAAAAATACCGGCCCTCCTATATATTTATCTTTTTTCCTTATTAATAACATTGGGATCAACCGTCCAGGTGGCAACCCTAAGTAGATAGCAATTAGAAAATTAGAAACTGACTTATCTTTCTAGGGTTTTGTACAGTATACTGTATATCTAGGGCACCTGTGTTTGATCAGTGCTACTTTTTGGACTTGTGATACCCAGGATCAATCATTTTTAAACACAGCAAAATACTACATCTTCAGCCAAATACTGAACCAAATCCCAAGCGCAATCATCTGTGAATAAAAATAGGCTCCCTGCAGTTGTCCTGTGCTTTAAACTCACATAACATTTGGGGTGTTAGATTGGGTCCGGCTGAATACTGAGAAATCTTTAGATCTTGCAATTATTTCTGTTATTCACCAAATCCCAAACTGAATCCTAGTTTGATTGGTTCCTACACTGAATCCAATAAATTCTAACATCTGTGCTCCATGTTCTTCTACATAACGTGCCAAAATGAGTTAAAGGCAGATATCATACAGAGGGTCTTCAATACAATATATGGAGAGAGAGAGAGAGAGAGAGAGAGAGAGAGAGAGCGAGATAGATAGATAGATAGATAGATAGATAGATAGATAGATAGATAGATAATTATATACAGATATACAATGATGGGCAGTTACGACGGGGGGTGAACACAGACGCGCTACTCGTTCCCCTCATTGTTGTGTGTTATAGTCGTTATAATAGTGCCAGGGATAAGAGACCCAGAGAAAGTAAAGTGCCAGTATATAGTAGGTATAATGGGCTGGGCTGGATGGAGACTGTAGGGTAGAACTATTAGTATTCCTTAGCCTGCTTCCCATTAGCTGTTGATGTTTGTGTCCCAGCACCAAGCAATAGCTGAAGGCTGTCAGGGGTTGCTGGGAAATGCAGTACAACAACCAAAGGGCCATAGGTTGGACAGTCCTACTTTATATGATATGAGATCATACTCAGAGTGAGAGAGGAAAAGTACTGTGGTAGTTTTCCTATACAGGAAAGGAGAAGCTAGGGAAAATGTGATCATTACCTTTTTCCTTCCATAGGACTACTTACTATACACAACAGAGTGTATAGATCAGGAGTCCCTGCTCCAGAGAGCTTGCAATTCAGGTTTGTTCTCCCCAGTACAGGGAAATAATGATTCGGCAGAGACCACTTGGGGTTTATAGAGGAAGTGGTTCACTAGTGGAATCCAGGCCTGCCTGACTCACAGGCCAGTAATGTAAGCACTTTGCCTTCTCACTTCTCCCATACAAATATTATTATCCACAAGGAAAGGGCAGTCACTATAATCTTAGCATACAGGCAGGAGAAGAGGCACTTACAATACTGATTAGGTACATCAGATGGGGGGATTATGAGAATGGGCATAAGGGCATATATTGGGACTTTATATACTAGGGTAGAAGAAATATAAATAGGTTATAAGTTATATGATATGTTATAAGCATTGATATCATACAATAATGCCTTTATGAACAATAATGCCTTTATGTGTGGACCATAATAAATTTGCACTTTAGCAGTTAAACCTGTGACTTTGTCTTTCTGTTCCACAATTTGAATTTATATTGCCTTTATGAACAATGTGTGGTGCAATAACCTACTATACACGGGAAACATTGTAGCCTTATATTGGTATTGTTATTGATCGGTCCCATCATTGGGAAACATACTAGTGACAATACCTTTCCAGGCTGTGACACTTGTAGCACTTGCATTATATTCCAACAGGCACTTGCGGCTCAAGGCTAAATGGCACACACAGACAAAACGGAAATTGGCACCTTCTCTAATTAAAAATGACGAGCAGAATCACAGAATATCATGCAGGAATATTCATTTGCACAGCACCAGTTGTATAATGCTAATATATATGGAGGGGGTCAGTTTAAGTTCTCCTTGCTATGAATCCCTTTGTGTTGCCATACACACAAACATATACATCTTAGATGATACATTGACACGAAATGCTGAGAGGCAAGTGCCTGGCAGTGCCAATCAGTATAAAGCATGTTAGCAATGTCACATGACAGCCCTTCCAGCTGTTGGAAACTACAACCCCCAGCAACCTCTTAGTGATGGAGAATTCTGGGAATTGGGAAGTCTGATATAGCTGCTATATGCTCAGGGCGTTATTGATGGGACAACAGGGCAGTGTGTCTATAATAGCAGCTGCCTTCAACCTGTGGCATCACCCTCCTCATAGCTTGTCCTGCTGATACCGAATCATATACAGGACAAAGAGTTCACAGGGTGTATAGCATGAACTTTATTCCATACCCAGAGCTCAGTGACATATATTATGTTGGATATTCTATTGTACATACATTTTGGTTTATAGAGTTGTACCAATCCTGTTGTCTAACTCTGTGTAGCCAAATCAAACTCTTCTACTTGCTTTCCTGACATCCTTATTCCTCAATCATTTCATTTCAACTATCTGAAATACCAATAATATCCTTCTAACGGCAGTATATATAAATATATATTTATATATATACTAAGTAACCAGCAATAAAACCACATGTTACAGCACTAAACAATTTCCCTTCCCTGGTCCCTTTTTTTTTTTTTTTTTTGGATAATATATTTATTTATTTGCCAGTTATTTATATACTACATTAGGGAGCGTTTTCTGTATCCCGAAAAGGTGTTAAAAATAACAGTAGGCTCCTTTCACAGGAAACCAGATTGAAAACTGCTATTTAACCTTTTTACTGCCAAAAAAAATATGGGTGAAAAAAATAGAAGAAAGGGAAAAAAAAGAAATGAGCAATATTTGCATGCATATCATACATTATACATACATGGTGTTTTATTGTGTGCTTTTCCTTATACCATACTATACTGAATATTTTACAGAATGTTGCAATTACCAATAGAATATGGAATAGAGAATATTTGCTCATTATATGTGTGTGTCACACCAGTACAGTTACAGAAATGACACTGCATCTCACTGTAAATTGGGCTACATGTACATAGTATATTATCAGAAGGTGGTGTATAAGTGCACATTGTAGCTCTATCTATCTATCTGTATATTTATCTATCTACTCATACAGTGCTTGTGTACAGACGTTGCTTAAACCCAGCAGAGATCCTTAAAATTCAGAGGTATTAACACATTAGTATCTGTCTGTACAGCTCCCCAGAGACCTTATTAAAGCAGGAGAGAATATCCCTTATCCACTAATGAGGCTTGATCTCTGTCTAATCTGTTTTTTTACTGACCCCAATTAACATTCTCTTTCTTCCCATGACTGCTGCCTGTTAATTTTTAAATTTTAATACAAATATTAGGCTGTTTATGAATCCTAACAAGAAATGTTATTTTTGTATCCCACCATATAATTGTGGTTTAAGAAAATGCTCCAGTTAATCCCAAAATCAGCAGATTTAGCGATAACCTATGGTTTTTGGGATTTGAGCTTTTGGTTTCTTCCAATTCTGGCCTGAACGCCTTCACATTGTCTTAAAATTCTCCAGCCTGCACCCATCCTTTAGGGGGATCTCTTGCTGATCTATTAATTGCTTCATCTTCTAGATATAGGCTATAACCACAACACAATGCAGATGTGAAGGGCTTGGGGAGGTTTTATGGACTTTATAATGGCCCAATCAGTCTGAAAATGTCTCAGATAGTTTTGCAAGAAAGTTAATTTCCCCCCATAAAAACAGCCAGTGTCAGAGTTTCAGGCCATTTTACCAGGAAAGGGAGATTTGTTGCTACAGGTACTTTCACTTTTTTAATTAAACACCAAACGATGCAAACGCCTAATTAATATCAACAAAGCTGGAAACGTGTCTATTTGATCTTATCGAATTACAGCTTGACGCCAAATAATTTAACTAAATAGAACTAAAACCGATAAATTAATATATTTTTAAAAAATGGATAGTTGATAGATATATTTAGCTCTTACAGAGAGTACGAACGGAAAAAAATAGATTATTCTAAGAAATACCCGTTGTAATTTTCGTCTGGGAAGGAACAAGCGAGAGAAACTTGTGGCTGGAAGCCGCACACATTCGTTCAGTATTCCTTGGATTTTGCATTTCTTGGGGTAAATTCGTTTCCTGACATTCAAAAATAATGAACTAGAGGCTTCGCTATGAAATAACTCGTCAGGTTTTTTTAAAACATATAGAATTTTCCTGCGCAAAATCTATCAACCCGGTGCCAAATAAAAAAGCGCAGCGCTGGGCGCACCTGTCTGGGCTCCTGAGATTCCGACAATAAATAAATAGAACAATTAACCTGCGGAACATTCTACAAAAAAAAAAAACAATCCTGTTCAGTGTGTAACAGAAGCAACAATATTCAGATTTTAAAGACAGAATACTATAGATGAATACACTCTTTATCTGATAAATATTTATAGAATGAATATCAGTTTATTATATTACACAGGGGTAAATGTTGATTTATATATATATCCTGATTCCTTACATATTTGTTATTTAGTATAATATGTTGTAAATCAATGTTTAAATGTATGGTTTATTTGTAAGATGTGAGTGTATATTTCTATAAGTAGACATAGACAGAGGCTGAAGCTGATGTGCGACAGTTGCACAGACAAGGGTTGCACAGTCGCGGCTACTTACAGTTTCTCTGCCATTGACCTGGATACCCTTGGCCAAGCGGCTGTCGGCGGACTTGGACCTCCTCTCCATCTCTTCCATGATGCCTTGGATGTGGCCCCCGGTTATCCCGTGGAAGAGCATGGCTGCTGCTGCTGGTCGGAAAGGATAGGCACTTTCGTCTGTTCTGCACCCCACAATTTCCATATACGGAGCCCCACTGTTGCTTGCAGCATGCGAGATGAGAGTCAGCAGCAGCAGCGACAGACAGCAATAAGCGCTCGGGATCCTGCTAGAGAGACGAGGGGACACAATGAGCCATGCGCCGCTCGCGGAACTTGCTCGGTGAGTGCGGAGGCTCCCAGGGACCGCTGAGGAGCCGCACAGAATGCAGAAGAATTTGTGCAAGCGCAGAAACCAGCCCATTTCAGGATCGCTCTGGAGGAGGGGCTGGGAATATTTTAGGCACAACAAAAGGCTGTCATGCAATAGAGAATCACCCCCCTCATCCCCCGGGTGATGGAGAAGTAGTGACAAAAGAGGTTGGGGGGGTCATCCTAGAGCCCCCTCCCATTGCCACTTTATGGAGACTGGGGAAGAGCAGAGAGATGATGTGTTGGGGGGGGGGGGTACAGTTTGTACTGACTGACTGAGAGGCTCATTTTAACCAAAATAATTAGCTCGGCTCCAGACACGAGACTTGCATTAACCCTCTCAATGCCAGGGGTTGGCACACAATAATCCCAGGGAGCAGACAGACTCTATATCATATACACATATACATATATATATATATATATATCCACATACTGTACGTCCTATGGATTCGTTAATGCCCAGCAAACTCTCTCACTCCAGCCTGTTTAATTGTCTATGCCCGACTGCCCATGTGTCCCCTGCTGCTGGCACACACAGAAACCACACCAATATCCCCAAAATCATGTCACTGCCAGTGTGGTACCAACTGGGCTACATTCCAAACAATCCACCTTTGGTAATTACACTGGTTCCGCAGCAGAGGCCCCTGTAGTTCATGTGGTCCCTTAAATCAATATTTTACATTTTTTCTAATGTTAAAGGGACTCCAAATATAAGATGTATACTAGGCCCCAGAGATGAAACTAGATGTATGACTGGGAATGGGGGGCTGTATATTGCTGCTCTCCCCGCGAGGAGACTGTGTAGGTTCCAGAGCCATAGGCAAGAACTGAAGTGTCTCTTATTGGGGATCATCACCATTTATTTATGTAGTGTCAGCAAGTTACACACATTTATAACAAGCATGGCTCCTCCAATAATTTACCAAACAAGAGTTACAGAATAAAACTAGGATCAGAGGGCCCTGCTCACAAGAGCTTATGGGGATTTATTTATCCAGGTGTGTAATTGCACCCTCCAATAATATCTGTCTGCTGAACTGCGCCTCAATGCTCAGGTAAATGGATAGAGAGGGTATTTATGTGGCTGCTCCAGGCAGGGAGGTGGAGATTCAGTGCAGATGAATAATCCTATGGTGTAACTAATGCAAAAGAGGCATCAGCCTATTAGCCCTGTGTGTGTGTGCATGGAATGGAGCCCTATGCAAATACCTGGGAGTGGGTACAGTATATAATAAGATAACAGGGCTGGTGCCTCCCTGAAATATCCCCAGCACAGAAGAGAGGGAGGCCGAGGAAGGAAAATCTCAGTGCTGCCCCTTCCTTCCTGGCATGGGCACTGTGTCCTACTCCTGCCATAGAGTGCAAGCTCTTGTTGGGGACAACACTGCTTTCCTGGCTACGTAGCTTCTCTAGAGCCAAACTGAATAGAAGGATCACTTTGAATAATAAATATATCACATATACAGAGATAGATAGATGGATGGATAGATGGATGGATGGATGGATAGATAGATAGATAGATAGATAGAGAGAGAGAGAGAGAGAGAGAGAGAGAGAGAGAGAGAGAGAGAGAGATAGATAGATAGATAGATAATAGATAAATAGAGAGATAGATATAGTGAGAGATAAATAGGTAGATGATAGATATATAGATAATAGATAAATAGAGAGATAGATATAGTGAGAGATAAATAGGTAGATGATAGATAGATAGATAGATAGATAGATAGATAGATAGATAGATAGATGATAGATAGATGATAGATCGATAGATAGATAGATAGATAGATAGATAGATAGATAGATAGATAGATAGATAGATAGATAGATAGATAGATAGATAGATGATAGATAGTTAGATGATAGATAGATAGATAGATAGATAGATAGATAGATAGATAGAGTCAAATATGATAGCTGAGCCCAGTGACAGTTTTAGCAGGTAAGTCAATTTCTAGAAATAATTATCTGTGGCCTTTGCTCTGCTGGGCACATGTGCCACTTACCAGTATTTTTAGCACAAACAATTTCAGTTGCACCAGATCTATGAAAAGGTTCATTTATAATTAGAAATACTAACAGTCAGTTTGATGCACGAGTAGTAAAATCAGGGGACGTTATTGGAGCTCAGTGCCCTGTGCCCACAGACACACGTGTATATATATATGATGTACCTGCCCACTCCTCGCTCTTCCTATTCTTCTCCTTGATGCATTTATTTCTATAATAGACTGGGTGGAAAGTTTCACCTACTGGATCGGGCGCAATATTAGCCAAGAGAACAACAGCAGGAGCAGCACGTTCATAAATAAAATAAAAGGAAATATTAGGCATGTGCCCGTGTATAAAGTAGAACAGTCAGGTTTGATTTGATTAAACTCTCGTGTAGTCGCTGGACTGCTGTGTCTGTGACTTCAGAGCGCAAAAGTAGCTTTATATGTGCGTTATAGGCAGCGCCCTGGTGCCAGTCCCTGGGTGCCCCAATAATCAGAATAATGACTGCGCCGCCTGTGTTACTGCTCATTAGTGGCCCCGCATACACTCACCGCGCGGATCCTCTACCCAAATTGGATCACTGTGCCCACAATAAATATCTCATTAGCTGTGCCCGCAGGCGAGGAGAAAGGAGCCCATTGGAGCGTGAAAGGATTTAGTTATTTCCCCGACTCTGCCAGGGACTGACTGACCAGCTACACTGACATCCCCACTGTGCCACCGCTGCAAACTGCTAGCCACTTTATCAACACTTACACATCTCTCACCCTGCCATTCATTTGGATACAGAAATCTATACAGTGTCAGACAAACGGCAGAGAAATAAACACAGATTGAAAGGGATGACAGAGAATGAAAAGAATGTCATATACATATATACATTAAATTGGATCAGAACATGTCTGTGTGTGACTATATATGTTTATATTCGTTTTAAGCTGTTTTGCTGTATACATACACATATCTATCTACACACATATATATATATAGACACACACAAACACACACACACATATATATATATATATAGACACACACATACACTAGGTTACACAGGGTTAGGTAACAAGAAAATGGCAAATTCAAAACGGTGAGATGAACCAGGTGGTATAATACAAAACTTAATATGCGTAAAAACCAAATGATATCTATCCATAGGGATATGCTAAATAAACATATATAACATTTGTTTTCTAGATATATATATATATATAAAATAAAAGATACATGTGCATATGGATTGACGGAGAGATAGATGACAGATAATAATAGGAAAAACAAAATGAATAGCTAAAATGCACAAATAATTATGCGCATACAAAAAAGACTACAATAAACAAAGCTTTCTCTGCCTATCCCCAAACACTGTAAATGTCTGTATTATTGGTGTTCTTGTTTCATTTCTATATCATTGTTTTTATTTCCATACGAAAAAATCTGATCACCAAAACGATTTTAGATTTATCCGTTGGCATCTGTTTATTAAAAAGCTCAGGGTTAACCTGGATCCCATTTGCAAAAATGCAGCAAATAGCCCAGATGCCATAAAACCGGCTGTAAATGCAAATGAGCGGAGTGGGAGTCGGTAATATTCAAGCTCAGGCTTTTTCTTTATCTGGTAAGTGCTTTAATAGCAGATGGATATGAATGGGTGCCCGATACATATATATATATCTCTATAAATACTGACATATCCGCTGAGCAGCCTGATGGCTACTTACTAACAGCTGCACCAATTATATTCTATATGTGTGTATATATATATATATATATATATATATATATATATATATATATATATATATACGAGTGTACATTATATATATGTGTGTGTGTTGTATAATATATATATATTTATATTTAATATATATATATTTATATTATCTCTCTATATATAATAAATGCAAACACATACATATCACATAGAGGAAATAGAGAATTTACGGGTTTAGCGTATTGAGGGTGGATAAAATAAATCTGGGATTGTGTAGAGTTGGTATTCTAGTAACATGTAGTACATTGACCTGCCAATTGCCCCACGTACCCAGCCTGGACAAGACTCGCAGCGGCCAGTTCATACAATACCTGCTGATGTAGCTGCGACAGAATTGAGCTGTGCCTGACAATAAGCGCTGCTGCTGCTGCGACTGGAATCGCTTACCGTGGTGCTTGTGCTGATCAGGCTGCAGCTGATGCCTCCTCAGTGTCAGTGGGAAGATGTGTGGGACCCGGAGAGATGTTGGGTTTGGCAGGAGCTGGGGGCTGGGGGTTGGCCCCTCTCTACAGACAGTCCCTCAGCTAATGAAAACAAACACGATGCTGAGTCTGTGAGAGAGATATTGTGCTGCAGCCTGCAGGTGATCTGTCCTCTCCTCACCTCCCCTGCACAGCACTGCACAGCACTAGCCACCTTACTAGCACCCAGTCCCAGCACTTACACCTGTATAACACATACACTGCAGGAAACATTGGTTAAGCTCAATGAAATTGCATGTTGTTCCCCAGAGGTTATAAAGTATTACTTTCCACCAGTTTCACTCAGTCTTTCCCTTCTGTATTATCCTTATGCTATAGGCAAGTCCCCTGAGCCTTCCTTCTTTCCTTTAATTAGCATTCATTATGCTTATATCTTTCCCCAGTTGCATATGATTCTATTCTCTTACCTATCTCAGTTCCTTATTCTCAGGCATTTCACCCCTTCAAAGATGGGATATGGGATCCACTATCCGGGAACCTACTATTCAGAAACCTCAGAACTACAAAAAGGCTGTCTCCGACAGACTCCGTTTTATTCCAATAATCCAAATTTTCAAAAAATGATTTCCTTTTCCCCTGTAATAACAAAACTTAGCTTGATCCAAACTAAGATATACTTAATCCTTATTGGAAACAAAACCTGCCTATTTGGGTTAATGTAATGTTTACATGGTTTTCTAGTAGACTTAAAGTGTGAAGATTCAAAACTATGGTAAGATCCATTATCCGGAAAGCTCCAGATCCCAATCATTCTGAATAACAGGTCCTATACCTGTATACATGTACTGTATGTGTGTGCATAAATAGATAGATAGATAGATTATTGATAGGATTGATAGGACTTTACAGTTCTTTATTTCAGAGCATTTTTGATAATGTGTTTCCAGATAATGCCTGCTACTATGTCTATTTTCAGTTTACAATATTCAGTTTATAATATTCACAAAAATATATTCTGACTCCCTAAAGGCACAAACTCAGAGGATAAGCTAAAGTGCTAGAGCCAACTCCACTTCAGAACTAGTCTCTCTTCTTCTCTAACCTGCACTTGTTTGTGCCAGAAAACCCAACGTACGGCTGCTAAATGTTAGGATCAATGTAATTCTCTTTTCTAGGATTTTACTGTATTAAAGGGGATCACAGACACCCCACCTAAAACTGCACGAGGGCCCATTTATGAATCCCTGCTATAGAGAGAGAAAGAGGGAAAGATCCATTTAGAGCAGAAGAAAGGAGCCCAGAAAGGTGTTTTATAGAAAGAGATCTGACATTGTGTCTTGTGTGTGCTTTTGGCGGATGCAATACATGGTTTAAAGATGATTGATCATTGGTTGAATTTGTGCCAATATTCTTTACACTATTATATTTATTTCTAATATGTGTTTTAACAAAAAGATAGATTCTTAGATTTTTTTATCATGTTTCCTACATTTGGATGCCTCCATGATACACAATAATGCCAAAAGCAGAGTCAGCTGTAAGAAACAACACTCACTGACTGTTTCCTTGGTTTTGACGCAGGGTCACTTCTCTGCATTTTGCCACTTGAGGTGACAGACCTAAAACTGTCCCTTGTCCTTTCCCCTCCCTAATCTAGAGAGAGGACTATTGTACCCTTCTATAATAAAATTAAGAAATTCTGCTCTTAAAGTTACCAAGGCAGCTTTGAACCATCCATAGTAAAGTTCTGCCTGAGGCAAGAGTCTCACCTTATGTTCTCAGTTATGCTTTGAATTCACTGGAGTTTTTACCACTATTCAAGTCTGGTGCTTTCACTAATCAAGTGGTTTCTTAGTACATGGAATTAGCAAGGCTTAAGCTGACGCAAAGATCCAATTGTACGAATCATCGTACGATCAGACTTTCCCATCTCCCGACCTCCTGTTAACCATTCCAATCAAATAAAGTAGAAAAGAACAGATCAGCCGATGTTCTGCCCCTGACAGCAATCGTATGAAAGTTATGTCCAACCAAAGCTGGTGACAGTCTCCCACTGAAAATAGTATGATCAGCAATACACACAGAAATATTATCGGCAGCCGACAGAAATTTTTTAACCTGTCCAATCGACCAAGCGACCAATCTCCGCCGTACGAAAAATGTCGGGACTCTTCACACACGGTACGAAAATCGTACCAATCCTCAATTCAGACGATCAGATCTTTGCGTCTATGGCCGGCTTTATTCCCTAAATAGAAATCACAAGCAGAGAACAAGCAGCCTTCATGCTGAGCCTAAACTGCTTTCCCATTCTGGAAAAGCTCCATCTTATACAGCAGGGAAATACACACACTAACAAGAATATAACTGTTTGGTTGTCACAAATATCAGTGTTTCTGGTCTTTATGTGAAAGATATATACATATAAAATATAAAAAAAAAATAACATTCTGCAGTGCTGTACAATAGAAGTGTGTTTAAATAAAGAAATGGGTTTTACTAGACTTAAAGGGAGTATATACCACTCCCTCCTTTTGAGATAAACTAATTCAATTGAGTTCATGCAAACAAGTTACAAAAATACTACCTGATCTTTCAAAAATAAATGTAAATATTTACTTTTAGATTGTAAGCTCTTTTGGGCAGGACCCTCTGCACCTTTTGTATTGGTTACTGGTCGCTGTGTATGTAATTCTTTGCATAAACCTATTTATTGTACAGTGCTGCAGAATATATTAGCGCTTTAAAATACATGTTAATAATAATAATACATTATTTTTTCACAAATATGCATGATTCCAAAGATAAACAGTAACCATGGAAGTTTATTCTTGGCTCGTTCGATCAATTTACTTTTTCCCCCTGACTTTTTCCCAGTGATGGATTCTGGTACTTGAAGTCCCTCTGCTTTCCAGAGAATCAGGGAGCCACCACTATGGAAAGCAGAGACACTTCAAGGAGAAGTTCCCATCTCCTAATGGAGGCAAAGAAATGGTCTTTGTGAACAGAGCCATACCATCACTGTTTCCTTTTAATCTGTGGAATCAGGCACAACTGTGCAAGAGGTGCACAGTCAGTGGATTAGTGGTCCGTTTAAGAAGGGGAAGGCAATTAGTGGTATATTTTATACAATTTTATATAGATTATTTTATTGCATAGTCCTATATGCACACTGCAGCAAAACTATTAGAGCAGACATAATAACAACTGCATTAATGATAATGCTACAGTAATTACTACATTTATTTAGTGCTTCAAATTCTATGAAGCTGGCCATCAGGGCCTGACTGCCAGCGCCTTCGAATTTAGGTCTCCAGGTTATCGTCTGATTTGGGTGCAAGAGTCCTGGCAGTGAAGAGGTTAATGGATAGATAGATGATCAATAGAAAGATAGATAGATGATAGATAGTTAGGAAGATAATAGATAGATAGATAGATAGATAGATGATAGATAGATAGATAGATAGATAGATAGATAGATAGATAGACAGACAGACAGACAGACAGATAGATAGATAGATAATAGATAGATAGATAATAAATAGATGACAGATAGATAGCTATATATTAGATAGATAGATAGATAGATAGATAGATAGATAGATAGATAGATAATAGATAAATAGATAGATAATAGATAGATGATAGATAATAGATAGATAGATAGATAATAGATAAATAGATAGATAATAGATCGATAGATAGATAATAGATAAATAGATAATAGATAAATAGATAGATAATAGATAGATAGATAGATAGATAGATAATAGATAAATAGATAGATAATAGATAAATAGATAGATAATAGATAGATAGATTGATAGAGAGATAGATAATTAATAGATGACAGATAGCTATATATTAGATAGATAAATAGATAGATGATAGATAGATAGATAATAGATAAATAGATAGATAGATAGATAGATAATAAATAGATGATAGCTATATATTAGATAGATAGATAGATAGATAGATAGATAGATAGATAGAGAGATATGTAGTTAGATAGATAGATAGATAGATAGATAGATAGATAGATAGATAGATAGATAATAGATAAATAGATAGATAGATAGATAGATAGATAGATAGATAGATAATAAATAGATGATAGCTATATTAGATAGATAGATAGATAGATAGATGATAGATAGATAGATATATAAATGATCGATAGATAGATAGATAGATAGATGATAGATAGATAGATAGATAGATGATCGATAGATAGATAGATAGATAGATAGATAGATGATAGATAGATAGATAGATAGATAGATAGATAGTGTGAATAATGAGCTGGTTCCTATCAAAAACATAACCATCTGTAGCTGGGGGAAGGAAGGAGTTTGTTTATTCTCAGGCCACTGCTGATTTGTTTTTACCTTGCTGGACAGGAAGTAGAATGTGACTTTGCTTTCATTTTTTGATTTTGCCCTAATGAAATAACAAAAGCCATACAAATGTCCTAATACAAATAATAGTCAAAACTTGTGTTCAGAACACACGCTATTCACTGAACTCATTCAAAAAAGGGGGTATACTGTCCCTTTAATATCCCCCATATTTATTTGGTGTTTTATTTATGTTCCAGCTGAGTGTGGGAAGCATTGTTACAGTTGTATACTTATTTATACCTACAGTGCCGGTGACAGTTTGAACACCTAATATATTTGGAACTGGAACTGTTACAAGCTGCTCTTTGAAGTAAGTGCAACAGTAAAACACTTTATCTGCTCAGAAACAATGAAACGTGATTATACTTCAAAGTGCGCTGTCCTTACATACTTTTTTGTCCTTACATACTGACCTAGGCGAAGGGGAAGCCACATCAATGGAAGCCAGGGAATTATATCTATGTTTTGTTTTATCCAGTATTTATTATTATTATTATTATTATTATTAGTTTTATATAAATTACCAATACTTGCTAAGGGAATAACAAGGCAAAGCAGTCCAAAAAAGGGTTATTACATGTTGGGAGAAAATCTAGAAATGCCAGGATTGTATTATGTATTGTGTTGTATTATGTATCCACTGGATATCTCTGATACATAACAAAAAGGATTCAGAAAGTATAAACTGGTAGCGGTCAACAAGAAAGTGTGTAATAGCTGGGTGGTTTTGTACAGTCCCTCCAGAGGTCACTGTTGATTGGCTGTTTGTGCAACATCTTGTATTTGTATGTCAATGCATCGCTCATATTGAAAAAGCAGCATTTAAATAAACAGCATTTGAATTTGCATGATCTAGAAAACCCTCAAATAAAGCTGAATTACAACAATTCTGCAAAGATGAGTGGGCCAAAATTCCTCCAGAGCGCTGTAAAAGACTCGTTGCAAGTTATCGCAAACGCTTGATTGCAGTTATTGCTGCTAAGGGTGGCCCAACCAGTTATTAGGTTCAGGGGCAATTACTTTTTCACACAGGTTTGGATTTCTTTTCTCCCTAAATAATAAAAACCCTCATTTAAAAACTGCATTTTGTGTTTACTTGTGTTATCTTTGACTAATAGTTAAATGTGTTTGATGATCAGAAACATTTTGTGTGACAAACATGCAAAAGAATAAGAAATCAGGAAGGGGGCAAATAGTTTTTCACACCACTGTATATATTCCCTATAAAGGGGAAATTTTTCTGACATGTATAATTCGATCAGATACATACAGAATTGATATCTTCCAATCTAATATTTACCGATAGACTAATTGCAAACCAAAAACACCCATACTTTTATTCTGTGGTTCTGTACTTTGTTAAGAAAGCTTAAAAGCCAACACACTAAAGGGCAGATATATCAAAAAGCTCACTACAGAAAAATTCACCCACTTTCTATTCATTCCTGTGGGATTTTTATAAGCATGTTTTTCAATGGGAGCAAGTTAGAGTTCACCAATTGATAAACCCACTTCTACAAATCCCATAGGAACGTATGTGAGCTCTAATGTCATATTTTGACAACTCTACCCCTAAGGGAGCTACAGTATATATTTCTTTCTTTTTCAAATATTTTTATTTGTTTTACATAAACAAGTGCAGTATAATCAATAATCAGACCACAAATATGAGACATAGAGATCTTTAGATATAAGATTAATAAAACAGCATTAAATGCAATGAAAGAGCTATACATTTCTATGGTGCTTCAGACAAAACAAACAAATCTACTTTTTCAACCTCAGCAGCACCAGCAAAGTAGGGTATTCCCACAGACCAAAACTGCCCTGTATTACTAGTGCTGCAGCGCACAGTGAAACATAAACCAACCTTCATCCCAATGCAGCAACAGAAAGTGTGATCTGCCCACCTCCTGTACTGTCCTGTAGAGATGGGCGAATTTATTTGGCAGGCGCAAATTTGCAGCGAATTCACGTGATTCGCCGAGGATGAATACATTTGCTAAACCGCTGCAAAAATTCTCTGGCGTCATATAAATGGACGCCAGTCGTCCGTTTTTTTGGACGCCGGCGCATTTTCGTCAGCGAATTTGCGCCGGTGTCAAAAAATCGGACACCGGTGTAAAAAAAAAAACCAAAGCTCTCAAAAAAAAATGAGACGGCGGCGCCGTTTCACAAATTTTTCGCCATTTCACAAATTTCACAGGAAATTTGCGAATTTTCCAGCGTAACGCCCCAAATTTGCCCATCACTACTGTCCTGCAATGCTGCCGCATAAAATACATTTCATCTTTCCCATAAATTGTCTTTCATTACAATTCTCGGAGCACAAACCATAAATCATCCAAGACCACATACTCTACACTGCTCTACTTCAGTCTGGCAGTACATTATGGTGACAATTAAAGGAAATGTCAAGTCAAAAAATATTTTTTTGCCTAATGAAAGAAAACAAAATGAATTATTAATGCCTAATAAAATAAAACTAAGCAGCCTTGCAATATACATTAATTACACAAGTTTTATATGTATTGCTATTGAAAGCAGTGTCTGTCTGTCCCTTTCTATTCTCTGCCCTGGTGGCTCAGACTATTGACAGGCACGGACTGGCAATCTGTGGGTTCTGGCAAATGCCAGTGGGGCTGCTATAAAGTGCCATAGAAAGTCAGTATTTAGTGGGCTGGTGAGGTCTGTTTGGGCCTCTGTGTAGGCTGATTGGGCCTCTTTGTACCTGAAATGCCAGGGCCTATTTTGACTCTCAGTCCAGCCCTGACTATTGATACAATGTAAGACAAGCAAACCGATTAACTGACCTGTCTTTGCTGGGGAACTAAGACTTTTGCAACATTGTTTAAAAAGTAACAATCAGAAGTTAAGCAAATGCTGTTTTTAATAGCAATTGTTTTTGCAAATAACTTTAAACATTTTTAAAGAAATGTATATTGGAAAGCTTTGTAGAATTATGTTTTCTTTGATTATGCTTTTTTTTAATTTATTTTACAGTTCAGTTGCCCTTTAAGTGACATTTTCAGTGTCAATAAGGAAAAATTATACTACACATGCATCATACTTAAATTATATGCTTCTTTTGCAGTGGATGTGATTTACTTAGACTTTGCTAAAGCATTTGATACAGTGCCACACAAAAGGTTACTGGGTAAATTAAAGGGATCCTGTCATCAGAAAACATGTTTTTTTTCAAAGGCATCAGTTAATAGTACTGCTCCAGCAGACTTGTGCACTGAAATCCATTTCTCAAAAGAGCAAACAGATTTTTTTATATTCAATTTTGAAATCTGACATGGGGCTAGACATTTTGTCAATTTCCCTGCTGCCCCTGGTTATGTGACTTGTGCCTGCACTTTAGGAGAGAAATGCTTTCTGGCAGGCCGCTGTTTTTCCTTCTCAATGTAACTGAATGTGTCTCAGTGAGACATGGGTTTTTACTATTGAGTGCTGTTCTTAGATCTACCAGGCAGCTGTTATCTTGTGTTAGGGAGCTGCTATCTGGTTACCTTCCCACTGTTCTTTTGTTTGGCTGCTGGGGGGGGAAAGGGAGGGAGGTGATATCACTCCAACTTGCAATACAGCAGTAAGGCTTGGGCCACACTAGGCGATAGCGCCGCGATTTGACTCGCATCGACTTTTCGCCGCGACTTTTAATCCGCAATTGTGGCCATTGTCGCTCGAAATTGCCTCGCTAGGCGATTTCGAGCGACAATAGAAAAAAGATCGCCGCGTGTGTTTTTACGCCGCGATTCCCCATAGACGCCAGCGCAAAAGTTTCCCCAGCGATTGCGGATTAAAAGTCGCGGCGAGAAGTCGCCGCTAGTCAAATCGCGGCGCTATCGCCTAGTGTGGCCTTAGCCTAAAGAGTGATTGAAGTTTATCAGAGCACAAGTCACATGACTTGGGGCAGCTGGGAAATTGACAATATGTCTAGCCCCATGTCAGATTTCAAAATTGAATATAAAAAAATCTGTTTGCTCTTTTGAGAATTGGATTTCAGTGCAAAATTCTGCTGGAGCAGCACTATTAACTGATTCATTTTGAAAAAAAAAATTCTTTCCCATGACAGTATCCCTTTAAGGAATGTTGGCCTGGAACATAGTATTTGTACCTGGATAGAGAACTGGCTAAAAGATAGACTACAAAGAGTGGTGGTAAATGGAACATTTTCTAATTGGACCAGTGTTGTTAGTGGAGTACCGCAGGGCTCTGTACTAGGTCCCTTGCTTTTCAACTTGTTTATTAATGACCTGGAGGTGGCCATTGAAAGTACTGTTTCTGTTTTTGCAGATGATACTAAATTGTGCAGAACTATAGGTTCCATGCAGGATGCTGCCACTTTGCAGAGTGATTTGTCTAAACTGGAAAACTGGGCAGCAAACTGGAAAATGAGGTTCAATGTTGATAAATGCAAGGTTATGCACTTTGGCAAAAATAATATAAATGCAAGTTATAAACTAAATGGCAGTGTGTTGGGAGTTTCCTTAATTGAGAAGGATTTAGGGGTCTTTGTAGATAACACGTTGTCTAATTCTGGGCAGTGTCATTCTGTGGCTACTAAAGCAAATAAAGTTCTGTCTTGCATAAAAAAGGTCATTAACTCAAGGGATGAAAACATAATTATGCCTCTTTATAGGTCCCTGGTAAGGCCTCATCTGGAGTATGCAGTGCAGTTTTGGACTCCAGTCCTTAAGAGGGATATAAATGAGCTGGAGAGAGTGCAGAGACGTGCAACTAAATTGGTTGGAGGGACAGAAGACTTAAATTATGAGAGTAGACTGTCAAGGTTGGGGTTGTTTTCTCTGAAAAAAGGCACTTGCGAGGGGACATGATTACACTTTACAAGTACATTAGAGGACATTATAGACAAATGGCAGGGGACCTTTTTACCCATAAAGTGGATCACCGTACCAGAGGCCACCCCTTTAGACTAGAAGAAAATAACTTTTCATTTGAAGCAACGTAGGGGGTTCTTCACAGTCAGGACAGTGAGGTTGTGGAATGCACTGCCGGGTGATGTTGTGATGGCTGATTCAGTTAATGCCTTTAAGAATGGCTTGGATGATTTTTTGGACAGACACAATATCACAGACAATTGTGATACTAAACTCTATAGTAAGTATAGATATGGGTATATATAATTTATGTGAAAGTGGGGAGGGGTGTGTGTATGGATGCTGGCTTTCCATTTGGAGGGGTTGAACTTGATGGACTTTGTCTTTTTTCAACCCAATTTAACTATGTAACTATGTTTTTTTTATCATTTGTACCTCAATTAAGGGCTGTTTATACCTATACATGTGTCATTGGGAAAGGGAATACAGTGGAAATGAAAGGACTAGTGAGGATAGTGAAAGTGAACCACTATTCATATCAAGAGGTTAGCTTGAATACAGTTTGACCCCACCTACTTTTGAGTAGCCACTCCCACTACCTTTGTGTTTGTTGAAGCCAGTAGTAGGATTCCTGTATTTTATCTGCCTGTTGTTTTTGCTTCTCTGATTTAAATATAACATTTTAACATTAGTAGAAGAGATTTAACAGGATAACAGTTGGGAGGCCACTTATAAGCATGTATAATCTAATATAAAATGAATTTTAGTTTGTGAATTATGCAAAAGGATTTAAAAATGCACCTGAAACATTAATGGACACATTTGATACATATATGATATTCTTAGAGACCTGATACAGTTTTCACCCTTAAAAAAAGATCCGCCTCTAACATGACTAACTATATTAGAATTCTTATAGCAGGTATTTCTGGAGCATTAGGAGGGGAGCTCAGACAACTGCGTTTAGATTCACCAATATAATGACAATTTTGCTGAAAGAGAAAGGCAGACACTAAAGAGATCACGTAATAGTAACGATATTGTTATTCAAGTGGCAAACTTGGGAGGAGAACTTGTCTCAAGACAAAAGGAACTATTACAGGAGGAGCAGAAGATCATTTTGGAGGAAGCAGAGGGGGGTGTCGTTGTAGTGTGCTGCATGTGCTGCACTTCTCCTCCTGCATAAAAATCAGAACCAGAGGGAAAGTGCCTATGGATTATTTAACAGAAGTGTTTAGATTGCAAGAATTATGCAATATAACATAAACATTCCCCCAATAGAGAGTTTACATATTTTGACATACATAGGTAGCTTTATGGCAAATTTGATTGTGTACATTGATTATCTCCTAACATATTTATTTTGTCTGTTACCTACATACTCCATAGATATTCTGCAAATATGAATACTCATCAGTGGGAAACTGGTTATACTTTAGCCACTATTAACAATGCAGCACATATTGTAGACACACAATGAGCTTAGGCATACAGATCTTTTTTACATAGTGTATGCAGCTTTGTTTTTAACATTTGAGGATATATTTCACAGAAAAATAGTCATGCGTCTCCTCTATGCTAAGCCATGAAGTAGATTCATATATGGTTACTTTTTGTTGGTGTGGGGAGGCTCAAAAGAAGAGTTTATTGATGTTTTATATGTATTTAAAGCAATATTCTTAATACATAGAGGCCTATTTATTCAAATTTAAAATCTGGGTAATTGTAGAGGTTTTTTTCTTACTTTGAATAAACTTGAATGTTTGCTTATTTATTAAAAAAATCCTCATATCCTACGAGGAAGTAACCCATTAATCTTAGCAACAATGACTCCAACATGACAAAGACAACAGCTGCCTCCCAGGATTCACTAACCTACGGGCGACTATGGATATCCTACACTCGATACATTTAAGACACACAAAAAAGGGCATGTTCAACTCTAGTTAATCATTTTGTTAGTTTTGTGATCATTGGTTTAAAAAAGAAAATGAATCTCCAGCATTTATTGATTTAGTTGTGGTGGTAGTTGTAGAAGTCTGAATACTGCCACCCCATCTTAATAGATCTTAGAGCTCACCCAACATATCTCTCTATTACAAACATTCATGTATTAAGTGCGTTGAAGAAATGAAAATGTAAGAATTTTTGTATAAATTAATACTTTATTGGATATATGTTTATATGCAATTTTGAATAACAAGACAGTGAAGTAACTTGTTTATATATGCTGGATTTCCAATAAAAAACAAATAAAAAAAACAAAATCCTCATAAAATCCTCATGATTAAATAAAATTATGGAAAAAACACGAACGTACAACAAAGTGTGTGACTTTACAAGTTAAAAAAAATGCAAATTGAAGAAAATCGGTTCAATTTTGTCTAGGGCAACTTCCAGTGACTTCTACATGAACTCACCAGCTTTTAGATTTTTTTGCTCTTAAAAAATAAAGATTTGTGGTTTTAAAACTCTTAATTTGAATCTGTGAGTTTTAACTCAAAACACTTTGAATCACAGTGAAAATTTGAATGTTAATAAATCAAAGTCCCATATAGAAGAAAGTTATACTAATTTTTCAGAGGACATAGAAGTGTAGAAAATATATTGGTATGTATTTAGCTACATGTTATGAGACCTGTTATCCAGAACAGGGGTCTTTCTATAATTTGGATTTCTGTACTTTAAGGGGCATATTTATCAAGGGTCGAATTTCGAATTTGAAAAACTTCGAAATTCGAATTCAAAAAGACCAACCGAAATGAAGTTTTTTGGCCGAATAGGTCCGTTTTCGAATTGAATTTGGACTATTTGCAAGCCAAGGTACACAAAAATGGCTTGGAATTCAAATTTTTTAAATTTGAAAATTCACCTCGACATCTGATAAATCTGCCCCTTAGAGGCACATTTATCAAAGGTTGAATTTTGATTTCATGTGAGTTTTTTTAAAACTCCCATAAATTCGAAATTTGACAAATCGAAATTTATTTAAAAAAATCACATTTTTTAAACTAGGATGAATGGAATCGACCTAAAAACTCAAATCGAATTTGAATGTCAGGAAGGCTGCACCTCAAAATTGATCCCTGGACATCTCCTAAACAGCAATTCGACAGGTTTTAGGTGGTGAATAGTCAAATTCGAGTTCTTAAAGGCACAGAGTATGATAAATCTCAAAAATCTAATTTTTAAAAAAACTCGAATCAAATTTGAATAACTCCCTAGTCAAATTTGACAGTTCTGACCATAAGAAAATTAAAAAATTCAAATTTTCAATTTGACCCTTAATAAATCTGCACTAAGTCTACTAAAAATCTTTTAAACATTAAAGAAACCCAATAGGATTGTTTTGCCTCAAATAAATATTAATTATATTTAAGTTGGGATTAAATACAAAGTACTGATTTATTATTACAGAGAAAAAGGAAATATATTTTAACATTTTTAATTATTTGATAAAAATAGACCTTCCCTTAATTTGGTGCTTTCTGGATAACGGAATTCCAGATAACCGTTCCCATACCATATAGAATTGCTCCTATGTCAGAGTAAGGAACTGACTTCATCAAAAATAATCTCAATTTAAAGCCTCATTCAAAATGAAATCTCAGCTAAATAAATGAATATTGTTGCAGTAAATCTTTCTCTCCAGTCCTCAAAGAACTGCATTGGCTCTTGGCCTTAGATCTAAAATTCTGATGGCACACTGTAGTCAATGTAGGGCCGTTTGCTCTGTGTCTGTGCTGCAGGTTTGTTTGTAGGGCAGTGAACAGGAGGTGGTTATGAGTAGGAGGCAAGAGAAGGAGGGGTAGTTGCTAGTGGGCAGTGTTGGCTGGGTCCTTCAGTGACTCCTTGGGTTTCCAAGATACGTAAGCTGCAATCATTTGAACTGTGCACCCTAGCTATAAATGTGAGACCTCTGTAGTGACTATTGCCCTCCTAATGTAAAGGACTGTCGAGAGTGAGTTTATTGTCATTTCATCCATATACGTTTGTACAGTCCACAGTGTACTGAAACAATGTTCCTCTAGGACCATGGTGCTACATACAACATAGATGTACCGGACAACAGACAAAAAGTGCAAGTGCAAAAATATGCAACTCCTGCAAGACAGGACAGCATTGTGCAGGGACAGGACAAGACAGTGCACACTCAGCAGATGTAATATGTTAAGTAAATAATGCTTAACGTCAGACATGATGGGTGTATCATTGTGATATGACAGTAGTAAGAACATGATAAAGAACATGATAAAGTGCAGATGTGCTCATAGAAAACAATTGTATCCAATGGCTATTTATTTATACAATGGTGTAAAGTAGCCGTGTAACGTTGTGTTATATAGTAAGGTCAGATGGAATGTGTGTGTGAGAGATCTGTCCGGTCCCTGAGTATTCAGGAGCCTTATGGCTTGGGGGAAGAAACTGTTACACAGTCTGGTAGTGAGGGCCCTAATGCTTCGGTACCTTTTTCCAGATGTCAGGAGTTTGAACAGTGAGTGTGAGGGGTGTGTTGGATCAGCCACAATGCTGGTGGCTTTACGGATGCAGCGAGTGGTGTAGAGACACCTATGATCTTCTCTGCTTTCTTCACTATCCTCTGTAGGGTCTTGCGCTCCATGACAGTGCAGTTCTCAAAGATGGACTGATCCATCCCTGAGGAGCAGGAAGAAGAGATCTGCCATTTTAATACTCATTCATTCCATCCCACTGACAGCGACTGCTCTATCCATAAGGCCATTAGAAGCTCGGTTTCAATATATCTTTATCATCAATCCACCATCTCTGGCTGCAATGATATGAGACATCTGTCTTCTAAAAATAATGGTGCCTTTTAAATAAAACAACAATGTTTGGTAAGTCCCAAAGTAAAAAAAAAAAAAATAAGAAAAAAATATAAGAAAATAAAGACTATTTGTGAAATAGATTTGGAAACATCTACTGCTGCTTAGTGGAGTATGTATTGTAATGACAGCAGCTTCTTGATTGTTAAAATGTTATCGCCGCTTGTCATTTGTCTGAAAGCCTTTTGTTGCGCTAGAAGTCAACCCTGCAACCTGATGAATTGTTTATACGAGAATAATGGAGAAGAAAATAAATAGAAGCACAAAAAAAACCCAAGTCCCCAGAACTCTAAAAACTGATCGTTTGTCTCCAAGAAAACTACAGTGCCCTGCTTAGCAATATATTCCACTCTATATAAGATTAATACAAGATGCAAAAAACAGTGCATGATAATAGTTCCCCTTTTGTTATCTCCTGAGGTTGCTGGGTTGTAAAGCAAAAATACCAAGTGATTTAGATAAGGACGATTGATCATGCCTAGGCCTCCGCAATACAGACAGCTAGAAGCTGGAAGAGTGAAAATAGGCACGCAAGTAGAATGTAAAATAGATGCTTACACTGCTAGAAAAAGTGGCTGTAACTTTTTCAACATCAATATTAATCATTGTGTTTTGTCAAAAATCAAACTTCTCATATAAATACAAATAACAGCTACTTAGTTAGAAAAAAGACATCTATAAAGCTCAACCTTTCGGGTGTAAGTGAAAGCTGCATAACTGCTGGTTGATCCAGAGGAAAGCTAAAAACCCCACTTACACCCCATTAATTTGCCACAGGGGGAGGGAAGATTGCTTTCTGACTTCCAAGATGGCAGTCGCACCCGTCCCTGGAACAACTTTGTTCTCAGAATTATTTCAGTAACCCTGTATTTTCTCAAATTCTAAAATGCCATCCGACCCTTTCTTGAAACGAATGTGTCTGCCAGTACAGTGATTTCAGGGAGAGACATGAGTAGGTGAGATATAAGGAAGGGTGGATGACTGGTCATTAAAGGAATACTATATCCCCAAAACAATAAAGGTCTCTATAAAAATATATTGAATAAACAGCTCAGATGTTAAACCCTGCTTCATGTTAATAAACCATTTTCATAATAGTATACTTTTTTAGTTGTATGTGCCATTGGGCAATCATAAATAGAAAATTGGCAATTTCAAAAATAAGGGCTGCGCCTTGGGATCTTACACTTCTTCCTGTTACAGTTAGAGCTGCAGTATTTCTGGTCAGGTGATCTCTGAGGCAGCACACAGACCATCACAAAATGGTGGTTCAAGGCAAGAGATGTAAAAGTACAGTAAATATATAGACCAGTTTGGTAAGATTCTTTAATATGCCAATTAATTTGATATAAACTATCTGGTGCTTGTGTTCATTTTGGGGGTATAGTTTTCATTTAATATGGTTTTGGACACAAGACAAAGGGGCAGTCTTTCTAAAGGGAGAAGTGGCACCTGCTAGCAAAATTCACCAGAACTCTCATCCGCAGGGATATCGACAGGCGTAGAGGACAAAATTCTCTGGAGAAAGAGACCGTTGCTAGCAAAGTTTTACGCCCTTTCGCCAGGCGAATCTTTGCTCAGATGACTAACGTTACTCCGCAAATTCACTAAAATGCGAACGTTACCTCTTTCACCAGAGTTTCCTTCACCACCTTAGACCTGGCAAACTGTTAAGATGAAGCTACATCTTCCTCAATCTTATGTCAGTGACATTATATACTGCATGCAGTTTTTTCATATTTTAAAGCGGGATTGCCTTCAAAAGTCCTGACTATTAAAGATTTTTGTGTTAACATTTTTTTCCAACTATTTGAGAGGCATGCCACATTTGTCTTAGGATGGGCTCATGTCTAGGGCATTATTTTGTCTTCATTTTGCTTCCTTGGACATGTGTAATAATAAGTAGGGATGGGCGAATTTGACCCATTTCGCTTCGCCAAAAATTTGCCGCCGGCGAAATGTCACAGATGCCCATTAAAGTCTATGGGCGTCAAAAAATTTTGTCACGCGGAGAAATTGTTTTGCCCCGCTTCTTTTTTTTTTTCACGCACGTCGCCATACAAGTCTATGGGCGTCGCGAAACGAGGCGAAAAAATTCGCCCATCCCTAATAATAAGTGGCCACTTCAAGCCCTATTCAAATTGACCTAAGAGTAAGGTTGTTGTGTACTAACAAAGTTACTAGCAAAAGATTGATATGAACGCTTGCGTTGACGAATTAATGCTAGTGAAACTTTGCCAGCGTTCGGCTGCTGAGACGCAATTTCGCATTTTAGTGAATTATCGCAGTGGTAAAGAATTTTAGCCTGGCGAAGTGTAGCGGATCGTTCGCTGGCAAAAATCCCCCCTGTTGTGAATTTGCCCCTATGTGACACCCAAAACATATTTTAATGATGTAGTTAATTCTGATTTTTCACCTGAAAGATTTAAGGAGAATGTAAGTTATAATTGCTGGGGGGGTGTCATGTTTTTTTTTTTAGACATCCCTTGTTCACCTTTTATATTGGGCCAGAATACATCGTATACTTGTCCTTGGTATGCTCTTTGGAACACTCTGTAGTATCTCTTTCATCAGTTGAAGCTGGGTGTACAAGCAGCACAGCAATCTATAATGAATTATTATACTGCACTCAATGCCATTATTTAAGATTTGTGTATAATGCAATGTATTTTGCATTGAATAATTTAAAATCATAGTCTTGCATATTAGAACTAAAACACTGCAGCAAAAATGACTGAGCCACTCCCCAACGTGAAGCTTATATACGAGCAGACAAAAAACACTTTACAACATGTATTCAAACTGCTGTGGATATCAACAACATAAAAGAGCAAGGTAATGAGCAAAGAAGGTTTTAGTTATACAGTTTCTAATGTTCTTCTCTTTATCATCGTTAAATGCGTGTGTGAACACAGAACACCAGCAACTTAAAAATAAAGAGAGGGTTTCTCGCTGTTCTTGACAGATAACCAATTTCAGTTTTCATTTAAAATTCTAGAAAAAAAACAAAGCATAGAAAATGAAACATTTAAAAAGAGAAATACACATTAAAAAATGCCAGAAATTGGATTTCAAAAGAGGGAAGCAAATTAAAACATGAGTACAACAGTGCTGTAATAATTGGACCTAGTAACATTGTACACACACATTAATGACCAGGAACATTTGCTGCCCATTTGATGTTTATTAGAATGAACGTTGGATTCATTACTTAAGAATATTTACTAAGAGCACAGGATCGTTAGCTGGGCTAAATACCATTCCTTTGCAGTACTATATTTTAAAATCTGTACAATTAATGAAAACATTAGTGGAACGATTGAATTCAGATGTCACGTATAATAAAATGAATTAAATTGCTTTCTTTTTGATGAGTCTTTAACATTCTCCTGGCCATATGGACACTGAAAGAGAGAAAAATACATGATTTTAATATTGTATATTACTTTGCGGTACAACAATGAAGACTCACATTCTGTTCCCCAATCAAAAATGTTCTGTTAAAAGGAAACGGGACAATTGACAATTCTTTCTGAAGCCTGTGTAACATCGCAGCCATTATATTTTCACACCTTTGCACTCTGCTATCATGAAAACCAGATCATTTAGAAGCTAAAAAGGTGGAATTGCATTGTTATTGTAATAAGGAACATGGATTCAACATGGAAAAGGATTGTCATCAGTTGAAGGCTTGTTCACACACCTTGCTTTGTTGCTGAATCTAGAGGAAGCAATTGGCTTCATTGTGGCCAAGTTCTTAGAAATGATTCAGGATGTCACAAAGCTATACAAGAGTGTGACTTACACAAGTGATTTGTCGAATTCATAGAACGCCCCCAGAAAATACAAGCACATGGTAGATTGTGTTAAGTGTTTAAGTACCACCTAAAATAGGTTTTGCATAATTATTTTTGTGTAGGATGGATGGTGCCACAGGAAACAATTATGCACATCGCATTAAAAGAAAATGTAATTATGTGTACTCCTCTCAAATACAAATGAAATGATTTCATAGGAAACTGTATGAAAGACTTAGAAAGGTATGAAGTGGTTTCCAGGTTGCCACTTGACAGATCATTTCCAGCCCAAGATGTTGCCTTTTGATAGAGCAGGATGAACTATGCTGTTCCGCATGCCCCGTGGTATTATATGATCCAAGGAAAGTGATAAAAACAACTCTTGACAACCTTTAAATGGGTCAGAACACAACCCCAGCCTATCCTTGTTTTTGCAATTGTCTACAAAAGTAGAAATCCCTGAGTACCAACGCTCCAGGGCCGAGTTGAAGAAAGTAGTATGTCAAGCTACCATCTATATGATTAGACATTGTTCAAGACATACGTTAAAGGACTGTGTCATGGTTTGATAAAAGTATCTACTGCAGTGCTCCGCCATAAAGTAGAAGGAAAGACACATTTTGTAGACATTTATAAAGCTCTTGAACAGTTGTTTCAGTTCCAGAAAATAACTAGTTTTAGCTGAGGAATGTGGCCTCTGCCTAAACTCTGTCTGCCCTTTGAGGGTGAATTTTATTTGCCACTGCTGCAGGAACCACACCTTCGTTGAGCTGAGCATTGGGGAAGCTCTATATACAGTCATATGAAAAAGTTTAAGAACATCTCTTAATTATTTGGAGTTTTATTAACCATTGGCTGAGCTTTCAAAGTAGCAACTTCCTTTTAATATATAACATGGAAACAGTAGTATTTCAGCAGTGACAAAGTTTATTGGATTAACAGAAATTATTATATATATAACAAGGGCCCCAGTCCCTGAACTAGCCACACAGCCCCATAGCATGATGGAACCTCCACCAAATTTGACAGTAGGTAGCAGGTGTTTTTCTTGGAATGCGGTGTTCTTCTTCCGCCATGCAAAGCACTTTTGTTATGACAAACAAACTCAATTTTTGTCTATTCAATCCAAAGCACTTTGTTCGAAACTGACTGTAGCTTGTCTAAATGAGCTTTTGCATACAACAAGCGACTCTGTTTGTGGTCTGAGTGCAGAAAGGGATTTTTCTCATCACCCTGTGATACTTTGTGCAAATTGCATTGAATTGTAGAACGATGTACAGATACACCATCTGCAGAAAGATGTTCTTGAAGGTTTTTGGAGGTAATGTTTCGGTTGTCTGTAACCATTCTCACAATCCTCTGCATATGCCGCTTCTGTATTTTTCTTGGCCTGCCAGACCTGGGTTTTACAGCAACTGTGCCTGTGGCCTTTCATTTCCTGATTACATTCCTTAAGGTTGAAACTGACAGTTTAAACCTCTGAGATAACTTTTTGTAGCCTCCCCCAAACCATGATACTGAACAATCTTTGTTTTCAGGTCTTTTGAGATTTGCTTTGAGGATCCCATGCTGTCACTCTTCAGAGAAGAGTCAAACAGAAGCACAACTTGCAATTCGCAACCTTATCCTCATGATTGGACACACCTGCCTATGAAGTTCAAGGCTTAACCAACTAATCCAACCAATTTGGTGTTGAGCAGTAACATGCATTCAAATTGGCAAAATTACCCAAATTTCGGCACAGTCAGTTTTTCACATTTGATTTAATTTAATACAACTGAATACTACTTCACTAAGAATCTTTTTTTGTTGAAAGTGGAGTAAATTATTATGCAGGCTGAGAGGGGTTCCCAAACTTTTTCATATAGCTGTAATAAAAGAATAAGAACACTCAGCATGCATGCATCAGAAATGATTCTGCAGACCACATGCCTGAAAGACCTGGAAGCCACAAGTGAAGTATCAGTCACACATGTAATCTACTGCTAGGAAGAGATATTTATGGCCTAGCACTAATTGCACATTTGAAAGGTGCCCCCAGGGCCGCCATCAGGGGGAAAAGGGGGTATTGCTGTCCCGGCCCGGATGGTTTGGGGAGTTAAGGGGGGGGGCAGCCATGCTGCACTAACTGGAATAGCCGGGTCCGGTGCCAAGCTCCGCCGCCAAGCTCCGCCGCCTGCATCTTGCTTCCTGTGCTCTGATTTGCCAGTGAAGTATAAGTCCCGGTAAAGCTGAATGAGCATTGGATGGGTGAAGTTTGAACCTCCCCTCCAGTTGTAGGGGGGGGGCACTTAATGTTTTAACGCTTGTGTCTTGTGTGGCATTCTTACTGATGGGTGAGGGAGGGGTGGCAAGGGGGGCCCAGAAAATGTTGCTGTGCAGGGGCCCTGTGATTTCTGATGGCAGCCCTGGGTTCGCCATGTCTGTGCACTCCAGCCTTCTTCTACATGCATGTGTCAGCTTCAAGCACAGGGTATTTGTAACTGACATTGGAACAGGGCAAAGCATCAGTAGGTTGGGACACCATTTCAATGTTCCTTCAGCCTTTCAACGCTTTGTCCTGCCACAATCTGTAGGTCAGTTACAACTTAAACTGGTAAGAAGGATGGAAGACTTAAATTATGAGGGCAGACTGTCATGGTTGGGGTTGTTTTCTCTGGGGACATGATTACACTTTACAAGTACATTAGAGGACATTATAGACAAATAGCAGGGGACCTTTTTACCCATAAAGTGGATCACCGTACCAGAGGCCACCCTATCAGACTAGAAGAAAAGAACTTTCATTTGAAGCAACGTAGGGGGTTCTTCACAGTCAGGACAGTGAGGTTGTGGAATGCACTGCCGGGTGATGTTGTGATGGCTGATTCTGTTAATGCCTTTAAGAATGGCTTGGATGATTTTTTGACATAATATCAAAGGCTATTGTGATACTAAACTCTATAGTTAGTATAGGTATATAGAATTTATGTGAAAGTAGGGAGGGTTGTGTTTATGGATGCTGGGTTTTCATTTGGAGGGGTTGAACTTGATGGACTTTGTCTTTTTTCAACCCTATTTTACTAGCTATGTAACTAGCTAACTTCCTGGGCTTCAGAGAAACTTCAGAATTACAGAAACTCTGTCTCCCATAGATGCCATTTTATTCTAATAATTCAAATTCAAAATTATTTCCTTTTTCTCTGTAATAATAAAAGAGTGCCTTGTACTTGATCCAAACTAAGATATAACTAATCCTTACTGGGAGCAAAACCAGCCTATTGAGTTTATTTAATGTTTATATGATTTTCTAGTAGACTTAAGGTACGAAGATGCAAATTACTGAAAGATCAGTTATCCGGAAAACCCAGGTCCAGAGCATTCTGGATAAATGGTCCCATACCTGTATTGGGTCTCTAGGCAGGTGAGTAGCAGAGGGCTGGATAGGAGGCAGAGGGGTCGTCATACTTAAGTCCCTGTTAAAACTTGGACGCTATCAATATTCCTTTAATATAGCATTAACTAAAGCCAGTTCCCAACACAAAAGAGGTGTTGTAGTGTCTCACAATAAAAAAAGAGAGTGTTAGATGTAATAGCCTAAGTATTTTGTTGCATAACATATACATCTGATAAATATTCCATAATTGGTCTCTCCGTATTCTCCAGGGATAACTCCATCGCTTACCTACATGAATCTATTCACTGACAGCAGCTGGCTTTCTTGAACAAAGCAAAGAACATGGTATACTTGCAAAATTCTAGCCAGAAATATGTTAGCTCCAAGTCTCCTAAATCCAGAGAAGATGTTCCATGTGAAGTTTGTTGTGTGGTCCTAAGACTACAAGACAGAATAGCTCCAATATTTTAGTGATCACCAATAAAGACTGGCCAGTTGACTTAAACATAACATCCAGGCAACTTAATAGGCACTGTGTAATTATTTTGAATAAAGTCACTGTTCAGATGTAACTTTGCAGTGTTCTCCCCATAAAATTGTAAACCTTCCAGTACTTGTGAATTTAATTTAAGCATCACTTATTTGTTTCTTTTTAGAAGGGTTGCTGCTTTCTCATAATCAAAGTCACATGGATCTGGTCCCTCCATATAAATCAACATGGTAGTGGGCACTGCACCCCAAGCACATTATACTTTGAGAAACTGTGTGACCCACAAACACATTATAGAGTGACATGCAGTGGGTACTGGCATCCCAAGCACGTTATATGCACTGGAATATAGACACATTACCTTATGTTTTGCTTTATTCGATATATTATGTCCCCTCCTGTTTTACTTTCCCTTTTCCCATCTACACTATTTGTTCTCTTCCATCTTTCCTCTTGACTTATTTGCTTTCTTTCCACAAAATTTTAATCCAGTTTTACTATTTCTCTCCACCAATCTCCTCTTCTCTGCCTTCCCTTCTTTTTTTATGTTTTCCTCATCTCCTTTTCTTCTCTCTTTTTAACTGCTTTGTATTTTTCAGTTTTGCTTTTCCAGTATTTCCATTCTGCTACCCCAATGCCCCCATATCCTCATAAATCAAAACTAATTTTTTACTCAGGCCGATTGCTAAGCATTGCTTGAAGATGGCATGGTAGGGACAGGCTTGAGTACTTATTTGCTTGAGTCAGCTGGATTCCTCAGTATAAAAGCAATATAAGGTGCACGTACCATCAGTGGTCCATCCTCCGCCATTGATCCAAAAAAGAAGTTTTCGTACAGCACCAATCAATTTAAAATGCCTTTATCTGCCTACTCAAGCCTGTCCCTAAAAAATAAGTTTTCGCACAGCATCAATCAATTTAAAATGCCTTTATTGGTACATTTTATGGCAAACAGCCTGGTCTGCGACGTTTCAGGCCTTAAGGCCTTTTATCAAGCTCAAGCTTGATAAAAAGGCCTGAAGGCCTAAATTGGCCAGTGAACATTCGCTGGCATCAAAATATTTTTGACGCCCAAGACAATTCAGACGCCGGCGACATTTCTCGGTGCCCATTGACTTTAGTGTGCGTCAGAATTGTCGGCAGCGTTCGAATTGTCGCCGGCAACGGAATTGTCACTGGTGTCAAAAATATTTTGACGCTGGCGTCAAAATTCACGTTTCGCAAATTTTGTGTGAAATTCGCAAATTTTTAGGCGAAGCGAAACGGGAGAAATTCGCCCATCATTAATTGCTAACAGAGCAATTTGTTACAGATCTGTACATCAGTAATGATGCAAGGAAACATAAGGCGGGGGCTCAGTAGATGGGCCCAATAAAACTAGAAAGCTGGCCCTACAGTATAGTTGATAACTGCTAGGTCATTATTCTCTTGTGCGACCCTTACCATAAATGTATTTTTGGCTAAATGTTGGATAAATCACAACAAATATGCTACTCCACAAAACAAAAGGGCTAATTTATGGATGTAAATGTTAGAGCCCACAGAGGGAGCTCTTACTCTTGTACCACTGGTAGGTGAAAAGCACAACTTACACTGTAGATACACTGCACTTAGGGTTGCCACCTGGCTGGTGAAATTATGGTTGATCCCAATATTATTAATAGGGAAAAATGATAAATATATAGGAAGGCAGGTATTTTATTCTGGAAAAGCTGGCAACCCTAACTGCACTGTACTTAATGCCTCCATTCTAGAAATGAAACAGGCAGTGTAGACATTTGTAGACATTTAGGAAGCACACACAGTATTTACACAAGAGCAGGATATATTCTTATATATTTATGGAAATACTTACATGTCTACATCCACTGCCACAGCATTTGCCTCTTCTCACGTGAGCAATTTCGGTAAATACCAAATATCCAGTCTGCGGATCAACATACGTTTCTTGACCTGCCTGGGAAACAGACATAATGTTACTAAAGACTATAAGACATATGTGAACATGAAAAAAAACTATTTTTATTTTTTTACAAATAAACATGGATTCAATCATGAGAAGAGTAGACAATAAATCTAGAGAGAGTAAACCGTTTCTACATAAAACCTTGCTTTGTTTTCCATTTCAATCCTAGCTAGAGTCAGAGGATTTAAGAAAATATAATTTGTGATCTCATTAGACTGTGGATGCTGCCTGCTTGTGTCACTGCAGCTACTCTTTTCTCTGTCACATTCTTCTCACATACAGATCCAACAAAGGATATCGCCCGTTCAGTCTCTGCTTAGCATCAAAATTTCAGTGTTGAAAGCAAAACATACATCACTGGAATTTAAATATAATCAATTCATTATTCTCCAACAATTTCTCTACAAAGCAAATTATCCATTCCACATGCCACATTAATTGGGGTGCCCATGGTCAACTTAAAATCTATGAGGCGCCTGTTCATGGGAACTGACACTCACTGCATGCTGTAAAATTGCTTAAGACAATAAACATGGTTTTCAAACAAAGATCAAATTACTTTTCCATATTCTATATTTCTACTCAAACAAGCAGAACAGGCCTATAGAGCCTGCGACAGCAAACTGTATAATGCAACCTAATGGTTAAGTAATGAAGACTGTCTGGCATTACAGCACTAATACAATTCAAGGATATTGCTTTCCTCTTAGACCCCTTAACCCCCTGTGCTTTCAGACGTAAACATAAAAGAAAATAGGGAATCTCAAAAATGTACATTCAAATCAAAATAAACATTCTAGGAATATTTATGGTGAAACCAAATATTTTATACTTGGGGTTCGAGTGTATTATTAACGGAGACACAAACTTTGGAACCTGCCTGATCTTCAATCCAGCCAATATCCATAGTATATTAATATTGAATGTACTAATGTATAATGAAACAATACATCAGTGTCGTATAAGCCATCCCAAAAACTCGCTGGACACACAGGTCAGGCGGTTTTGGACCATCACATTCTTCCTGCAGGTTGATTAAAATATTGAAAACTTAAATGTTAAATGAAAACGACAAGTTAAAAGTAATGCTAACCATCACCCAGAGCTGCTATCAGAATTTATGGGACCCCATAATAAGTTAGCAGGGTCTTAACCTGCCACCCCCGAGTGAAGTGCAATGCCAAAAAGTAGAATGGAGCCCCACTTAATAAAAATGTGGCCTACACATGCATAACCATGCTCAATTCACTACATTTACACCAATTTTGTCCCATGAATCACTTCTCTATCTCTTGGAACCCTGACAGCAGTGTGCCCTAAAGACAGCATTGGGTTTGCCCTGGGCCAGCGTGTGTGCAATGCACTAAAAGCATGTACTATACCTAGAGCAGAACTGGGCTTACTTAGTAAGTGGATCAAACATGGAAGTATGGCTCCATAGAAAAATGTACTTAGGACAAGGCAATATTTATGCACTGCTCCCACAGGTTATCAGTTTGCACCACTAGGAACAGGATTACCCTATTTTAGCATCGCCTAGTGTTTTAACCTTTAGTTCTCCTTTAACATTATGTTGGTTTGAGATCCAAAGGATCAGATCAGCCTGATTGGGTCCACTATGTGGATGGTCAAATTGGCTAAAGGTCTGCTTGTTTGATCATAAATAAGATCTTCCCATGCGATTCCAGCAGGGCAATCATCATGGAGATACAGAAGTGCAAATGTGAAGGGGCCCAGCCCCTGAAAATCATTTCTAATACTGTGTTAAGTCATTTGGCCACAGTTATTTTTTTTTTAAGTGAAAAGTGATTGGTCCACTTCATTCCTACTTAGGGTTGCCACCTTTTCTGGGAAAAAATACCGGCCTTCCTATATATTTATCTTTTTTTCCCTATTAATAACATTGGGATCAGCCATCATTTTCACGGGCCAGATGGCGACCCTATTCCTACTGCTCTACACCTACAATGTCAAAGACAAAACACCTGAAAATAGTTGTGGATCTATTTTTTTTTAATCTCAGGCAGTCCAACTACACAAGGCTCAAACAGATCCCTCCCCACAGGCACAATAAATAGTCAAATAGTCTGTGGCATCTTCCAGTGGCCCCTCTAGCAAAAGCACTGCCGGGTATTGTTACCTCTTTTTGGAGTATATATAGGGTTGCCACCCGGCCTTCCTATATATTTATGTTTTTTCCCTATTCATAACATTGGGATCAGACATCATTTCTGTATATATAGGATTGCCACCTGGCCGCTACAAATGATTGTTGATATTAATATTATTAGTAGAGAAAAAAGATAAATATATAGCAACCCTAAGTATATACCATAATATGTACAACATGTGTGATCTCAGACATAATGTAAGCTTTGCCATAGACTAGTTATTATTACAAAGGACACAATTAGCTGTAGAAGCACAGAGGCTCACTTTGCATGCCTGCTCATGGACTGTCACTATTCTCATGGCAGCACAATCCAGCTCGGGCCTCGGCGCGGCCTGTACTTCCTGTCCCTTCGCCTCAGTCCCCGGACTTTCTTGCTGCCTGTCCTTGCCAGGCCGCGACCTATTCTGGTCAGTACGCACTACCGAGCTCAGCGTTATTCCGTCCCACCGGCTGCTTAAGTCCATGGGCTGGAGGCGGCGCCTCAGAAGAGGGGAGGGCGGCGATGTTGAGACAAAACCTTGAGTTTGACGGGTCTGTAAACACAGCGGGCCTCGGGGCCAGACACGTAAGATATTACAGCTCATGTCTCACATTAGAGCCACTTCCTGACTCCACACACTCACTGTCTGCAACACTAACGTAAACACGGCAGAACTCTGATACACAATAGCGGAAAATTAGCTAAATAATAGCGGGAGACAGCTTTTCAAATGTATTAATGTATCTAGTTATATATGTAATGCCTTTTTGAAAACATGTACTGGTACTTCTTTTTGCAGTTTCCACACAACTCTTTCTCTCAGAGAGGACAGCCTGGCAGATCCTTTTATTGGGAATGTTTGGCCCAAATACCCAGTGACACCCTGTCCACACACCCCAATAACACTTCTGTTCAATACTGCCCGTGTCTGACGAAATTGGGGTGAGCTTTACTTAGGAGAAGGAAAGCTACTAAGGCAGTTTATTGCCAATAGATTAGCCACAATAGTGCAAGCTATAACACTATATTTATTCTGCAGAATGCTTTACCATATCTGAGTAAAAGCTCTAGAAGCTCTCTCTGTTTGTTTAGGATAGCATCTGCCATATTAGCTTGATGTGACATCACTTCCTGCCTGAGTCTCTCCCTGCTCACTCATAGCTCTGGGCTCAGATTACAGCAGGGAGGAGGAGCAAACTGAGCATGATCAAGCCCTAGCCCTGGAGGTTATGAAAACAGGAAGTCTGATACAGAAGCCCATGAGTGCACAATAGAAGGAAAGAAATGCTGTGTTTTGTTTGACAGAGGACTCAGAGCAGCATTACTTTGAGGGTTTACTGGTGTATTTATATAGACCTTTCTGATAAAGCTTACTTCATTTTAGCCTTTCCTTCCCCTTTAAAGGGGTTCAATTGTTCCCCTTTACATTAACTTTTAGTACCATGTAGAGAGTTGTATTCTGTGTTTTGAGAGTCAAAATAGGTCCTGGCATTTCAGGTACACAGAGGCCCAATCAGCCCACACAGAGGCCCACCAAATACTGACTTTCTATGGCACCTTATAGCAGCCCCTCTAGCATTTGCCAGAACCCACCGATTGCCAGTCCGTGCCTGTTTTCTCTTTGTGGTTTTTGAGTTATTTAGCTTTTTATTTAGCAACAATCTGGTTGCTAGGGTTCAGATTAGTGACTGGAATGTGAATAAGTAATAACAATACATTTGGAGCTTTTGTTTTATAGATGGGGGCCAGTGGCGCCTATTTAAAAACTGTAAAGAGTAGAAGAAGGCAAAAAATTCAAAAACTATAAAAAAAGGAAGGTCAGTTGAAAAGTCATTTAGAATTAGCCATTCTATAACATACTAAAAGTTTTAAAGGTGAATCACCACTTTAACCTTCATTAGGGTGCTTTCAGACTATTAAAGAAAATCTGCCCCAGAATACCATAGTGCTCCTAAATGAGTATGGAAGTGCTTTCCAACAGGGCCCTCTTCATAGTATGCAACAAGCGTAATTGGATACTGGGGCAAAAAGACATCTGATCATCTAATGTCTCACTAAGGTGACACAGTGATTAAAATGCCACTGTTTTTTTGGGCAGATCACTTGCCATCAGGGCCGCCGTTAGAAATCATGGAGTCCGTACAACAAAATTTTCTGGGCCCAATCCCAAGCCCCGTCCCAGATCACTTCTTCACATCACAGTTAAAAGACCACACAGACATCAGCGCTAAAAAAGTTAACCCTCCCACACACACAAGTTATAAAAAGCAATTGGGGACCAGGGCCCCCTATAAGTTAAAAAAAATAAATTGGCACCAGGGCCCCCCATAAAAGTTTTTCTTAAAAAGCATTGGTGCCAGGTCCCCCCTTTCAAGTTTAAAAAAAAAACATTTGCACCAGGGCCCCCTTTACAAGTTAAAAAAAAATTGGGGCTCCAAAGAACATTTTTTGAAAAAACATTGGCACCAAGGCCCCCCTTTCAAGTTAAAAAAATTGGGGCACCAAAGAATATATTTTTAAAAAAACATTGGACTTATAGAGTATTATAGAGTATTAAAATAATACATTGTTGGCCAGGGGATTAAAAAAAAAACAAAACACAAATCGGTGTTCAGAGTAATTGAACTAGTTGCCTCAGGACTTCAACTTCGCCTCCTTCTGTAACTTTGTGTCTTTTCGCTGCTTCAGGACTTCAATTTCAGCTGTTTTCATGACTTCAGATCTTTTCGCTGATTCAGGACTTCAATTTCAGCTGATTCCATGACTTCAGGTCTTTATGGCGCTTCAGGACTTCAATTTTGTCTGTTCTCGTGACTTCAGGTCTTTTTGTCGATTCGGGACTTCAGCTTCAGCTATTTTCGTGGCTTTGGGTCTTTTTGTTGCTTCTGGCCTTTGGCTGTTCAGCTTTTTCTGAACTTCCACATTTCGCCTGTTCGGGACTGTGGAAGGAGATGGCACAGCTTTGGCAGTGTCAAGGGGGGTCCGGCTCTTTTGAAAAGTTCAGCAGTGCCGGGCCCCCCTTCAGGCCCAGGCCTGGTACACTTGTACCCCCTGTGCCCCCCTGATGGCGGCCGTGCTTGTCACCACCGTGACTAGAAAGTGTGTGTGGCTCGTGGAACATAAGGGGGATCAATAGAAAATGAGAGAACATCCCATTATCATTACCAGGAAGAAATCACCTGTTATCCCTGATGTACTTTTTCTTCAGGGCTGACTTCTGCTGCATTGTTCTAGGATTCAGAGCCAGGAGTGCAGCAAATATAAGCAATAATAATTTTTTTTTTTTTAATTTTTTTTTTATAATGATATATAGATTTTCTTAGCAGATTTTCTTAACATGGGTACTTCCATGTCTGAGAGTAGTGTGAATAAACACTTACTGTATCAGTAGTGAGCTCTGCTTTGATTGCTCTCTCTCAGTTCCTACTACTTGATCAGGTTTTATCTTTATTAATAGAGATATTAGTAAGGTTGTTCCCCAAAAAAGAGGAGGTTACACTCATTTCCCTTACCATAATATCTATACAAATTGATAGAAGCAATTATACAGGGCAGGGGTAGATATTGTAAGACACCCTAAACACTGCAATAAAGAACATTTGCAGCCATACAGAGAATGATGCCAACACAGATATCTTACTGCATAATCCCCTACCCTACATAGACCCCCTCCCTGCTTCCCCCCAGCCTAGGTGGTACCTTTGCTAAATGCCCCTAACTCTTTACTTACCCCTCGGTGCAGATTCTGTCCAGCAGAGTTTACAGATGCCATCTTCAGCCACTTCGGTAATCTCCGGGTTTTCTTCCAGTGCTTCTGCAATTTCCGTGACTTTCGCGCATGCACAGTTGTCGCAAAGCAGAAAATTCTCCAATTGAGCATGTGTCGATATGCCGATCTATTCCCGAAGAGAAGAAGATGGCTGCCGTGAACTCCATGCCCTGAATCTGCACCGAGGGGTAAGTAAAGAGTTAGAGGCATTGAGCAAAGTTACCACCTAGGCTGGACGGGAGCAGGGAGGGGGTCTATGTAGGGTAGCGGGGTAGGGGATTTTAGTAGCAAGGCTTTGGTTCTCCTTTAAGAGGGGCTTGGATGATTTCTTGAACAAGTGTACTATATAAGGCTAATTTGATCTTCAGATCTTCGTCCAGTTAGTTTAGGTATTGGTATTAGTTTATGTGAGTGAATAGATAGGTCTGTATTACTATCTGTATATATGTGCACTGGGGTTTGTTTGGTCTTTTTTCAATCTAAATCGTTCCTTACTGTTGGTACTGCAGGTATATGTGTCTGCCTTACCTCTTCCTCTCAGATCATCTTTAAAGGGGTTGTTCACCTTTTGAGTTTACTTTTAGTAAGATGTAGAGAGTGATATTCTGAGACAGTTAGCAATTGGTTCAGTTTTTTATTTGTGTTTTTGAGTAATTTACTTTTTATTCAGTAGCTCTCCAGTTTGCAATTTCAGCAATCTGGTTTCCAGGGTCCAAATTACCCTAGCAACCATTAATTGATTTGAATAAAATACTGGAATATAATTAGGAGAGGGTCTGAATAGCAATGTGAGAATGGCCATTTGTTTCAGAAAATCAGAAATAAAGACTTTTTTTAGCTGCTTTCCATTTTTTATTCTTTCTCCAAATTTGAAGTTTAAAGTTTAATGTTCCCGTCTCTTGGGTTTCTGGTGCTCAGTAATCCGTGCAGATTCTGATCTGGTACAATTTGCTACATTAGTTGATACATTTCTCAGCTTCATCTATGGAATATTAACAACTATCAACTCAGGGCTTCTGCTCAGGGACAAAGATAAGAAAAGTATCAACTAATGTATCAATTTGGTGCCCCTCTTCCTATAGCTGCATTAGAAAGACATAAAAAGGCGAAAAATTATGCTTTAAACTTTAATATTAGAAAACAGTCACAAATGGAAGTCATTTTAAAAAATCATTATTTCTGGTGAATTATCTGGAACTGAACTGAAAAAAAGTGATGGGAGGTGAACAACCCCTTTAAATGAATGTTTCCATAGAAGACTTGACCACACTTGGTAAACATCCATGGGGGGGGGGCATTGACAAGCAGGCCCGGACTGGCAATCTGTACATTACTTAGTAATGTACTAGTAAACAGGATTCTCATTGAAGAATCCTCTTATAACTGGAATTAAGTCTGGTCCATTAACTTTGGAATGCGAGGTGGCGTAGTAGGAGAGCTTTTTCAATAGTTTACATCCCATTAAGGAAACTAAAAATAAAAATATTATTGAGGATTCATAAAAAAATACTTCCTTTTGAACAGTTCCTCAGAACTGCTTTCATATGAATGTGCTCACACCCTATGTGTAAGTAAGGAAGTGAAATACTGTATACACAGATAAATATCTACTAACAGCCGCAGTTTAAAATTGAGAAATATAAGTATTTTTCCCTTCAAAGCCCAGTAACATTTTTACTATGTCAATCCCTACTATAAACAATCAACACTAATGTGAATAAGAGCCTCTGCAAATACTGTTTGCAAATGTCACACATTCAGGCTCATCTGGTAACATACGTGCAGTTTTCGGAGGCAACCCTTTATTGAACAGTCTACTATCAATGGTGTAGGCATAATACACATGTGCCCAAGTCTCAGACTAACTGGTACCTATTCTACTGATTTGGGCCCTGTGATTTAAGAGGTGCAGTTACTTTAAAATCAAGAACATTCTAGATCAGTGCTGTCCAACATGTAGTGGGCTGATCATGTTTCATATTGCATGCTCAAGGGCTGGAATTCTACTTCTTGCCCATGGGCCTCCAGCTGGACAAGCCCTGCTCTAGACAATGAAAGCCACAATATTTGTAATGCATAGTAAATGTATTTGGAGTTGAGCACTGACCTTATGTGTTGTGGTTAAAAACAGTGGGCACTTTTCAGTAGTAAGCAGTTTTTTGGTAAGTACATTGCTGCCTGTTTGTGTGTGCAGTAATTTGCATATTCAGTCTTTTCTTTTGCACTTTTATTTTAAAACCATTTCAGAGTTAAGGGAGCAGGAAACTGGTATGCATCATGTGGGAAGTAAAACTTGCTGTGGCAAAGCCTACACACACACACAAGATAAATATTTCAGATTCTTCTATTTCAGTACCACCCCCCTGTAGCAGAGAGTTCTGTCAGGATCCTAATGCTCCAGATGAGAAAAATCACTCAGTTTCTTTATGGTGGCAGAGAGGCACTGCAATGGGTCTACTCTCTGGTTATGTTACAAGCTTCTCTTCTCTTCATCCTGGTTCTTAGTTAATTAACACAATGGACACATCATGGTGGAGCATATAATTCTATAACACTATGGAAATATAGTTTGTCTACTTGTGTACAGATATACACGGTGCAATCAGAAATTGAATATAAATGGAGGATCGGAGTCAGGCAGTGGCACACTAACAACAGTCGGTGTGAATGCAGTAAACTACATTAGCTCAATTGCAGCAATACAAAAAAAATAACTACTTTATGAATAGTTGGCCTCTTACACTGCAAATGCCCACAAAAAAAAGTTCAAATGTTTAGTTCCGTTCTCGTTTGCTTCCACAAACACCCAAACACGTCTTTTAGCTCTTTCTCTGTTCCCCCTTGAGTTCAGTATTTGGCTAAAATGACTATTTTAGTCACGTGGCATTTTTTGGAAGCAGACTGTTCATTTTTTATTTAATAATCAACATCGTAAGTATGATATCCCCACCCCCAGTTGCAAGAGACAACTGCCTATACACATCTCGACAGACAAACAGATGGACTGGCTAGAAAAAACAAAATGACAAGAAAATTAGATAGATGGGTACATAGAAAAATCAAATTTATGGATAGGCATTAGGAAATGGGACTTGTGTTTTTACAATAATTAAACATTTGTCCTGTGCCATTTGTATAATGCATTGTTGCTGTTTTAATCTGTCCACATATTTACCCTGAATTGTTTTAACAAGGATATATATTTATAATCCGTTGTGATGTGATGTATTTATATAATCTAGTAATGCATTATCCAGCACAGAAACCTTTCCAGCTCACCCATTCAGAGCTAGTGAAGCATAAACTCCACCTAAAAACCAAATAAAATACCTCAAGGAATTCTGGGTAGAGCAGTGGAAAACCAAGAAATAGCATTCTGAACAGTAGCACTACATAGAGGCTGCTTTCATTTTCAATGATCTGCTATACTAATTATAAATGGAGCTCTTAAAGGGGATATAAACCCAAAAATATTTTTTTTCTTACAAAGAAAATATAATTCTAAGCAACCTTCCCAAATAAAGTTAATTGTAAGTAATTTTTTGAGAGCAGTATCTGTCTGCCCATTTGGTTTGAAACCAATCACAGTGTTTTAACAAATATCTGAATGTTGCTTAGAATGATATTTGCTAGGAAGGCAAATTTTATTTTTGGGTTTACATGCCTCTTAGGTGACTATGTCAATTTGGCTCAATGTAATGCATCTGTTATAAATGAGAGATGCTTGAATCAGCCAAATCAGATTAAATTAGGACTTTCTGTTACTGACCACCAGCTCACATTTTATAGGAATTTCATTATGAAGGTGAGACAGAAATGCCTGAAGTCATTTCAGAGTCACACTGATCATCCATGATAGCATTCATGGATGAACAGACTGAATAAAACAGATAAGTCTTATACAGGTATGGGATCAGGGGCAGATTTCATCTCTTCACACAAATGCGTGCACCCCCCCTGCAAGCGTATGCACCAGCCGCTGGGTCCTATCGCCCCCCCACGTGCACATACCCTGCAAGCACACGCAGTGCGCTTCTATTCTTGCCGCCCCTCAAATTTTGATGCCCTTGGTCAGGGCCTTTGTGACCTTGCCACAAATCTGGGCCTGTATGGGATCTGTTATCCAGAAACCCATTATCCAAAAAGCTCAGAATTACAGAAAGGCTTTCTCCCGTAGACTCCATTTAATCCAAATGATCCAGATTTTTAAAAATAATAATAATAATAATAATAATAATAAAGTGCCACGTACTTGATGATTTTCTTGTAGAATTAGGGGCATATTTATCAAGGATCGAAAAAAACTTCGAAATTCGAATTCAAAAAGAACAACCGAAATGAAGTTGAAGGTTTTTTTTGGTCGAATGGGTCCGTTTTCGATTTAATAGGTCTGTATTCGGCCGAATTAGAATCTTCCGAATCGAAAGGAATAGCGCATTCAATCAAATTCGATTTGAAGTTTTCCCCCAAAAAAGGTCACTTTTTCAAAGTCCACCAATTGAGATGGAGAATGGTCGAAGTTGAATTTTTAAAGAGACAGTACATAATGAATTTCGATATTCAAATTTTTTAATTTTTTTCAAATTCAAATCGAATTTGGACTATTCCCTAGTCAAAGTACACAAAAAATAGCTTGGAATTCAAATTTTTTTCATTCGAAAATTCACCTCGATCTTTGAAAAATCTGCCCCTTAAGGTATGAAGATCCAAATTACAAAAATATCCGTTTTCCAGAAAACCGCAGAACTATGAAATGGAACCCAACCTGTAACAAGTATAGCCGCAACCCTTTCTGCTACCTGCAACTGCCATTTTGCCATTTAGTTTGCCCAATAGATTGTATGCAGTATCAGGCATATAAGATGTTATATTTTGTTTATATAGCTGTTTTCTAATTAAAAGCACTGTGTATTATCTTATACTTGGAGTATAATTAGCATGGTGTTTTTTCCTATTGTATGCCTGGGATTGTCTATTATTTGCAAATATTTGATATAAGTAGATACATAGTGCTTATATTCCCATCCAATTAGAAATCTTTAATTAATTCTCTTTTTTGTTCCTGATAGTCCTTCTCCTTTTTACACAACTTGAGATGTATACATGTAAGAGATATTCTACGCGTGCTATAACAAGTACTTTCTTTCTCTGTTTAGATGCAGTTCTGTTGTCTTTCAGAGAGAGAGGATTAATCTATCAATACTCTGCCCCCAGCTTGCTTCAAGGGACAGTCCCCAGAAGGTACAGAACACATCCAATGGCCAAAAGCAGATGTCACAGTCAATGAATCTCCCACCTGGAAATAATATTGTTCAAACTCTTTGACAAACTGTACCCTTTGTGCAAAGAAAATACTATTAATTTTAAAACACTATATTGTTTCCTTTTTGAATAATACATTATTTTGTAATCATATATTTAAACATATTCTGTAATAAAGTAGAATTATACATGAGGCACCCTGCATGAAGATTCTAGTTATTACATACATCATCATTATTATTAATAATCATCAGGGTTATTTTTTTGTAATCTAAGTTTTTATTAAACATCAATTTTTGCAACATACATAAGGAGTAACACAAAAGAAAACCATATAAAAGAAAAGGTATAACAAAAAAGACAATTGAACAGTTCATGGTACAGGAGGAATGCTTCTGCATCAGTTACAATAAAGTTCCATTGTATCATTAAAGATTATAACAGTTTCCAATACAGAGTGTGCATTCAATCATAATCTCAGGAAACTGCTTTATCAGGATTATTTTTAACTAATAAAATATATAGTCCATTTTAATATTTATATGGATATTATATTTTATACATACATACATATACATTGTGTATATACAGTAAAATCTAAATTTTACATTTCAGCTCAAGCAGTGATAAAGAAAATGTCTAAAAGCTTATCTCACGTGGTATTTCACGGAGAACAACCATGTCAGTTGAGGAATTTTTCCCCTATCTGGCTTTCTAAAATATGAAAATGTTTTGGGATTGTGCTTGATACCTACGTTAACAAACAGAAAAGAATGTAAAAAAATGCCTGTGCAATTTTATATATATATATATATATATATATATAATATATATATATATATATATATATATACACACACACACATATATAGGTATGGGACCTGGGGTCTTCCGGATAACAGATCTTTCCATAATTTGGATCTTCATACCTTAAGTGTACTAGAAAATTCATTAAACATTAAATAAACCAAATAGGTTTGTTTTGCTTCCAATAAAGATAAATTACTGTATATCTTAGTTTGGATCAAGTACAAGTAGGGATGCGCCGAATCCACTATTTTGTGCCAGAAAAATTCGGGCGAACTAAATCCGAATACTAATTTGCATATGCAAATTAGGGATGGGAAGGGAAACATTTTTTACTTCCTTGTTTTTTGACAAAAAGTCACGCAATTTCCCCCGCCCCTAATTTGCATTTGCAAATTAGGATTCTGTTTGGCCGGGCAGAAGGATTCAGCCGAATCCTGCTGAAAAAGGCCGAATCTTGTCTGAATACCGAACTGAATCCTGGATTCGGTGCATCCCTAAGTACAAGGTACTGTTTTATTATTACAGAAACAATGGAAATAATTATTATATAATTATAATCATTATATAGGATATACTGTATATATAATTTTTTTTTTTTTTTGCATTTTCTGTTATGTTGTAGTGTCCATAAGGCCCAGATTGTACACAAAACTGTACATTTGAGAATACCCAACTAAAACATATGAAAAAGTTTTTAGCTTTTAAGTGCTTAACTTTTTTTTATGTAAGAAATTACACTTGGGGAAAAATATCTCAACCAATGAGGTTTTTTTTCCCCAAAACCCCCTGTGAGTTCCTTGATTCGTATGGGGTTTCCTTTTCAAGCAGTATTTAATTGACCCCCAAGTTTTCCCTTATTTTACACATTTTTTTGAGCTGCCACCAATATATTATGCATAATACATTTCCCTGATTTTACATTTTCCTTGATTTTTGCCAACAGACCAAGATGGCAGCTTACTGGCTTGTGTATGGGGCCTTCCAATGAGATTCGCCAACCGATATCTGGCCAAAAATATTCCCTAGGGCTCAACGATCAGATCAGCCCAATATCGTCCACTTCGAGGATGCCTCAAAAGCCACAACGCAACTGAGCAACAACATGCAGCAGAAAAGACCAGTAAAAGCAGAGCAGAGAGTAGGTCAGCAGTCTTATCAAGAGAACTAAAAATCTTGGAATTGTGTGGCAGTTATAAGGCTTGTCTTGACTGAGAATAAAAAGCAGCCCTGGCAAAAAAAAAATCAAAGGAGCCCACATATAAATGTGCGACATTGGTGGATGTCTTCTATCCCCTACAAGTTAAAAGAAATACATTGGTGGTCAGGGCCTCGCCATAAAACAAAAAAAAACATTGGTGGCCAGGGCACCGAATAAAAGTTTTTAACAATTTGGTGGCCAGCCCCCCCAAGTCAAAAAACCATTGGTGGCCAGCTCCCCCAAGTTAAAAAAAACATTATTACTGAGCCAGACATATACATTAAAAGACCAGTAACAAAAAAAAACATTTTTTAAAAATTTGTTTTTACTTAACGAAAAAAAAAAAACACCAAGGCAGTGTTAACTTTAAATGGGCAAAGTCTTTATTAAGAAATTACTTACCGATTCTTTAGCAAATACTTGAATTGTACAAATTTTTCAGACTATACTCCCAAATTGCTCGATTTTTAGAATCATCCTGCTAAACCAAACGCATACCACAATATCTTCAAATTGAAATAGGGACATCTGTTACTGACTTATACATGACCTTAACAGGTTTCAGACGCCAGGTTTTCAGATTTGGGCTTTTTGTAGCATCAGGGTATAATAAAACTCGAAAAATTTGAGGGTTTTTTTCCCATGAAAAATTTGAGTTCTAGTAAATAACCCCCCTAAACGTTAAACTTGAATTTTGGGAAAACAGTATAAAATAAAAGATGGAAAACATATCAAAAAAGTCTTTATTTCTGGTGAAAACCTGATTTTAGTTAATTTATTAATAAAAAAAACTGGGTTTAATCAGAAAAAACAATCCGATTAAAATCAAGCGAAAACCCAAATTTTTGGGCTATTTTCCTGAACTGCTCTATTTTTTTGGAGTTTATGCCTGAAAACCCCAAAAAAGATGAATTTTTGGGCAGAACTCGATAACTTCAAATTGAGATAGGTTCCCCTCTGACTTATACAGGACCTTGCCGGGTCTGAGCAGCATTGGAGTATAATAAATTCCCCAAAAATGTGAGTTTTTGGTAAAGCTTGATCAGAAAAATTTGAGGTTTAGTAAATTACCGCCCAGGTGTCTTACAGGCACCCAGGTGCAGTGCCAGGCCAGGAGTGAAGTGAGCCAGAGGCAAGCTATGATCAGACGAGCCCACTAATCTGTATATGAGACAGTGGCAAGTGTGGGGGGGGTGGCATCTGGTTTGCAGTGTGACTTTGTGACTTGAAGTCCAGATCCATGCTTATCACAGTGAAAGCATGTACATATTGTGACAGACATCAGAACAGGTACGTGCTTAACCCCTCCCCCACCCCACCAGTGTTGTGCCCTGGGTACATGCCTTTTCTGGCTACCCTGAGTGCTTGGCCTGCTCAGGTACAGTAGATATGCATAAATACAATCAGATAGTAATAAAAGATCTGATCATTGTGGTAAAAATAGTTACCCCCAATCAGACAAAACATCGCCTTTAACTTTGTTGTTTCCTTTTTCAAGACAACAACATCCGCTGTCTTGATGAAATGTTCTACAATAAGCTAAAAATGTTTGTGCAACAAATTTAATTTGTGCCCATTTTGGCTTTTTTTCACTCTGATGCTGTCAATGCTGTTTAACTTGCGTATTTGGAATCTTCAGGACAGACTCTTGCCCTTCTAAAGCTGGGGGTCCAGGGCAAGTGCAGTGTTTGCAGCTGTGACACCCTAAAACTGCTCCTAATTGCTTAGTCTTTTGCTTTGTCTTTTTGCTTTTCAGGTGTTTCTTTTTGTACGACTGAGAGCTCAAGGCTAGAGGTATCATGTTGTGCCTGCAATGATATAGTCTTGGAGGGGAGCCATCTCATGGAGAACTGACTGCTCTCAAGCCTATAATAACTCTTAATTCATTAGTAGCATTATATTGTATTGCTGTGCAACACTTTAAACAGAATTTTTCAAGCACATCATGGAATACCTACCCTACAGACATAGAAATATAATTTTTGATATCTGTTTCATGCAATGATAAAGTGACTTGCCCAAGGTCATAATTAGATGAAACAGGAATCAAATCCAGGATTCCCTACTTCAGAGCACAATGCCTATAACCAGTGTTCTAGCCCACTAAACAATTCTCTTTGATTTTCAGTAGGCTCAGCTTCTTGCATTTATAGAGCCATAACACACAGGGTTCCATAGGCACATATCATATGCAGTAATACAGAATTTAAATATGTATTTCTCTAGAGAACAAGCTCTGATAAGAATACTACTAAAAAATGTTTTGTTTTATTTATCATAACTGTGTGAGGACATCTGTCTGTGCCTCTGTCCAAAGAAATTTTAACCCATGGCCTGAAAGTAAATGCGACAGATTCCAAAAAATATCACCAGAATGGGGCAAATTCACTAACCGACGGAGTTGCACCAGCGATTTGCCGCACTTCACCTGGCAAATTTTTGGCAGCGCACCGCAAGTTTCTTTTTTAATCTTCTTATTTCTTTTTAGAGCAGCTTGGGGGGGGGGTCACCAACTCCTTAAATTGTTATAAATTGATACATTTAGTTGATAAATTTTCTGTCTTTGTCCCTGCTGAGCAGAATCCCTGAGTTTCATTATAGGCAGTTAAAATTGACACAATAGTTGCTAATATTCCACAGATGCTGCTGAGAAATGTATCAAGTAATGTCAAATTGTAACAGTTCAGAATCTGCACCTGGAATACTGAGCTGCCAGACTCAAACACCTGAGACAGAGACATTAAACTTTGACAAACAGTCAAAAATAAAAAATGGAAGACAACTGGAAAAAGTCTATATTTCTGGTGAACAGTCTGAAAACAACTGAGAAGTGTTTAACAAGTTGAACAACCCATTTAAGACAAAAGTAGAGCTTGTTTTATACCTTTAAGATGCTTCTTTTATGAAAAAATATATTTGTATTAAAGTTCCCACAATTTGGCAGTTCTCCTTTTCAGCAGAGTAGGAACTGAAAGTCACCAGTGGATACACCTTTGTGCATCCCAGGCCAATGGTTGAGGAAGGTTCAAATGTTATTACATGTATTGTGCACTGAAATAAATATGCATATGTATAGTGGTGCGGTTGCCAATTCTAAATCATAAAAATGTTCTTCGTTTAGCAATAACCACATTTGTAAAGCTGTATGTAGCTTCTGTATTGCAGCTATTTCTTATATTAACCATTGCTGAAACAAATGACATCCAAGCCTTCAGGGAACAGCACGAGCAGAATTTTGTATTTTACATTTCCCTTTCATGTGACGAACCTACACTGATCTAGAGACATCACACAGGGCCATTAAGTCATTATCAATGTCTCAGGTACCTTTCAGAGTGAGTTATGAGATAACTTTAGCTCACAGCAGGCTGTTACTGGTGGTTATTGGTCAAAAAATTCAAAATGTAACCATATTGTTTTACAATGTGTTGCAAGGTTGAAAGTGAGGGCCAAACCAATTATTTAGCCAGTGGCAAAAACAAGAGCCCAAAATGACATTCATAGGGTGTTTTTTTTTATGCCATTGTGTTTATTGTGTTTTCACCTTCCAAAACAACCGTTTTTCTAATATTGAAGTTTAAAATTTAGTTTTGCACCTTCTTATATCTTGCAAAAGCAGCTCCGGGGGTCGCCGACTCTGTAAAGGATACAAATTGATATATTTTTTATCTTTCACTGAAGGAGAACTGAACCCTAAAAACGAATATGGCTAAAATGCCATATTTTACATAGTGAACTTGTTGCACCAGCCAGCCTAAAGTTTCAGCTTCTCAATAGCAGCAATGATCCAGGACTTGTCACAGGGGGTCACCATCTTGGAAAATGTGTGCGACTCTCACATGCTCAGTGGGCTCTGAGCAGCTGTTGTGAAGCTAAACTTAGGGGTTGTCACAAATTATCCAGCAGAAAATGAGGTTGGTCTGTAATATAAGATGATACTACAGGGCTGAATATTAAATTCTGATGCTTGTTGTACTGGTTTCTGTGCTGCCATGTAGTAATTATCTGTATTAATTACTAATTAGTCTTATATTGTGACATTTATATTCTAAGGGGCAGAAGGTCGAAGTGAAGGTTCGAAGTTAAAAACCGTGAATTTCGAAATTTTTGGGTACCGAATAAGGACCACTTCGACCCCCAAAAAACTTCAACCTCAATTCAGTTGGTCTTTTTGATTTTGAGTTTCAAAGTGTTTTCAATTCGAAACTCGACCCTTGATAAATATGCCTCTTATGTGTTCTGTATATTGTGAGTTGGTGTCTAAGCTCAGTAAGTGACAGCAGCACAGAGCATGTGCAGTGAATCAGCAGAAAAGAAGATGGGGAGCTACTGGGGCATCTTTGGACACACAGATCTTTACTGCTAAAGGGCTGTAGTTGCCTTGGGCTGGTACAGAAGCCAAAACTTAGGGGCCAATTGATTAACTTCGAGTGAAAGATTCGAAGTAAAAAAACTTCGAATTTCGAAGTGTTTTTTAGCTACTTCGACCATCGAATGGGCTACTTCGACCTTCGACTACGACTTTGACTTCGAAACGAATGATTCGAACTAAAAATCGTTCGACTATTCGACCATTCGATAGTTGAAGTACTGTCTCTTTAAGAAAAAACTTCGACCCCCTAGTTCGCCACCTAAAAGCTACCGAACCCAATGTTAGGCTATGGGGAAGGTCCCCATAGGCTTGGCTAAATTTTTTTGGTCAAAGGATAATCTTTCGATCGTTGGATTAAAATCCTTAGAATCGTTCGATTCAAAGGATTTAATCATTCGATTAATCGTTCGAAAATCGATTTTCGAAGTCGAAGTATTTTCATTCCCAGTTGAATATCATGGGTTAATTAACCCTCGATATTCGACCCTTGATGAATTTGCCCCTTAATGTACAACATTTCTAGCCTACTTCTTTTATTAGACTTTAGTTCTCCTTTAAAGACAGCTGTTATAACTGATACAATAGTTGCTAATATTCTACAAATGCTGCTGAGAAATGTATCGACTAATGTAACAGTTCAGAATCAGCACCTGGATTATTGAGCTGCCAAACTGAAACACCAGATGCAGAAACAATCTTTATATTTAAATTTTTTGGAAAAACTGTAAAAATGAAAAATGAAACATGGAAAGCAATTGGAAAAATGTCTTTATTTCTGGTGAACAATTGTAAAACAACTGAAACTGAAAGAAACTGAACAAAACCTTTATGGTTTAAGGATTACAAACTGAACAAAAACAGACTTTAACCTACAACAGGTATAAGCAGTTTTGATTTATTATTGTTGATTTTTTTTCTGAGGGTGTTTGCATGAATGTTGTGGGAGCCAGAGGATTCTGAATAGACACAAATTCTGAGCTCATAGCTTACAGGATACTTGTGAACAAATCTCAAAATTCTAATGAAGGATGTTTTAGAATCTAAAAAAAGTGTGATTCATTTTGCTTTCAAGCAAATTCAGTGGAAACATAATTATGCCATAGTGTTAATTTAAGGGGAACTCCATCCAAAGGTTTTTTTTTTCTTGTACAATAAAAGAAAATGCAAAGTAACTTTTCAGAGTTATGTGTCCATGTAATTATTGATGAAAGCAGCATTTGCTGTTCATTTCTATTATTTGCATTGCTGGTGCTGATTCTTGAAACAATGTAGCAGAAGCCAGATGACTAGCAGACCTTTGGGTCTAATTTGGGTTCTTGATCTAAAAGGGGGAGAGAAGTCATTTTTTACAGCTATGAAAGCAGAGTAATCTTGCCAACCAAAACCAAGTAACATAGGGTCAGGCAGATGCCTACACTTGTAGCCCAGTCTTGTGACATTTAACCTATAGTCAGATAGTTAACTTTAAATATGTCCTTTATGGCATGCTATCTTTTCATTGGGAAATTCATCATATATTTTTCTGCTTTCAGAAAAGTTTTAATCCGCGTTCTGATGGTATGCCCTATAACATATAAAGGGGTCATTTACAACCTCCTGGGCATTGTGTAAAGTGCAAAAAATGGGAGCACTGCAATTTTTTTTATGCACTTTGTACACTGCATTCTGCTATTGCAGAATTGCCTCTGTTACAGAGCACAAAGACCTGTGGTTTTCCCTTGAGTAGAGCGCTGTCTGCGTTTGGAAACACTCTATTCAAGAGGGCTATAGGCACATAGGTGTCCCTCTTCCTGCCTCCAACAGTCCCCTAACTTTTGTGTCATTTAGTTATAAGGTGGCAGAGAACGTGGAGGTCAGGGTTTCTAATCACTATGTTGATCACCCATGTCCAATTGGCAGCCTCTGGCATGCTTCCCTTTTGGTCTGGCACTGCTGCTAAGGGTTGGACTAGGCCAGTGGGACAAAAAAAACCTGGTGGGGGTATTATCTTTATTACAAATTTACTGGCAATGTACTTGCCGGTAAATTTTGAATTACCTCTTGTTCCTCCCCTGATATGATCCAATTCTTGTTCAAATTTACCTCTTTTGTCCCAATCTACAAAAATCTGACCCATAATCAGTGTCATCACTCTGCCCATCAACATCATAGACCCATCCATCAATGTCATTGTCCTGCCCTTCAACATTATCAGCCTACCCCAGTATGCCTGGCTGGCATTCTTCTACACTCTTGGGCATATTTATTAATACTGGATAAAAACATCACCTACGCCTATAGCAACCAATCAAATTTCTAATTGTAAGGTTACCTGGTGGTCCAGTGGGGTCTAGGGATCAGCGGGGACACCCGTAGCTCTAATCCTTGCTCCTCTGGGTGGCATTCTGCTGTGGCTACCACAGCCGCATACTTCCAGGTTTATGCGCACAGCATCACAACATCATCTCGTTTGGCGCAAAAGTTTGAATATTTAAAGGGGCCTTTGGGCTCATCTCATTTTAAGACCTGGTGGCATCTGAGTAGTTGAGAGCTCCTCCTGAAGCCAAAGGTGGTTGCTAAAGGCTAGAAGACTGAGCCGTGACCGGTATCTTAGCACTAGTTCTGGATTTAGGAGCTGATCGTGACACTAATGTCAATAAATACACCCCTAAAGTGCTTTTGTGCATTCAGCAGTGCTGTATTCATTTCTACCAGTTAATAAAGGATAAGATACTGGACTTCATAGCAAATCATAATACTATGAGTTTGTGCCAGCATGGTTTTATGCGTAATAGATCTTGCCAGACTAACTTAATTTCTTTTTATGAGAATGTAGAAACCTCGATTCTGGGATGGCAGTGGATGTGATTTACTTAGACTTTGCTAAAGCATTTGATACAGTGCCACACAAAAGGTTACTGGTTAAATTAAGGAATGTTGGCCTGGAACATAGTATTTGTACCTGGATAGAGAACTGGCTAAAAGATAGACTACAAAGAGTGGTGGTAAATGGAACATTTTCTGATTGGACCAGTGTTGTTAGTGGAGTACCGCAGGGCTCTGTACTAGGTCCCTTGCTTTTCAACTTGTTTATTAATGACCTGGAGGTGGGCATTGAAAGTACTGTTTCTATTTTTGCAGATGATACTAAATTGTGCAGAACTATAGGTTCCATGCAGGATGCTGCCACTTTGCAGAGTGATTTGTCTAAACTGGAAAACTGGGCAGCAAACTGGAAAATGAGGTTCAATGTTGATAAATGCAAGGTTATGCACTTTGGCAAAAATAATATAAATGCAAGTTATACACTAAATGGCAGTGTGTTGGGAGTTTCCTTAAATGAGAAGGATCCAGGGGTCTTTGTAGATAACACGTTGTCTAATTCTGGGCAGTGTCATTCTGTGGCTACTAAAGCAAATAAAGTTCTGTCTTGCATAAAAAAAGGGCATTAACTCAAGGGATGAAAACATAATTATGCCTCTTTATAGGTCCCTGGTAAGGCCTCATCTGGAGTATGCAGTGCAGTTTTGGACTCCAGTCCTTAAGAGGGATATAAATGAGCTGGAGAGAGTGCAGAGACGTGCAACTAAATTGGTTAGAGGGACGGAAGATTTAAATTATGAGGGTAGACTGTCAAGGTTGGCGTTGTTTTCTCTGGAAAAAAGGCGCTTGTGAGGGGACATGATTACACTTTACAAGTACATTAGGGGACATTATAGACAAATAGCAGGGGACCTTTTTACCCATAGTGGATCACCGTACCAGAGGCCACCCCTTTAGACTAGAAGAAAAGAACTTTCATTTGAAGCAACGTAGGGGGTTCTTCACAGTCAGGACAGTGAGGTTGTGGAATGCACTGCCGGGTGATGTTGTGATGGCTGATTCAGTTAATGCCTTTAAGAATGGCTTGGATGATTTTTTGGACAGACATAATGTCAAAGGCTATTGTGATACTAAGCTCTATAGTTAGTATAGGTATGGGTATATAGAATTTAATTAAAAGTAGGGATGGGTGTTTGTATGAATGCTGGGTTTTCATTTGGAGGGGTTGAACTTGATGGACTTTGTCTTTTATCAACCCAATTTAACTATGTAAATTTAACTATGTAACTATTTACACATACAATTTAGGGATTGGCATAGGCCACACTGGGCCCTTTACTTACTGTCTGTCCTGTGGAAGGTGATAAGTACAGGACAGGCCTTAGCACTCAGACACTGTGCACCTCCTGACAGATTTTTTTAATCTGGCGTGAAGTGCACAGGGCAGCCATTCCCTAGGCTTCTGTCTGAGTGAGTATTAAGAGGCACACTCTTGAGACCTTTAGTGCTCTTGCACTTTTGCCTGGGAGAATTGTAAATGACCCCTATAATACCTTGCATGCTTTTGAAGCAACATGACAAAATATTAGGCTATCAAATAAGCAATATGATGGCAGCTGGAAAATAAATGTTTGCTTTCACTGAAACTGAATTTATTGACTACTGCAGGGATTGATTGCATCTATACTATACACAAAACCATCACTATGCAACTTTTGTCTCTCACAAAGACTTGCTGGCAGTAGCAGTTTTATTCCATTAATCACCATACCACAATTGTGCTGTCGCCAACATTTGCCTTTAACACAGTGCATACCCCTTCTGTCTGCCATATGTTATTGTGACTTGAGAATGTAAGGGTTTTTTTTATTAAGGGTTTAGAAATGGTAGGGTCATGATAAAGCATTTTAAACCATTCATGGGCACATTCTGGCCTGAGTGAGAGAGAACAATAGGTGGTACAAGAAATACGCCATAGAAATGTGTTACTGTCATAATTTAAATTACTATTATTTTTATTTGCAACAATATTACATTATGGGGTATAGCATATGCCAAAATAGTTTTTTGTAATAATAGTTCAATATGCAAACTATTACCTGCTTGCAACAGAGAATGTAAATCAGCAGCTTTAAACTATCCGATCCTGTTTGAATAAATTTTTTGTGGTATTCTTAAGGCATGGTGGTCCATATAAGAAAAAAATCCTAAAGTCCTAAGTCCTAAACATTTTGGACAGATAAAGCTCAATCTCATACCTGTACTAATCAGAAAAAAGCAGCTGTTGAGAAAGAACTACCAGCCCACAAATCTCTATAGAATCTTCATGCAATTGGACTAGTTATTTATTAGATATCAACTATGCTGTACAGAAAACGTATGTAACCTTGCTTGGTCTAAACAAGCATCTGCCAATGAATAAAAAATAATATTATGTTATGTTTGTAAGTACAGAGTAACAACTTTCATCATGTATCCAAAAGAATAAGTACAATTGTATTGGTTTTGTACATGTTGTATATTCCTACTCATTCAGACTCCTTAGATACTAATGGAGTCTGAAGGAAAAGATGGTTTTTGCAGTGGTCTGAGTTAAGTGTAGAACCATCCCTGTAACTGAGAGACTTCTCATTTTGCTTACCTTCCACTCACTACACAAAATGAATCAACTTCCTCATGAAAAGCACATTTCCTCATTTGCTACTACACATCCAGCTACTGTAAATTTGCCAACACTGTGGTTAGCCTTGTTGCTTGATTCCAGTCAGAGCACTATCAGGAATGAGTTTGTATGTTCTCCCCATGCTTCCATGAGTTTCCTCCAAGCCCTGTAACTTGTTAAAGGAAAAGGAAAGGTTAAAACTAAGTAAGCCTTATCAGAAAAGTCCACCTTAATTCACCAGTAAACCCTAAGTAATGCTGCTGTGAGTTCTCTGTCAAAAGAAACACTGCATTTCTTTCCTTCTATTGTGTACTTCTGTATCAGACTTTCTGCCTTCAGCTTAAACCTCCTTGCCCCGGCGTGAGCATGCTCAGTCCCCCCCCCCCGCTGTAATCTGAGCCCAGAGCTATGAGTGAGCAGGGAGAGACTTAGGCAGGAAGTGATGTCACACCAAGCCAATATGGCAGCTGCTAGATTATACAAACTGAGAGCTTCTAGACCTTTTTACTCAGGTATGGTAAAACATTCTACAGAATAAATATAGCATTCTAGTTTACACTATTGCAGCTAAACTATTGGCAATAAAATGCCTTTGTAGCTTTCCTTCTCCTTTAATATGGAGCTTTAGGATTACAGATGGTGCCTGGTTGCAGGCAAACGCAGCCAATATCTAAAAAGAATCCAAGCATTCACATTTCACAGCCGATATCCACAATATCTGCCTGCACCCAGGCTGGTACATCGATCAAGACAGAAGCAGCAGAAGAGTAGATTCCCGGCCTATGTTTCTCCACATGCCTAGTCTGGCACAACCTTAAACACTTATGTTTGGCTATTAGTATGTTATAAAATTTCCAATTCGAAGCAGCTTTTAAATTGGTCTTCAATTTTTATTTTTAATAGTTTTTGAATTATTTGCCTTTTTCTTCTGACTCTTTACAGGTGTCAAAGGAGAAGGAAAGCTATGGAGGCATTTTATTGCCAATAGATTAGCTGCAATAGTGCAAGCTAGAATTCTATTCTGTAGAATGTTTTACCGTACCTGAGTAAAAAGCTCTAGAAGCTCTCTGTTTGTTTAGGATAGCAGCTGCAGTATTAGCATGGTGTGACATCAGTTCCTGCCTGAGTTTCTCCCTGCTCACTTATAGCTCTGGGCTCAGATTACAGCAGAGAAGGGGGGGAAGAGGAGCAAACTGAGCATGCTCATGCCCGTGGAAAGGGGGTTTAAGCTGAAGGCAGGAAGTCTGATGCAGAAGCCCATGTATACACATCACAATAGAAAGAAAGAAATGCAGTGTTTCTTTTGACAGAGGACTCAGAGCAGCATTACTTTGAGGGTTTACTGGTATATTTAGATGGAACTTTCTGATAAGGCTTACTTAGTTTTAACCTTTCCTTCTCCTTCAAATGGGGGTCACTGACCTCATCTAAAAAACAATTGCTCTAAAAACAAAAGCTACAAAGGTTTTGTTATAGTTACATTTTATTATAACTAGTTCTATTAAGGCCCTTTCCTATTCCTATTCCAGTCTCTTATTCAAATCAATGCATGGTTGCTAGGGTAATTTGGACCGAACAACCAAATTACTGTAACTGCAACTGAAAACTGAAGAGCTGCTGGATAAAAAGCTAAATAACTCAAAAACCACAAATAATAAAAAATGAAAAGAAACAACTAATTGTCTCACTATATCACTCTCTACTAAAAGTTAACTCAAAGGTGAACAACCTCTTTAAAGCTTCTGGTTTGAAAACACATAGTGACTTTGATTTCTGTGTATTGGGCATTGTATAGCTTCTGGTATTTCCCTGGATATCCCTAATTAGTATTATCCGTTTATAAATCGATGAATTGTTTGTACTAAACACACACCCACCAGTCCAAATGTTACCCAAATGTATCTTCGGCGTCCTGAGAACAATAAAGAAGTCTGTGCAGTGGTTAGATGTATGTTTGTGATTGGTATTTTGACTGCCATGTGACTCATACATTGCTATTTATCTGACCTGTTTCTAAACCTCTGATGCAATGCCTGAGGAAATGAAGTACGTTTTCTTGCCTGCTGCCTGTTCCTGTGTTGTTTTAATATAAACCAGGAATCATACTTAATACAGATAAACTGTACTTACAGAGTGGACATTTTGTACCTTATAATAAAGGCTTTTCCCTTCACACATTATGTTAAAAGGGTTTGAGATCTCATGCATGCCTACTGCCTTTCTGCTTTTGTGATTTGCACCCAAAGAACCTACATGTCAATGTTCATCATCAGATATTAGTGCATAGTTCAATAAATATAGTTCTGATACAAGGTGTGATATTCATGACTGACTCAGTAGTGTAATGCTCCATCCACTTAGCCATTATGAAATGACACCCAAAAAATGGTTTGCTCATAAACAGACATAACTGTTTATAGGGAAAAACCCGACAGCTAACAAAAATAAAACAAAGGTATGGGACCTGTTATTCAGAATGCACGGGACCTGGGATTTTCCCAATAACAAATCTTTCTGTAATTTGGATCTTCTTACCAAAAGACTACTCAAAAAAACATTTAAACATTAAATAAATCCAATAGGCTTGTTTTGCCTCCAATAAAGATTCGTGCCCCCTTATGTAATAAAAGGTACTAAGTTTGTCCAGGAGTAGTAACCCATAGCAACCAACAAGATGTTTGATTTTGAACAGGTGACTAGTAAATGCTACCTGATGATGGTTGCTATGGATTACTGCTCCTGGGCAAACTTAGTGCCTTTTATTTCATAACCTCTATTATATCTTATTCTGGATCAAGTACAAGGTACTGTTTTATTATTACAGAGAAAAAGGAAATCATTTAAAAAAAAAAAAAATTATTTGGATAGTTGAGTCTATGGGAGATGGCCTTCCCATAATTCAGGGCATTCTGGATAATGGATCCCATACCTGTATATGTTGACCCAGTGTTTGTAAGGGTTTTTTTCTGTGTACTCTGGTTTCATCCCACACTCCAATAACATAGAGGCAGTATAATGGGCTTCTGATAAAAAATATCCATAGTCAGTGATAGGGACCTTAGATTGTACAATCTAAAGAGGCAGGGACTGATATATAATCTCTGTGAAGCTCTGTCAGTGCTATACACAGAAAGCATAATAATGTAAACTGTTAGAGTACATACACCAACACATAAATATAGTAGCTCTTCTTGCTGACCACGCACATCCTGTTGTTCAGTCCTATGACTTAAAATCTGTTCAGTATGGTCACGCACGCAGGCATTAGGTGCAACAAATTGATCTTTGAGAAGTCTAATGCAAGGCCATAGCACTCTATGACTATTCCCATTTCCGGCCGTACCCCTAAATGCCACACCCATTTTGCCAAAACAAAACCCATAAAATATATAATTATATAATTAATTACCACAGAAAATAGATACTAATAATATACTATATTGGTATTAACCCCAGCTGTGCTAGTATAATCACTGTAGTAATGGCCAATGAGGATTCCATTAATCCCAGAGAAGCCAGTAAGATCACTGAAAAATGGGCAATGAGCACACCATTAACTCCACACATGCCAGTAAGATCACTGAAAAATAGCCAATAAGTATTCCAATAACTCTACAAATGCCAGCCAGTAAGATCACTGGAAAATGGTCAATAAAAACTCCATTAACTGCAAACAACGCAGGAATATCACTGAAATAAAGCCATAAATGAATTTTGCCTGTTTGACGTTTCTTGCTATCTGCCTGCCTCGACCCAGCCTGTTTGACGATTCTTGTTATCTGCCTGCCTCGACCCTGCCTGTCTGACGATTCTGTTGCCTGCTCCATTTGTACCGTGACCTTCGGCCCAAAAGACTCTGCTACCTGCTGTGCCCCTCTGCTAGCCAGAACATCTCGCCTTGTACCCCTCGTAAAGTCCAGGTGGCACCCAAGTAAGCTGAGGGCTCCTCCCGAAGCCCAACGGTGGTCACACTACTGGTGAAGCCGAGCCGAGACCAGGGTACTTGGCACCTGTTCTGGTATTGGGTGCCGGCCGTGACACAGAATAGGAATAGCGAAGTTTTCTTTATTGCCCCATGCTGCCTGGCTTAAACATGTGTGAAACAATCCAAGATGAACGTGCGTTATAGAGTGAAACACACTCCATTTTGAAGTTTTTCCCAAAAAGCAGGGAGACCTGTGGTGAGTGAAGAGGGCGACGGCAGAGGGGTAGTACACAGTGGACCCCTCAAATGAGTTAATCCTGGGCAGATCTGCTATTTGCCCATTTAGTAAAGAGACCCTGAGTGGTAAACATTTCTATTTTTATTTTCTACCCCTCTGATAATACTAATAAATTATTGCCTTGATAAGAATAGTGATAGCTGGTACGATCAAGGAATTGAATTATGAAAATAGGAAGCTAGTTTCTTGTTATATATTTATTGTGTAATTAGTGAATTTATTTTAAACAGGTTGCAACAGACCCTTCAGTGTTAAAACCAGATATCTTCATTTATATGCCAGTTCGGGCCCATTAAGAATGAGCTAAAGTGGCTTCAGATCAAGCTGGCTGAACAAAATCTTTATTCCTAGGTGGAGCCATGTAATTCTGTAATATTAGTGTGTTTATCTTGGTGTCTGTGTAAACACAGACATTTGCTAGGCTTGAAAGAAACAAGAGATGAGATCTTGGCATTATTACACTTTTCTGATTATTTAAATAAACAAATATATTTATGTATTTTTTTATTAATATAGTGCTACTTGCATATACTGTACATTTTTATAATACAGCAAACGGGGAAGACAAAATGCAATATATAAATATAAACCATACATAATTACATTACAAGATGAAGTGGATGGTTTGTGCCCTATAAAGCTTACAATCTACATACACAGTTAGAATGCGGCTTCTAGTGCACTAAGAAGTGAAATCTGATTTTAGTTAAGTCTGAGGTAGATTTCCTTATAAATACATTCAGAGAAGAAATTCCAGAGGTAAGATGCAGAAAATGAAAAAGGTTTAAAGTGAGTCTGACACTAAAAATTTATTTTCAAAATATTAAAAGTTACCTATAAGTAATTTTTAAGATCATTTTTTGCTGATAGTTCTGCTTTTGTAAGGAATTGTTACTTAGAGTTCCTAAACCTGACTGTTTTGCCAACCTGACTGTCCCATCTTAACCTGTTAATGGAAAATGGCAATTTGATTGTGTAAATGTGTCATGATTTGCATAGATTGGAAAGCACTGCCTTCTCCTCTAAATGAAACCTGTCTAACTACTAGTTGATCCAGAGGAAGGTGAAAACCTGATCTGAAGCACTCCAATTTGCCTCAGGGCAGGATAAAATTCCTTCCTGACTCCAAGAGGCCAATCAGACCAGTTCCTGGATTAACTTTGTGCTAAAATATATATTTGGAGCTTCTGTTTCTGCCTCAAGTTACATGCATTAGGTATTTGCAGTTTTGTTTACATCTTCAAATGCAGTTGGTAGGACACCTCTCCAATGAACTCCACTAAAAATATGTTTCAACTACAGTGCTGTGTAATCACAATTGCCAAAGAGATGATAAAGTCTAAAATGCAAGTGCTGTGCAATGGCAATTGCCAAAGATCTCAAAGCACATTTTATGACAGAAGCAGGGATGTCTTCTGACAGAATGATAAAATAGCTGGATTGTACATTTTAATGGTCCAAGGACAAGCCATGAAGGACTAAGGACTGCCATGAATCTGTCAATTGTCACACAATTGGTGAGGAATTTAGACCTGCTGTCCTTCTCGCATGTAGGGAGAACAGAAAATCATGCAGTTTCCAGGTCCCTGCATGTCAGCTACCTGAGTGGCCAAACAACTGATTAATCAGCAACTTGACAAACCAGACTACTTTAGCTGGAAACTACAAAACTGATGGATCCCTAGGCACAATGAGTGGGGTTGCCATAGGAATAGTTAGTACTTGGAAGGAATGAGGTTGGGATAGGTCATGTATTTTGCATTGGCACCCTTGACAGGCCTGCTGCGATACATGCAAAAACAAATAGAATCACTATGCAAAAGGATATTTCACAAAATATTGTTTTCGCATTAATACACCAGAATTAATGACTTTTTCCAATAGCTATTTTTTTTATTTGCTGATTACTTTTTAATTAAATTGTTTTTATTTCCCATTCATGTTTCTTGGTAGCAGCTCAACAGTCCCCTACTCTCTCGACTATCCCAGTCTGATACATTTGTAGCTTTTATAGTTCGATACATTAGTGGCTAGCAAAGTCAAGCTTCTACTGCTGGGAATATCTGTAATTCATGTTTCAAATTTTACAGCCCAATAACAAAAGATCAGACTATCTGGTGCACCTTCCCTTGCAGGTGAAACCTGCACTTATTTACACACAATTTATTAACTAGCACTAATATTATGCAGCTAATTCACTTCACTTATCTAGTACAAATATAGAGCCTGCTTGTGGTGGATGCAATCATGCTTGAATTGTGAGTATTTATGTTGCATTTAGGGTAAGAATTTGCATTTTAGTAAAATTTAGGAACGTTTGTCGCACATTTATTTAGTATGGGAATGTGCAGCTGTGACCATAATACATATATTCAAGGATAAACTATTGTATGCTGCGTGTCTTGATAACTTAATGGTTATCTAATCTGAAAACCTGAAAAGGTTACCTAACAAAGTTACATTTATTTCACTGGTGACTTTCCAGGCAGTTTTGTCACTGGAAAAAGTGAAGTGGCTGTTAGGCCAATAGACACAGCAATCAGCACCAACCTTGGCAAGAAACATGAACAATTTATCCTTATTTCAATGCAGGCACTACTGCATTAGTGGGACTTATAAAAAAGAAACAGTATAACAATAAATTTAAAGGGTCTGTTCTCAGAAATTCAGGTCAAATTGGAAGCCAAAGTCCAAAACTGGCTGGGGCTTTATTTACAATGCTCCAGCCCCGCCTCAAAGTGCAAGGACATTAGGGTTAGTGGAAAAAAACGCTGAGACCAGAGGTACTTTTCTGTGAGTGATTCCATCTTTATTCACTTCCCAGCTGTCCCTTGAGGCTGAAGCAACCATGGGCTGCCCCCTCCCCTTAAATCTGCAGCCCTTGGCAAAGGCCTTATTTAGAAAATACAGCCCTGCTCACAGAAAAAATATAGAAAAACAAGAAATGTAGAAAGATAGTAGAAAGATTAAAGAGTGCCTCAGTAATTTACATACACATTATAGAACATGGGGGACTAATAAGGCATAGCCCCCCCTCACAAAAAAATCTTCAGAGGGCCCAGTTTCTACAACAAACCCTTTTTTGATTTAGGTCCAATAACTGCTAATTTAGGATAGGTCCACACAACATGGAACCATGTGACATTTCATCAAGTACATCTATTATAATTTGTTTGCCTTATCTAGTGTCATTCAGGGGTTGAATAAGAGCGATTATGGAATTGAATATGGATGGATTTGTCTTTGACCCATATTGTAAATGGCACAAGATGCCACCATACCTGTAATCTTAGGCCACCAATGTCCTGTGGCCACTTACAGTAGCAAGGGAGCTACCACGGGGTCACATGAGGTCCCAAGCATCTGGTAAATAGTGGAAAGTGTATAAGGGACCTCTTGGTATTGTTGCAGTCTAAAACATCAGTTGCTACCAGGGTTGGCTGGTTTCCAGCCAAATTGGGCTAGTAATTTAAAGCCCAGACGGGGTTTGAAAGTATAAACTAGTCAAGGTACTGATTTGGGCTACTTTTTGGGCCTTTGGCTGGTAACCTGCCAAAGTTTTTTCTATCCCTAATGTGCCAAGCCTACATCTCCCAGTGCTTGTTGGGTAATGTCGTTTTTGTTTAACAATTTGCCAACTGCCAAATTTAATGTAATTCAAAAGAAAGAAAGAGTTAACCCTTAAAGTTGCACCACCCCATCATAGAACCCGATAACTCAAGGAACAAAAATTAAAACTTAACTTTTACTAATAAATTAGATAAAATCATGAGTCCAGAAGAACATTTAAAATAAAGTTAGGAACAGGGAGACGAAGAACCCAAATTAGGTTAGGCGATATATGCAAAGCATAAGGTGAATATTAGGCTAACAATGGGTATCCAACCCACCTGCCAAACTTGGCATACGTGTACTTATGAGTCTCAATTAGTCAGCCACCCCTTCACCCTGGTTTACACCCTCCCAGTTTCCTGGTACGAAGAGACAGGTAAGTGGAGTGGCAATTACATAAATCAGTTGCACACAACCTGCTAATCAAGGTCATAGATTAAACTACACATTCAACCATCGCTTTCCAGCCTTGGTATTTCCACCACCACTTCACCCTCCATAGAAGGAGAAAATACAACGGGTGGTATCAAAAGTTGACCCACTGTTCACTTAAACAAACTGAATTGTTATATTCTAAGTAAGTTCACATCGAAGTTTAGATTCTACCCCAAAAAAAGAGGCTCCGTCAATCGCCCACCATTTCACCCACAGAGCCGCATTTTAGATTAGTTAGGCAGGGGGACTGAATCATACAATTTAATTTAATGTAAGACTACAATAACCAACATGCAATGGGACTGACTTGTGAAGAAGTCGGGAGTTACCAGATTTTGGGCTCTGTACCCCATTCTCCCGTCACTCTTAAGCATTCTCGCATTTTCCAGTGACTTTCCTCAACTTCAGATTACAATTTTGGGGCAAATATCTGCTGGCCACCAAAATGTCTAGAGGTTGACTTGTTTTACCAATATTTATTGAAATTGTAGATGTATTAGAGCCTCATGGGGCCCCTATACCTCCTGAATCCCCTCTGTAGTTACACCCCATTTTGCTTCATGGAAAAATGTGCAAATCAGTGAAAATTGAAAAAGGCGTATTTTTCACATCTATTCATTTATTTTGAAGACTTTTTTTTCACTGCACACATTGTGCTATTTGTGCAGTGGCGGAACTACCGGGAGAGCAGGGGGTGCGAGCGGGCCAGGGCCCGCACCCCCTCAGGGCCCCCCGGCAATCAGTTTGCCGCTGAAAATGCGGCCAAATGCGGCGGTACGGAGGGGGGTGGGGCCCGGCTGCGCGTCATGCACCAGGGCCCGCCCCCCTCAACGAACGCTACTGTATTTGTGGGCTACTTTTGAAGTGCCTCTTGGCTAGTTTTGGGCTGGTTTTGTAGCCGACTTCGGCTGGTTTTGACAATTAGACCGGGCAAACCTGGTTGCTGGGGAGGCTTCATTTCAGGTAGTGCTGGGAGATGGGCAAACAAATGTAGCAAACTGTAATAAAGTAAAGAACAGGCACACATGGGGCAAACTCTTTTATGAAGCTTTTACATTTTCTATTGACAAACAATACATGTTGTGAAGGTAAAAGCACACATGTAAATCTGCAAACATTCTCCTCATATTATCTTTCACTCTTTTCAGTTTTCTCTTGTCGTTTTGAAATTGTAGCGGCAACATAATGATTATCAGTCAGTCTTTTACAGGGGGTGCTAGGAACTGTAGTTCATAATAAGCAGTTGCGGCGACAAAGCCACAGGTAGAAAGTTCCTGCGCTCTTCTCCCTTCACCTCTATGTCTATTCCTATTTCTCCCCTACACCCCCCGCTCGTGACGTCAGCGGAGGCTCCACCGGCGACTTCCTGGTCAGACACAGAGAGACAGCTGTGAGCAGGGAGAGACGGCTCGGGACAGTGCCACTGTGGGCTGACAGTACGGCAAAGAGACACACACACACCAGAGAAATAGCCAGGCAAACTGAGTACGACTAGAAGCTGTGGCAGGAGCTCGGGCAGGTTTGTTAGTGGCTACGAGGGTAGCAGGTAACCTGGTGGCATAAGTGCTGCTGAGAGAGGCGGGATAACTGTAGAGCGCAGACAACAACTTGCCTGGAAGAGCTACAGCTTGTCTTAGGGACTGCCTGACTGAGGGACATGAATAGTAAGCACCTTGTGACTTTCACTTACAGCACTTGTAGGGTATCCCCCATGTGTACTCTGTGACAGACATGTGAGAACTACCCTCAGCTTTAACTGGGACTGAGATGAGCTGAGTATGGACACCAGGACCAGGTGAGACCTGAAACATGTACTTGGTACATACATCTATTTTTATATATATATATATATATATATATTACACAAAATACATGAATATCTTGTAAATTATATTCTTATAAACGGTGAGTTCTGATGTCATCAGTTATAAACGGTGAGTTCTGATGTCATCTCTGTCACATGACTGAAATTTGTGTATTATAATAAATAAAGTACCCCCAGTTGCAAAATATGAGGATATTAGAACTTACCCTCGACCTTGTGTTTTTATATGGTCATGAAACTCCTCGGTAACTTATAATATCCTTATATTTTACAAGAGGGGTACTTTATTCACTATATATTTATTTGCATGTGTAATATGTAAGGGAAAAATGATACACTGGAATTTGGAATGTGATAAGATGCCATGAAATGATTTTAGTCAGAGGGTTGCCTCTAAATGTGTATCATGACCAGTGAGTTGCGGTATGACAAATGGTCAGTGCCTTTGGCTTCCCCCCAGCAGACACACCTGTTGGGTTTTTTCATTCGTCTGATTGGACGGCAGGAGGTCAGGGTCTCTGTGATTAAGATATCACTCCTGCAAGGGTGAAGGCATTTTATCCCATGACAGACCCGTTAACTCTTTATGTGCCAGAGGTAGCTGAAGCTACAGGTCTGTCACAAATGTACCAACGTGCCAGCGCCACAATCAGTACCGTAACCACGTGCCGTCTAAAAATGCTCATCACAGAAAGATCAAATGCCACTGGCACAGAAAGGGTTAAATGTGCCTTTGATGGCCCTTCATGTCAGATTATTCATATAGTGTTCATTAGAACTTCTTTCATAATTATGTATTGGACCAGGCTATATATAGCTATGTACCGGTCTAGCCAATATATAAATAGACTGTAATTGGCTCAGTCATTCAGCAAACATCTTGATAGTTGAACATGCTCAGATATGCAATAGCCTTGCCATCCCTTAAATCTCTAATTCATAACATTTTATAATTCTTATGAAATAGTAAGGTTGACATTCTAGACAAATGTAATATTATTGATTGTTTATTGAGATAAGCTGTTCTCTAGTTGCGAGGAACTACAAATTCCAAGGCCGTCTTTGTAAACCATTCAGTGTTTATACAGGGATGTTGCTGGATGTAATTTAGAGCCTGTGAGCATTTTAAGGCTGAAAAAAATAATAATAATATAGTGAATAAAGTACCCCCTTTTGTAAAATATAAGGATATTATAAGTTACCAAGGAGTTTCATGACCATATAAAAACACGAGGCCAAAGGCCGAGTGTTTTTATACAGGTCATGGAACTCCGAGGTAACTTATAATATCCTCATATTTTACAAATGGGGGTACTTTATTAATTATAATACACAAATTTTAGTGAGTCATGTGACAGAAATTACATCACTACTCACCGTTTATAACTGATGACATCACTACTCACCGTTTATAAGGATATAATTTACAAGATATTCACGGCTTTTGTGTATTATATAATAATAATACATTTATGAAGTAATGACATTCTTCGGCCGTGTGCACTAAATTGTTATGTGTGTATATATATATATATATATATATATATATATATATACATATATATAAAATAGCTTATATACATAACAACTAATAACTGATACAGGAGGTAAAGAGGGCCCTGCCCAAACTAGCTTGCACTCTAAAAGTATAGGGGACCCCAGATGTTTCAGGTGCAGTGTGTTACTGCATGTTACTTTGAAATGAGTGGTACCAAATTGCGATTGACAGTGTCACTTAAAGGAATAGTTCAGTGTGAAAATAAAAACTGTGTAAATAGATAGGCTGTGCAAAATAAAAAATGTTTCTAATATAGTTAGTTAGCCAAAAATGTAATATATAAAGGCTGGCGTGAACAGATGTCTAATAAAACAGCCAGAATCCAACTTCCTGCTTTTCAGCTCTATAACTCTGAGTTAGTCAGTGACTTGAAGGGGGGCCACATGGTACATTTCTGTTCAGTGAGTTTGTAATTGACCCTCAGCATTCAGCTCAGATTCAAAAGCAACAGAAATGACCCATGTGGCCCCCCCTCAAGTCTCTGATTGGTTACTGTCTGGTAGCCAGGGCAACCAGTCAGTGTAAACAAAGAGAGTTGAAAAGCAGGAAGTAGTGATCTGACTGACTTGTTATACATCAAATCACTCCAGCCTTTATACATTACATTTTTGGCTAACTAACTATATTAGAAACATTTTTTATATTGCACAGCCTATCTATTTACCCAGTTTTTATTTTTACACTGAACAATTCCTTTAAAGGAATTGTTCAGTGTAAAAATAAAAACTGGGTAAATAGATAGGCTGTGCAAAATAAAAAATGTTTCTAATATAGTTAGGCAAAAATGTAATGTATAAAAGCTGGAGTGACTGGGTGTGTAACATAACAGCCAAAACACTACTTCCTGCTTTTCAACTCTCTTGGTTTACACTGACTAGTTACCCTGGTTACCAGGCAGTAACCAATCAGAGACTTGAGGGGGGGGGCACATGGGTCATATCTGTTGCTTTTGAATCTGAGCTAAATGCTGAGGATCAATTGCAAACCCACTGAATAGTTATGTCCCATGTGGCCCCCCTTCAAGTCGCTGACAAGCTCAGAGTTATACAGCTGAAAAGCAGGAAGTAGTGTTCTGGCTATTATATTAGACATTGAAGTCACTCCAGCCTTTATACATTACATTTTTGGCTAAAGAACTATATTAGGAACATTTTTTATTTTGCACAACCTATCTATTTACCCAGTTTTTATTTTCACATTGAACTGTTCCTTTAAAGTGGTGTTTCACCTTTTAGTTAACTTTTAGTATGTTATAGAATGGCCAATTCTCAGCAACTTTTGGCCTTCAATATTTTATTTTTATCGTATTTTAATTATTTGCCTTTTTGTTCTGACTCTTTCTAGCTTTTAAGTCATAAGGCTACAAGTTTATTGTTATTGCAACTTTTTTTTTATTACTGGAGAGCTGCTGAATAAAAAAGCTGAATAACTCAAAAAACCACAAATTATAGAAAATAAAAAATGAATGCAAATTATGTCAGAATATCACTCTCTACATCATACTAAAAGTTAACTAAAAGGTGAACCACCCCTTTAATAACAGGTCACAGCAGAGCTGCGGTGGCAATTTGTTTCAATAAAGTCCATTGTGATCATTACTGGATCATTTGGGGAATATGTTCACAACTTCTTGCACTGTGGTTCTGCTGTGTTTAGGGTTATATGTATATACATTATATAGTGAATAAAGAACCCCCTCTTGTAAAATATAAGGATTTTATAAGTTACCACTGAGTTTCATGACCATGATAGGCAGAGTGTTTTTATACAGGTCATGGAACTCCGAGGTAACTTCTAATATCCTCATATTTTGCAACTGTGGGTATTTATTATAATACATAAGTTTCAGTGAGTCATGTGACAGAAATGACATCAGAACTCAGCGTTTATAAATGATGACATCAAAACTCATCGTTTATAAGGATATCATTTACAAGATATTCATGGCTTTTGTGTATTATAAGGATGCAATTTACAAGATATTCATGGATTTTGTGTATTATATAGTGAATAAAGTACCCCCTCTTGTATAATATAAGGATAATTTAAGTTACCAAGGAGTTCCATGGCCATATAAAAACATGAGGCCAGGTCATGGAACTCCGAGTTGACTTCTAATATCCTCATATTTTGCAACAGGGGGTACTTTATTTATTATAATACACAAACCAGTGAGTCATGTGACAGAAATTACATCACTAAGCTCTAATTCTAGCCAATGACATCACTAAGTACCGTTTATACGGACATAATTTACAGGATATTCATGGCTCTTGTGTAATTTATGCTGTTCCTGCCCAGCTTAGTTGGATTCACAGTTTCACTGAATTACATTCCAGTCTGGGGTCATATGATCAAAGTGCCTTGAACTGTGTTTTTTTCCATTTTGGGGCACCTGCATAAACACATAAAATAGTATTAGTTGCCTGACTGGGGTTCAGAGCTTATTTGAGTGCATTCTGGTGTCTCTGGGTAAAATAGACAAAGCCAATTTCACTGAATTACGGTACTTGTATTCCTGGGATAGTATGCTAAAAGCCCATAAGACTGTACTAGCTGTCTATGTGGGCTACTAACAGAAAAATGTACTTTAGCACCTGTCTGGGATAATGTGTCAGTTGAACTCTATTAACATAATATGCAATATGTGGTTGTTGTCCCAAATGGGCAGGGATAAAAGAGGATAACAAAAAGTTATATGACCTGAAAAAAAAAATCAATGTGTAACTTTAGGTATATGTGTCCTTGAAAAATCTAGTAACCTTTGCTTAGATATGCACTGTTTTTAAATTGCAGACTTTCTCCTTGTGTATTGCCATGATCTGGCCACATATATTGCCGTGATCTGGCCACATATATTACCATGATCTGGTTTCATTCTGACACTTCTGACCTTCCTACTGCTCTAGGTGGCAGACCCTTGGGCTTACAACTCCTGCTTGTGCCACTGCCTTTAGAAATAAATAAAAACTAAAGCAGTGGTATGTCAGGGGTATGTCATTGTCATTATAACAGTATATGCTTCTCAAACCAGCTATACTTTACAGTTGTCCTGCTGATTTCAGGTTGAATACAGTTTGCATCAATTGCCAGTGATGTTTCAGCTGCACAAATCAGATATGGTGCCACCATATTGAAAAAGTTGTCTACCTGAAATAACTGATACAAGAAATTATAAATGAATGCTAGGGGAAAAAATGCAAGACTTTTCACTGGTAGGATCAGGTGAAAAATTTCCTTATAACGCGCCCTGGCAAACTGGGTAATATTGTGCATTTGTGTGGACAACATACTTAGAACTGTCACCCCATTCATACTCTAATAGAGCAATGTTTTATCTACATTAACTTTTGAACATTGATTCTCCTGGAGTACATCCTGGAGTACATCAGGCAGTAACACCTGGTCCCTAACATGGCAAATATTTTAAACTGATCAATGTTACATAAAAATGTCACTGCAAAATGCATTGTAGCCAATAAGAAAGGCTACTTCTGCCATTGAAAATAACATGCTTGGAACTAAATCACAGCCAGAATCTAACTGGTGTGAAAAGTGCTAATTTTTTTTTCTCTTGTAAATTCCTCTGCTGTCTTCTGCTCTTAATTTGTAGAATGGCCAAAATAGCTGTGACCATGTTTGGCATGCATTACTTGTCATGTGCGTTATTTACATAAAATATATTAGTTCTTATTATAAAGTTCATCTGAAAGGTTACCTTTTTTAAAAGCTTAAGTAGATTTTTTTCTCTGAAAGCAAAATTTGAACACTGCTCCCACCAGAATCTTGAGTTCAGCTAGTTTGATATTTTGGGCCAGATTCAGTTAGATGAGAATCTTCTAATTCAGTTCCAGATTTTCCCATTGAGCCAGCTGCAATTTAATGAGAAAAACTCATTTCACTGTTTATTACATGAAAACAACATTGCAGTCGATAGGAAAACTGGATTTGGATTAAAAGAAAAGGTTTTTTTTCCCCTCAAATTTAATCTCTCCTGTACAGTTTCATGTTATAAACCATAGAATATTGGTTTCTCATTGATTTAAATCTGGCCCTTTGTGTTGAGGGTGATGTACAATACACAGTAAATTACCTCACTCACAGGACTTTCTCAAAAATGTATTCAACGTTTCAGCCCTTAGAATCGAACCGTCTTCATGAAATTTCCTGAAGACGGCTCGATTCTAAGGGCTGGAACGCTGAATACATTTTTTTTGATTTTTGAGAAAATCCTGCGAGTGCGGTCATTTATTATGTATTGTTAATATGTTTTTTGACCGGCACCCAGGCAGAAACTTAAATTTTTTCTGAGTGCACCAGACTGGACTTTTAGGAAGAATCTTTTAGTAAGATGTAAGCAGCAATGCAACATCCAGGGCCCTGGAACGCATTTATAGAGATACCTTAGCTCTACTGGGGCATGGACTGGTGTGAATGATGAATACTCTCTGTAAAAGTGCTATGTGAACATGTCAGTGCTATATAAATAAAAGATAACAAAAATAATTCATCTGTATACTTTATAATCTTTAATAGGGTTAGGAATGTCCTGCTTTCCAAACTTTGTACGACTAAACCTACTTATAGATTGTCATACAGCCATGGTAAATCTGTACTAAAATTAGATTTGAGATGTTTCATCTCAACTGTTTTGGTAACCATTGCATGTTATACCTAAACAGCAATAAAAAAATTTTTAAAAACATTAAAAAAATACGACCTTAGTACATTTGTTATAAAAATATATTTTAGCAAGCAAAGAACAGGGCACTGTTTTTTCTCTATAAAGATGGTGATATAGTTTTTGCAATGAGTTTATATTTCCTCTCTTTGCCCATGATCCAAAAAAAAAAAAAAATGTGATTATTCATTTCCTGATTACATTGATCTTCGCATGTGTGTTTTGTATGATTGTTACATAGATTACATAGATTGTAAACTGCATTATTCCAGGGACTGATGTGAATCACGAACAATCTTTGTAAAGGGATTAATACAAAGTTAAAACACATTTAGAATGTAAATGTGAAACTTTTGTACATTCCCTTATTACAATGGAGTATGAAGATGCAGAAAAGTGGTTTGGTGGTTAAGTTACTATATCCTGACTTGATGATAAATTTTTAGCAAATGATAAACCTAAAAATCCAGTACACTTGAAAAGAGTGCTTTGTTTAGAGAATATGAAAACGAGGGGAGGATCAGCCTATGAGACCGATGCTTTAACATGTTTCCCATTAGAATTGGGATGTGCCTGCCATTAAAAAATATGATCGGAGGTAAATGGTTAGGATTGGCTTTACCTTGATGTAGTAGGGTGGCTTAGCATTTTTTTCATAAAAAAAACTTCATAAAACTTATTTTTAATTACTGCAGATACAACGACTGAATTGAAGGAGAACTAAAGCTTAACTAAAGATGTAGTCTAGAAATGTTGTACATTATGTTTTGGGCTTCTGTACCAGCTCAAGGTAGCCACAGCCTTTTAGAAGTAAAGATCGGTGTCTCTGAAGATGCCCTAGTAGCTCCCCATCTTCTTTTCTGCTGAATCGCTGCATGCTCTTTGCTGCTGCCACTTACCTGAGCTTTGGGACCGACTCAAAGTATACAGTACACATAGAAAATAAATGTCACAATATAAGGCTGATTAATAATCAATACATATACTTACTACATGGTAGCTTAGAAAGCTAGCATCAGCCTTGTAGCATCAGCTTATATTAGAGGCCAACCTAATTTTCTGCTTGATAATTTGCGACAAACCCTAAGCTTAGCTGCTCAGAGGCCACAGAGCATGTGAGTGTCGTAGACTCATTCCAAGATGGTGACCCCCTGCGACAAGTTTGAAGACCTGGATCATTGCTGCTATTGAAAAGCTGAAACTTTAGGCTGATGCATTAATTTCAGTATATAAAATGTTTAGCCATATTAATTTTTAGGGTTTAGTTCTTCTTTAAGGGCCAGACAATTTGCATTTGTCAATCTGCTGTGTGTCTGTATGTGAGAAAAAAAGTAACAGCTGAGGAGTGCCTCCCGTATTTCCTTGGTGGTTGTTTATATTGATATACTGGGCTTCAGTGAGTGGCAGCAGAAGTACAGATGGTGGGTCTTTGTTTTTGACTACTGCGCATCTGCTGAACACTATATGCATGCCCTAGACAAAACACAAAAGTGTAAGTAGGGACACGCAGTCAGTTTGAAGGGGCCTTAGAACAGCTGAACTTTCTTATGCTTCTGACTTGCAGCAATAACTTCTTGAAATCTTCTAAACCATCTGTTTGGTTCTGTTTCAGGGAAAAGCCACAGAGAACCTTTGATCTGGTGATAAAAGTCGAGTGTCCATCCTCTGAAAATGAAGGTAAATAAATGAGTACTGTTTTCTGTTTAAACATTAAAAACGAGTCTTGCCTTATATTTGGCTGAAATATCATGCATCTTCTTATTGCTTGATATACTTCCTGTGGTTGAAAGTGTTCACAGCAATAGTAAAATGTTGGCTTTATTTTTCAAACGACCATGACTTGAATGCAATTAACATATGACAGTCATCAATGCTTACTGCCCAACCAGAGCTTGCCTGCTAGCTTCTTAAATGAAGAGGAGTGTGTATGTGGTTTGTGGTTATTGCAAGCCTTATGATGTGAAACATTTTTTTCCTTTTTAAGTAGAATTTGAAGAAGCAGAGCATGTTCAGATATGACTATTATTTTACTGAGTGTTAGAGTAGGATTTGTGTATGTGACTTTTGCGTGGAATGTATTGTATAAGTAAAGGTTTCAAAGTTGTCTGTAGGAAAACTACAGAAATCAGCAGCAGCTCTGTGAAAAAGTAAAAAAAATGCTTGTCATATATAGGCTTGTCTTACCTACCACCAACTTTCTACATGATCTAAACTCATTTTCATCGCCTGTCCGAAGCCTATTTTTTGTAGATCCATAATTCTAGAATTCTGTTCATCTGCAACATTTTTACAAAAGAACTCAATTCAATACCAAATGTTTGCAGTATTAGCATAATATTTGATACTTTGGCACATATAGGGGCATTCCACAGAATATCTTGTCTTTTTCTGTAAGGCACACACTTAAAGGGATTGTTCACCTTTAAATGAGCATTTAGTGTAGAGAGTGATATTCTGAGACAATTTGCAATTCGTTTTCGGGTTTATTATTTGTGTTTTTTGAGTTCTTTAGCTTTTTATTCATCAGTTCTCCAGGTTGCGATTTCCTCAATCTGGTTGCTAGGGTACAAACCACCCTAGTAAACATACATTGATATGAATAAGAGACTGGAATATGAATAGGAGAGGCCTGAATTTGTTTTTAAATGGGGTCAGTGACCCCCATTTGAAACCTGGAAGGAGTAAAAAAAATAAGGCAAATGATTAAAAAACTATAAAAAATAAATAATAAAGACCAACTGAAAAGTTGCTTAAAATATATAACATACTAAAGGTTAACTTAAAGTTGAACCACCTCTTTAGGGTGGCCATACACAGGCTGATAAAAGCTGTTGACAGACCAAGTTGGCAGCTTATTGCCAATGTATGGAGTGGTCTGATGGGCTTCCCCAACTGATATCTGGTAGAAGATTGGGCAGATGTCAATCAAGCAGCTTTAAAAATCCAGTCTGATTGTGAACCCCATATGTTCATTGATGTGGTCCTTGCACCAGCCTCCTGCATTCCCAGTATAGTGATATGATTATTGGGCCCTAGTGCCCACGATGACATCAGTCTAATATTGCTCACTCATGGTGGGAATATCGGGGAAAGATCAACTCGTTTGACAACCTCTCCAAACAAGTGGTTCTGCCCATGTATGGCCATCTTTACTGTAAGCCCTGCCATTCAGGGACCCTTATCTCACTACCTGACTATTTACCTTAGGGCTTGCAGTATTTTTCTATTGCTATAGTTAAAACACTTGATGGAGATCACTATATGTGGGTTTCTTGACTGGAAGAACGCCATACAGGTGCAACCAACTGAGTAAGGCTTGCGGAATTGTGAGCAATAAGGTTCAGGTCTCACTGCCGCTGCATATAACCAGTGCCTGAGATTTGAAATAGGTAGTACGTATTTATTACTGCTACCTGTTCAGCTAATTGCACTTCACATACTAAGGGCTCTTACAGGCAAGCATTTTTACCTGCACTCTCCTGCGTTGCGCTTTCTTCCGTTCAGTCACAGGGAAGCGCAGGAGTACACGCACTGAATTATTGTGTAGACGCTTGTAAGCGACATATGCAGGTTGGGACACAGCATGTTGCATTTTACCTGCGTTTGGCACTTACATGCGTCTGTGTGAGTACAGCCCCATTGACAATAATTCAGTGAGTCTACTCCTGCGCTCCCCTGTGGCAACGCAGGGGAGTGCAGGAAAAAATGCTCGTCTGTAAGAGCCCTTAAAATGGCCATACACGGACCGATAAAAGCTGCCGACAGTTGGCAGCTTATTGGCTTGTGTGTGGGACCCTCCGATGGACTTCTCTGATCGATATCTGGCCGGAAGTCAGCCAGATGTTGATTGAGAAGGGCTAAAAATCCCGTCGGATCGCGGACCACATCTGTTTGTTGATGTGGCCCCGCAATCCAACCAATTTCGCCAAACAAGCGGATCTCCCTCCGATATGCCCACCTTGAGGTGGACAATATCAGGCTGATCCGATCGTGGGCCCTAGGGCCCAACGATCGGATCCTAACGATGCCTTAACAGGCGGTCGGATCGCGGGACCGCATCAACGAATAGATGCGGCCGCGATCCGACGGGATTTTCTGTCCCATCCGATCGAGATCTGGCCGACTTTCGGCCAGATCTCGATCGGTGAAGCCCGTCGGGGGGCCCCATACACGGGCCAATAAGCTGCCGACACGGTCTGTCGGCAGCTTTTATCGGCCCGTGTATGGCCACCTTAACTTGAGGAACAAGGTAGGCATTTGCAGCTTAAAGTGATATGTATGACAATATTGTTAATCATGGACTCGGCATAATGACATATATATGATAACTGAGATTTGAATGAATTTTGTGAGGGTGTGTAAAGTGTGGCAAAAGGTTAGAACTTTAGAAATGTCTTGCAGATCATTCAGTAAGAAATGGTGAATCATAAAGCTTCTAATCTGGTACTTTTTTAGTTTTATTAAAAAACACACAAACCTGTGCTCCGACTGGATCACATTCAATTTGTCTTACTGAAACTTTCATCTTTCAGTGCCCCTTCTTGGAGCATGGATGGTACATAGGCAGATTTCAAAGTGAGAGGAGCATCAACGGTCTAAAATCGTTATATCACACCCTGACAGGCTAATGATATTTTACACAAAAATGTGATCCTTTAAATGCCATAATGAATCAAGTCTGCTATAGGAAAGATCACTTACCACATACATCATTGACATGTTTACATTCAATTTTTGTGTTTGCTTTGGACTGTTCTATCATAAAGCTGATTGTGTACGAGGTGCATTTAAGATGCAGGCTTGTAAAGCCTCCCAGACATTTCGGAAGTTATACCCCTGCCAAGGGAGGCTGAAAATAGCATTGTCAGATTTACCCTGGGTTTGACAAAAAGAAAGTTACGTAATAGACTGCCGAAGCTTTGCTTGGCTCAAATGGAAAAACCCTGATTTTTTAATACTTTGAAACATATGTCATAATCTGTGCTTTTAATATTACCTTTATCTGAAATTCACAGTCTGTCCATCTTAACTCTTTACTGGGAGTTAGCTCTTTACTATGAGACAAGTGTGTGTGTGTGTGTGTGTGTGTGTGTATATATATATATATATATATATATATATATATATATATATATATATATATATAGTAAATAAAGTGCACCCTATTGTAAAATATTAGGATATTATAAGTCACCAAGAAGTTCCATGACCATATAAAAGCACAACACCAAATGCTTTTATACAGGTCATAATACTCTGGCGATGGGGCCAGCGAAATCTACATGGGGAGAACACAGCAATACACAAGCTTCAGTGAGTCACGTGTGGCAGAAATGACATCACTAAGCACTGATTATAGCTGATGAAATAACATATCTTCTGAAAATCAAAGAGGTTTCATCTCATTTTGATTTCATTTTGCCCATTTTGGAAAATGAAAATCCTTTATTTTCTGTGTATGCAACATTGCATTATTGTGTATGAATAACAGTAAGCTTATATTGCTCATTAGCTAAAAAGCCACCCATACCATTCTTGAAATATATTTTATCTGCCTGTGCTGCTTCTTCAGGCAGAAGAGTTGTCAGTTTCTCAGCGTATGCCCAAATGTCTTTTAAAAACATTTTCCGGCAGAAGACATTCTGCTTGCTTGTCCTTATATAATCTTATAGAGTTCTAATGCACAAAGACACTTCTCCATCCTCCAAATCTTGAGTAGCCTTTCTTAATAACTAAAATAGCCCTGTTCTTCTCTATACTTTATTGTGCTTTAAAACTATTGTTAGATTTTAAAATGCTCTGCTTATGCATTTATGTGATCTGTTATCTGGAAACCCATTATCTGATTATGTTCTGAAATATCAGAATACCATTTTCACAGGTGATTTTTTTTCTCTGAAATTATAATACAATTTATTTTACTTTATGGTGGCTAGCATAAAAGCATGTTGGTGGAAAAATAATCCTATAATATCCTATAATATGTTTTATTGTGTTTAAGGGAAATGACAGACAGGGTATTTTGTCTACTTTAAATCACAGACAATATCACACTAATACAAGATTTGATTAATTTGCCCCTACAACATGAACATTTTTGCTAGTTGTTTTAACAATGGTTTTTCTAAATCTGAAACTAAAAGTCAAGTCGCATTCTCCTGTTGGTTCATCCAAGCACAATTTTTTTTCAGTGCAGGTATGGGATCCGTTATCCAGAAACCCATTATCCAGAAAGCTCAGAATTATGGAAAGGCTGTCTCCCATAGACTCCATTATAATGAAATGATTAAAATTTTTAGAAATGATTTCCTTTTTCGCTGTAATAATAAAACAGTACCTTGTACTTGATCCAAACAAAGATATAATTAATCCTCATTGAAGGCAAAACCTGCCTATTGGGTTTATTTAATGTTTACATGATTCATGAAGATCTAAATTGCGGAAAGATCTGTTATCCAGAAAGCCCCAGGTCCAAGCATTCTGGATAACAGGTTTCATATTTGTATTCACTTTGTTTAAAAGGGAGCTGGACCAGCCCTTGAAGTCTATACCCCTTTAATACAGGATACTAGAGCTTAACACAGAATTGGGCTACAAATGGTGAATCTTATTTTATATTTCATATTGTAGACTTCTTTACAAGCTCAAACCACCATGTGCCTTCATTATACTTTTCGGGGGTTATTTATCAATGGTCAAGTTTGTGAGGTTTTTTTATACCAAGAATAATCTTACAACTCAAATGTTTTCTTATCTATGAAAAAACTCAAATGGAAAAAACTCGAATCAGGGCATTCAGGGGGAAAAACCTGAATACTCGAATTGATGGAGTTTTCAGGGAAAAAAATCTTGTATCGCTCGAAATTCATTCATCTTGAAATGCTTGAAGGGACCTCTGCCATTGACGTCTACATGACCTAGACAGGTTTTAGCTGGAGTATTTTCAGATTTGAGCTATTTCCAGCTTTGGGGGCATATAGAAATCTTGAAAAACGTAAAAAAAAATTAAAACCCGAAAAATTTGGATTTTTTTAACCCGAAAATTTGAGTTTGAGTTTTAACTGAAAACTTCCCTCAAAAACTCCAAATTTTCAGGAAAACCCAACTCAACCATTGATAAATAACCCCCATAGTATATAAATATATACTCACAGTATATAAAATATACAGTATATAGTATTTCTAGCCATATCCCTTTAAAGTTTTAGTTCTTCTTTCACTCTGCTTGTACATTGTTCCCCTTATTGAACCATGATTTCACTTCCTCAGATTTGTTCTCTACCTGGTGACATCAACAGGGATCCTTTCTTTTTGTCAGTACAGGTATGGGATCTGCTATCCGGAAACCCATTATCCAGAAAGCCAGAAGGCCGTCTTTCATAGACTATTATCCAAATAATCCAAATTTTAAAAAATGATTTCATTTTGCTCTGTAATAATAAAACAGAGCTTTCTACTTGATCCAGACTAAGATACAATTAATCGTTATTGGAAGCAAAACAAGCCTATTGGGTTTATTTAATATTTACATGATTTTCTTGTAGACTTGTGGTATGAAGATCCAAATTACAAAAATTAAAAAAAAAAACCTGTTATCTGGAAAACCCCAGGTCCTGATTATCCTGGATAACAGTTTCCATACTTGTAAAATCTTTGCAGTTAACTGTTTCTTAGTCATTTCCACATTATCTGCTCTGGTGTAATCTTTCTTAAAAGTTTCTTCTTCCAAACACCCACTTAATTTTCCACTCTTTTGGTCATCTCATGAGTAGCTTAAGGTGGCCATACACGGGCCGATAAAAGCTGCCGACAGACCGTGTCGGCAGCTTATTGGCCCGTGTATGGGGGCCCCCGACGGGCTTCCCCGATCGAGAACTGGCCGAAAGTCGGCCAGATCTCGATCAGATTGGGTTAAAAATCCCGTCGGATCGCGGCCACATCTGTTCGTTGATGCGGTCCAGAAATCCGACCGCCCGTTTGTGAAAGCTAGGATCCGATCGTGGGCCCTAGGGCCCACGATCGGATCTGCCTGATATTGCCCACCTCAAGGTGGGCATATCGGAGGGAGATCCGCTCGTTTGGCGACATCGCCAAACGAGCGGATCTATCCATGTATGGCCACCTTTATTCTGCGCTTTCGGGAACTATATTGCCAACATTCTAAATTGTTCCAGTTTTCTTGTTTTCTGTATTTGTTGATACATGTCTCAGCACTACCAGAGGAATGTCAGCATATAACAATAGCTGAAACTGTTGCTCTGTTAGGGATGTTAGTAAAGCCCAGGGAGCATGCTCAGTAGGGACAGTAGCTGCTGCTGTTTAGAAATGTGTAAACTGTTCAGTGTATCAGTTCAGAGAATCAGCAACTCCCACTTATTCTCCTGGGATACAAGAAAGTGGAAAATTAAACATAAAAATTTAAATCTTAAAAAAAGCTATTGAAGAAAAGAATTGTTTGTGGTGTAAAAATTAAAATAAAAAGTGTTTGTAATGTGAACTAGTTTTGACTCAATAACCCAGAGCTCTATTAAACTTTGGGCCCCTTTTGGGCACAGCTTTTCACCTCAGAGCATTAAGTGCTAATATTTATTTAAAAAATGACTGTCAGGAGTTTGTGACAATAGTCTATCATTCATACCCATATAACTATTCTTTTCTATGTCTTTCTTGCATGAAACTTGATAGGCCCACGAAGGAATACTTTTTGTATACCTTCACTAAAGCTCTGTTAATACCAACTTCTGTCCTTTTTTTTATCCCAATTTGTTATCTCCTATATGCCTAAATGCTGCCTCCTTTTATATGTCCTTTTGCTACTTCAAAATACGTAACCAGTCCCTTTTTTTCTCCTCTCTAGCATGAGTCTTATTCCTACTGTATCACTGTCAGGGCTTCCACTATTATTTCATGTAATCAGGTTTTCTGACATGGAGTCATAATGTTTCTGCTCTCTCCTTCACCTCATATGTACAGCCTCTTACAAAATCATCCATCCTAATAACATTGCCAAAACACATCTCCTTCTTACTTGTTATTATTCAACCTCCTTCTTATCACTTTGTTCAATTCACAATGCAGTTAGCAGCACATTTTATGTTGTTTGTCTGGTACCCTTTACAGCAAAAAAAGGAATAAGCAACTGGGGCCACATAGGGTAACGTACCCTGCTATCCTACACTTTTATCCATTTACTCATCAGCTGTTTTCTCTTCAGCACACATCCTAGTTATGTTGTAAAAAAACAATTTGTCTCATTGCCAAACAGTGGATCGTAATATAGCTAGTAACACCAACATCAAAGTGAGTTTATAAACAAATTATCATTTAAACAATACACTTCCAAGATGAAACACTTCTTTGGGAAAAATATTTAGATCTCATTAAAATAAAGCCCCTGTTGCAGGATTCTTCCTGCTCCCACTGGTATATTCTTCCTCAGTGTAGTGTTAATGCTCTTTCCTCTTCTAATGCTTTTTCTTCAGCAGTGCACTAAAAGTAAACTTATAAATACTGCATCTAAAACATTGTCATCTTGATCTCAAGCACATTCATAACTGAGACTTCCAGTGAATCACCAAAGTTTCTGTGTGATATTTTCACAGCTAACTCCAGAATAATACACAGCTGCACTCTTCCTTATTATTTCCTGCTTGTGTCATTAACACCAGAGATTTGGCAAAACTTCAAAAGAGACCGAGGCTTAAACACAAACACAGGAACTCATCGGGAGACCTTGGGATCTGGTTAAATTGTACCCTTCAACAGGGGGAAATGCAAAACTAGTTAATGTTCGTTGCTTTATTAAAGCCACATAAGCGTAACGTTTTAGTTAAAGGCTATATATAAAGACTATGCTGTAACTTTCATATCATCAAATATCCTGTAGATTTTTTTGCCAATTCTTAGGTGAATCTAAAGTTCCACAAGTGGTGTGAGTAAAAAGAAAGTAATTGACCAAAGCCCAAGAAATCATGCAAGGTTATGCCAATATTAAAAATCTGTGTCAAAACAAGATAAATGCTAGGTAGTTGCTTTCAATAGGAAGGGGAACCAATAAAAATACATTTTTATTATGAAAAGATTAGAGTTAGTGAACATCAGTTGTGGCAATCTGTTTGTTTTGTTGCTTGAGTATTGGCCATTCGGTATATAGATTTTTCATGTATGAATACAGTATTTCTATTTATTGCTATTATAAATGCAGAGCTGTATACCTTTGTCAGTAATCAAACAGTGCACACACACACCCTGGGTGCTGTTTAAAAAAATATTGATTTAGGGGCAGATTTATTAAGGATTGAGTAGTGTTTTTCACGAAAATTCGAGTTTTCCTGGGTTAAAAAGAGTTAAAAATAAAAACTTGAATTTTTCAATCTTAAAATAACCCCTGACCCTGGAAACATGAAAATACACCATCTAAAATGTGTCGATGTCATGTAGTAGTCAATGGCAGGGGTCCTTTAACCATTTGAAGATGTTAATAGCCTTCATGATGTTCAAGTTTTTTTTGGGTGGGTTTTGCCCGAACTCGATCAATTCGAGCGATTCAAGTTTTTTTTGCTGAAAACTTTAATTTGAGTGAATAGCTTTCTTATCGATTTGAGTTTTTTCTTAAATAAGAAACTATTCGAGTTTTGAGTTAATTTGAATTCATTTGAGTTCATCCAGCTCTAAAGTTCGACTTGATAAATAACCCCCTAAATGACAAATTAGACAAAGGCAATTTTACCTTTATGATAAATCTTGAAATTTGAATTAAAACTCGAATCGAATTTGGGTAATTCACAATTCGAATTTGAGAGTTTTGACCAAAAAAATTCGACCCTTAATAAATCTACCCCTTAATGTCTAACAATCAGTTTCCTTACTTTTATAAAGAGGTTATTCTGGAAGCGACCTCACGTAAATTCTTTCAACCCCTCAGCACAGTAATTCTTGCAGTTTTGATTTGACCCATCCTTGACTCCCAGCATGATATCAGTGCTAATCCTCATTCACAGGGTTCTTTCAGAGTAGGATCATTCCTCACTCCAGGAGACTTCCAGGAGACATAGGATACATGAATAAGAAAAAAAACTGTTTATTCCTCATTTATCTCCAATAAAAGTGTTATTCATATCAGCAAAAAGCCAACACAGCTATTTGCTTTTTTTCCCCATATCAGATTCTCGTTATATTAATTATGACTTGTTTTTTTTATTACTTCATAGTTTTTAGCAGGGTGTTTTTTATTTTCATTTACATGTTAATTCCATACATGTACATCATTATGTGCTGTGTGGGAGAATCCACCAGCCTGTGGTTTTCAAACTGTTACAATTTACAACATTGCATATAGCAAGTTAAGAGTCAAGATTCCTGTTGTATAGGGTTTTAACCCAAACGTCCTGTGTTCAGGCTTCGATCCTAAACCAGGACTTTCGCCAGGAACAACAAACATTTTTACCTTTTGTTTTATATATTATACATACAGAGTTTTATTTCTATGTATAAATACAGGTATAGGATCCGTTATACAGAAACCTGTTATCCAGAAAGCTCCGAATAACGGAAAGGCTATCTCCCATAGATTCCATTTTAATCAAACAATTCAAACTATTAAAAATGATTTCCTTTTTCTTTGCAGTAATAAAACAGTATATTGTATATGAACCCAACTAAGATATACTTAATTCTTATTGGAAGCAAAACCAGCCCATTGGGTTTATTTAATGTTTACATTATTTTCTAGTAGACTTAAGGTATGAAGATCCAAATCATGAAAAGATCCGTTATCCTGAACGCCCCAAGTCCAGAGCATTCTGGAAAACAGGTCCCATACCTGTATAAGAATTCCTATTCTAAGGTTTGAACATTTTTATCTTTGGCAGCAATTGTATCTTAGTCCTTTTCTTCCTTTTCAAATAATGCTGCTGTAAAGTATTAACACCTTGTAGCTTGTTTGGGTGTCTGAGGGGCAGTCAGCTGCCTCACGTATTGTAAACCTTAGTGACTCTTTCTCATATCTCCGGCTGTGTAAAGTCTTTTACTGGGCAACTGAACAATGCCCTGTTTCTCCATATGCCCAAGTGCTCAGATGATCCGCTGCACCACATGATCCTCTTCACATTTCCACTCCAGTGACTGAGAGGATTCTCTTGACCCCACCCCAAAGGGGGTCCCATGAAGACGCCGCAAGCCAAAGCCCTTATAGAATGGATATTGTGTGATTTGGCCCCTCTGCCATACACATACAATGAGCACAAAGGACGTTTTTTTGTTTTGTATAACAAAGGCTCAACATGTTTGGCACAATGGCATAGGCCTATCACAAAAAAATCAGACTGTGTGGCATTTTGCAGCTTCAGTCCTGCTTAGCTATGTGCGTTGGTGGTAGAGAAATTGACATTCTAATGGCTGTTTACTTGAATCTACAGTACAAATAATGTTTTAGAATTCTATAACATTTGTTTCACCTATTATTATTTGTGACAAATTATTATAAACCACACATTATTGCCAGTATTTAAAATTAGTTATCAGGGTCACTTTTCTGCCGGTCCTTGTGTCATATGAAATATGGTCTAAATTGTTCATAAGTCCTGGGGGGCACATACAAGAATACATTGAGTCCCAGATGTGGGAATATTTACATTTTCCAGTAATTTTCTATTAAAAATGGACATAAATTATTCCTGCATTGCAGCCATCCATTTTATTGTTCTACTACTGTTCTACTATTTACTGTGCTAAGCATACACTTTATACCAAAGCGTTAAAGCAATCTTTTCTCAGTAAATATATCTTACAAGTTGGGAACAGACCTTGGCAGCTATTTCACTGTTATGGCAACAAGCAAATTTATGATTTTAGAGTCGTTCTTGGATATTTTAGGGACAGAGCAGGAAAAATAAGTTGCCATCTGTACCTTGAACAAGATTAATATAGGTAGTTTCATTGCTATGGTGTGTGTGGTTCTACTAAGAACACCTAACACTGTGATCACTGCAGGCCACTTAACATTGATGGCACCGGAAGTGGCACAGATAGGCCACGGTACCTGAGTAACAGAAAAACATACTGGTGCATGTTTTTATTGACAAGAATATATACTACCTTTACACATGAAGAGTTCCCTTACTAAACTGGGCCCCTTGTGGACTACCAGTAAGCAAACACATAAGTAGGGGGTCACCCCTGTATTCACGAATCTCCGGGGGGATTGCTCTGCCTCCTGGCTTTCCTCAGTCAGACAGACCCTCTGTCACTTGGTCTCCTCTCTCTGCACCTTGCAGTAGCAAATGGCACCCCAGCCCCTCTGAGTTCCTTACACAGGCAGGTGTACTTCCTACTCTGAGTCCTGCTTTGAGAGACTTTCCTAACAGCCTCACTAGACCTAAATACCTTTCCACAGGACAGCCTTCCTGTGAAAGGTGAGCTCTAATCCATGAGCTGGACTTCTGGATTGGAGTACCTGGCTTGCCTGTTCTTTCCAGAATACTCCAGCTTCCAGAATCTGGCTGCCAAAACCTTTAATGAGAGAACCTATTCTCTCTTTATGAACACCCTTCCTGGTGCCTACCTCTCCCACTAAGGAGAACCTAAAGGTAAAACACACATTTTCCCACATTGTTTTGGTCACTCTACCACAATATATATATATATATATATATATATATATATATATATATCCATTAGTGATGAGTGAATTTTTTTGCCAAGTTTGAAGAGAAATTACGCCCATAGACTCCAATGGGTGAAAAACATTGTCGTGCGTCAAAAAAATGTTGCCGCCCAAAAACTTTAATGCATTTTGGCGAATTTTCATTGTTTCGCTAATTTTCAGCGAAGCGAAACGGGTCAGATTTGGCCATCCATAATAACTATCCTAAGATAAAAAAAAAGTACACCCCCAGATGTAACCTTCCGTATGCACATGACCTCCTTCTCTATACCTCACTTATTACTTAATCTGACTTTTCACTTGCTGCACCCATCCTCTGGAATGCTCTAACCCAGGGGTGACCAAAAGGTAGATCGGGAGTAGATCTCAAGACATTGTCATGAACAGTTTGTCTAGATCACCCTCATATTTCATGCTGTTCATTCAGATATTTATTATGTTATGGTTACATAAGAAAAAGTAGTTTGTTAAATATAGCATTATGCATTTTCCCATCAATCAGTATTTAAATTATATTTTTCATGGAACAGAATGCTTTTGTGGATGTAGATCATAATGGGACAACATCACTAAAAGTAGACCTGGCATTAGTAAAGTATGGGCACTCCTGCTCTAACCTGTCCCATTAGACATTCCAGGTCATTTCAGCTCTCTAGTTTTGGCATGTGACCTGAATGTTATCAAACGTTTGTGTACGTCATTTATGTTTCAAATCTGTGACATTTAATAAACTTGATAAACACAGAGAAATACACATTGTAATTAACCTTGTTGTAGTGCTATATATAAGATTATCTGAATTTCTGTATCTGACTAAGAACTCTAATCTGAATTCTGCTTTTCTTGTATTCTCAAGGGGGGAGGGATTCATGACACATAATTCGACCCCCCTCGTGTCACCTGTTCTGAGTCTTGTGAGAAAAATAAAAGTACTTTTACTGTGTAGGTGACAATGCTCAATTCTCACCCTGAAGCTATTTGTCATTGAAGCCAGAGTCTGGAAATCAGACCTACTATACATGTCACATTAGTCATTTCCCCATGTTTTTGATCAATATGTATCAATTTAGATTTACATTTATTTAAAAGGCATACAATTGGGTAGTAAATCAAAAAATATTTTATACCTCAATAAAATTGTGAATTCTTACAAGTACAGTACTGCAGAATATGTTGGGGCGTTATAAATATGTGATAATAGTAGTGTAATGCGCAATACAGTATTGTGTAGTTTATAGATATTGTTCTTCAAATATGGACATTTTGGGAAATCTGTCTTCACTTTAAGGGGCAAATTTACTATCGGGTGCTGGTGTAAATTCGCTAGCGAAGTGGACTTACTCTATCGCTACTTCGCACCCTTACGCCAGACGAAGTTGCGATCTGGAGAAGGGATGTAACTACGCTGCCAACGCTGGCACAACTTTGAAGGTAAGTAAATTTGCCCCTAACAGCATTGACACACTTAGGGGTTTATTTATTAAAGGTCGAGTTGAGTTTTAAAAACTCAATTTTTTTCCAGATTTATTATGTCCCAAAGCTGCTAAAAGCACGAATCTGAAAATACTTAAGCTAAAACATGTCAAGGTCATGTAGAAGTCAATGGCAGAAGCATTTGAAGATATTTTTTTCCTTCATGTTTTTTTTTTTTTTTTTTTTTACACTAAAGAAAACTCAATAAATTTGAGGTATTCAAGGGTTTGTAGCCTATAAACTCAGTAAATTCAAAGTATTTGTGTTTTTCATTCAATTGAGATTTTTACAGCCATAAGAACGTTATTGCGGGCACAGATATTGGGGGATTAGTCAGCACTCTGATTCACCCCATGGGTGTTAGGTTGAGGTCAGGTTTTTATGCAGTCCAGTCAAATACAGGTACGGTATCCTTTATCTTGGAACCCGTTATCCAGAAAGAATTATGAAGAATTATGGGAAGGTCATCTCCTATAGAGTAAATTTTATCCAAATAGTATATCCTTTTTCTCTGTAATAATAGAACAGTACCTTGTACTTGATTCAAACTAAGATATAATTAATCCTTATTGGAGGCAAAGCAAGCTATTGGGTTTATTTAAAGGGATTCTCTCATGATTTTCAAGGTGTAGTTTTTATTTCTAAATTACACTTATTACACTACAAATAATTCACTCTTCAATATAACATTTCATTCCTGAACCAGCAAGTGTATTTTTTAGTTGTAATATTGTTGTGTAGGCAGCCATGTCTTCATTTTACCTGGTCATGTGCTTTCATAAAGAGCCAGAACTTTAGGATGAAACTGCTTTCTGGCAGGCTGTTGATTCTCCTGTTCAATGTAACTGAATGTGTCTCAGTGGGACCTGGATTTTACTATTGAGTGCCGTTCTTAGGGCAGGGGCACATGGGCTGATTCGGGGAGATTTAGTCGCCTGGTGACTAATCGCCTCTTCTTTGGGGCGACAATCTCCCCAAACTGCCTTCCCCCTGCAAAAAATTGCAATGACAAAAGTAAAGCCACATTATGTTATGCAAATTAAAACATTTATCAAAAATGGAAGAGAAAACAGGACAAACACTGTGATTTTTTCGTATCACTCGTACAAGTTAAATATGCCATGTAAAACGGAAATGTTTTTTCGAAGATAAAGAGGAAGTAAATCAACTCAGAGTGAAGTAACATGCAACATGCAGTTGGGTCCTAAAATAGTCTTTATTACTCATCTGAAATAACAACTGGGCATTAGATTCTACAACACTGCAAGATTCCTTCATCTGTTGTATCCTAAAGTAGAAGTTAGCTAAAGCAAGAGATAGACCAGGGATTTTAATCTTATTGCCCTTTATAACAAACTTCATTTTACAGTACTGGGGGACAATTGTGATTACATTATTAATGAAGTATCCTAATCTCTTCCATACAAAAGGGATTTATGCAAATTTTTCATTTCAAAGGCATAGTTCACCTTTTAATCAATTATCAGTGTAATGCTGATAGCGTTATTCTTTTCAATATTTGTTTTTTGTGGTTTTTGAAGTGTTTTCATTTTTTTGGCACCTGTCATGGTAATTGTTTCACCCACCGAAGGTGCGGGCTAACTCTTTGGGCCAGTAAATGCTTCTAGAGAGCCCTAAGCCTACCTCACCATTTGCCCGCCTGTTTGGGTGGCCATGTCAGGACTCTAATTGGCAGAGTTATTAACATTTGATTTTGAACTCAAAGTAGAACTTGCGGCAAAAATTGTAACTTTGTATTCAAGTTTCCGAAACATGAATTTTCGAGATTTATTAAAGTAACAGTAATGCCAAAGAAAGAATGTGTTTTTTAAATAGTGTTAATCTAATCATCTAATTTAACTGGTGTATTTTCTTCTGAAAGATTATTATATTTAATATAGAGAAACTGCTGTGTAGCCATGGGGGCAGCCATTCAGTCTGAAAAGGAGAAGACGCACAGGTTACAAAGCAGATACGCTCTGTATGTACTCTGTATCCTGTGCTTGAATGACTGCCCCCATAAGGAAAAAACAAAAAAAAACAAATATATATATATATATATATATATATATATATATATATATATATTAAATTACAAGAGGGTAAAAGGTATACTTCCTTCTGTTTTTGTTGGTTGCGGACCTATCACACGCACTCATGGAAGTTAAAATAATGTGCATAGCCTTAATTGGCTGTAAAATTAACAGAGTTTTAGCTGTTGGCTGCTGTTGAGCTTGTTCATATGTTTGACTATGTAAACTCTATGGGGGTACAGTAACAAATTGTCTTAAGTTTGCTTCTTGTTTAGTACAGGTATGGGACATGTTATCCAGAATGCTTGGGACCAGGGGTATTATGTATAAAGGATCTTTCTGAAATTTGGATCTCCATATCTAAAATCTACTACTAAAAAATAATTGAAACATTAAATAAACCCAATAGGATTGTTCTGCTTCCTATAAGGATTAGTTATATCTTGGTTATATCTTAGTTGTGATCAAGTACAAGTTACTGCTTTATTATTACAGAAAAAAAAGTAAATCATCTTTTAAATATGAATTATTTGTTTAAAATGGAGTCTATGGGAGATGGCTGTTCTGTAATTTTGAGCTTTCTGGATAACAGATCCTGTACCTGTAATATGTATATATTAGCCTAGAAATTACACACTAGGAAACAAAAGTCAAAAAGTTAAAAAATTTGTACTCTTTAGGACACAGAACCTTTCTAAAGCAGTATGCACCAAATCCTGGGTTCAGTTTAGAATTCGGCCGAATCCCAGCACTTTTTCCATTTGATCGAGTTTCCAGCAAATCCAAGTATTATTTTAAAACATTGTTTAAAAACATTAAAGCTTTTTAACCCATTTGCCGTTTCTTGAATCAATTGTTCTTTTCCCCCTCATGCTTGGCAGGTTTTTTTTTGTTTGCAAAGCTTTTCACAAATAAAACACATTTATGAACAAATATTTGATTTACAGGACTCCAAAATATGAACCTCAAAGCATATAAATCAGCCACTTTGTGTTCAGCCGAACGGAATTTTAACCATTATAATAGGTGTTTTTAAAGGCTTAAGCAATTGACAGCAACAGGTGATGGTTTGCAGGCGAAACCATTTTTTCATATTTGAATATTCAAAGTAAGGAATAGATTTGGTTTGTTTTTTGCCCAATATTATGGATTCAGTACATCCCTAATATATGGAATGAGTCGTTCAGAAATGGAAAATAAATGTTTAAATAGGGAAACAGTTGTTACAATAACAATTGATAATAAATGTGTGCCTTAATGATATTAAATAAAAATGAAAAAAGTTCATTAATGTACTTGCAACTTTATTTATCCTTGGACCCTTGAGGCTACTAGCAGCACTCGGGTCAAGATGAAATATGGCATGAAAGTGCAAAACACGTTTAGTTGTGTGTATATATATATATATATATATATATATATATATATATATATATATATATATATAAAAACCCCAATCCGGTGCACTCATAACCCAAAGGCAAACAGCCTGGGTGCAGGTCAAAGAAACATGTAATCAATCCAAAAAAGCCGCAATCCTAGGTCTTATTCGATGAAAAAAATGAAATTATTTATTTATTCAACGTTTCGGCAACAACACACGTGCCGTCTTCAGGAAGGTCGACCTTCCTGAAGACGGCACGTATGTTGTTGCCGAAACGTTGAATAAATAAATACTTTCATTTTTTTCATGGAATAAGACCTAGGCTTTTTTGGATTGATTATATATATATATATATATATATATATATATATATATATATATATATATATATATATATATATATGTGTAAACTATGATCTTCTGTACCACCTCATTAAGTGCTCTATATTGGATGGTACATTACAAGTTGCAGTCTGTTGTTAAACAGCACGGCAGCAGTTACAAGTGTTTGCATTGAAGATGCGAGCACCAAAAGTTGAGGAAGTTTGTAAAATACTGGATAGAGTGGGAATGATAGATGTGAAGAGAGACAAGTAGATGAAAGTTAAAGAGAATAGAAACGTATGAAAAGGGGTGGACAGGAATAGGGAGATTGGATATTGACGGCTTTCCACAACCCACAAAAGTAAACTTACATATAACTGCATATAAAATAATTTTGTCAAACTGCAGATGAATTTAGGAAAAGGGTAGACAGTGCGGATTGTAAACTAGAATACCATAAGTACAAAACAGTGTGTTAAACCCTATGCTGCATACCATGCAGACTTTGTGTAATATACTGCATTCTATGCTGCATTGTTACCCAGACATGGTTATCAGTGTGACAAGTCAGATGCCTGTTCAGAATCTTTTGTCACATTGTAACCACTTGAAGTGTCATGTTCGAGAACAGAGCCTCTATAAAACAGATTAGCAATGGCTCCCATGTGTATTGTTTGAGGTTTTTGTATCAGCGGGACAAGCTCATAGAGACACTGGATACACTACTCACTCATTCAGCTGCTGAGAAGTCACTTTATCATCCGCTTCTACCACCTCCCACTTAAAGGTCTGAAATGCCCCTAATGTTTGTCCCTTAAATAGGGTTCAATGCTATGCTAGACATGAGTGTTTTGTCTATACAGGTATGGGACCTGTTATCCAGAATGCTTGGGACCTGGGATTTTCCGGCTAACAGATCTTTCTGTAATTTGGGTCTTCATGCCTTCTACTAGAAATTTATTTAAACATTAAATAAACCCAATAGGCTGGTTTTGCTTCCAATAAGGATTAATTATATCTTAGTTGGGATCAAGTACAAACTGCTGTTTTATTATTACAGAGAAAAAGGAAATCATTTTTAAAAATTTGGATTAGTTGGATAAAATGGAGTCTATGGGAGACAGCCATTCCGTAATTCGGATCTTTCTGGATATCGGGTTTCCGGGATAAGGGATCCTATACATGTACCATGTTACTTTCATGCTTTTAAACATATCTTGTTTATAGAAATCAAGTAGATGTTTAGCGCTATGAAAAACTTTACTGTATTTAGTTCTGGTCTGAAAATGCATTTTATAAACAAGTTGCCACAAATATACAAACGAATATATATATATTATTTTTTTTTTTTTTTAAAAACTAAATTTGAAAAGTGATGCTTTGGTCATACCTTTACATTGATTACTGTAATGTAACTGCGCCTTGAAAGCTACAACTTATCAGACTCCATTATGTCTGTATATATACTACTCTCTTACTTATACATACACTTGTATGTATATTTGTGTACCTATGTATATATGAATGCATGCATGTCCATCTGTGTGTTTGTTTGTGTGTGTGTAGGTGTGTATAGGTGTGTGGCTGATGTAAATTGAAATTTTAGATAGTACACCGTTTTCAGAAGACATTTCAGATGTGTTTGATCATCGTTCTAGTAATGCACACAATTTTCTACACTGTATCTGCAAATAGGTTGCTAATATATATCTGCCACAGAAATAGTTAATATTAATGCCCCTGGTGGTTGCATTCTGTCCTCACTGTTCTGATTAATGCTTCCTGTCAATTATTTACAGACCCAGTCTTGCTGTGGAAGTTCCCGGAGGATTTCTCTGACCAGGTCGGTAACATCACAGAGAGGTTTGATTTTGTTAGCATTAAACCCCAGCGTGGAGCAGTGGATGTAATGATATGTTCAGCCTTCAGCCTCTGACAGCATCTCTGGGGTTCTGCAGGAATTGGCCCTTGCATGTACATAATAATATATATTTGAGTGCATGGAATATATATAGTAGTTTTGCAAAACTATTTTGACCCTTAACCAATTCTCTATCTTTAACCCAATAACAAATACAACAATGACATTTTGTCCTTGATTTTTTTTTTCAAAGACCTCAAACCAAAAACGATATATTTATGTGATGTTGTTTTATGAAAAATAAAAAAACAGAAATAAACTGTTTGCATTAGTACTCGAAACCCACAATAATTGTGTCAGCATTAACAAAGTATATTGGGGTAACTATGGGCCAGCTTTGCCTGCTGCTGTTAAAAGATATAGTCAGATGACACCTCAGTTTTCAAATAATGCCACAGTTTCTCAGGTCGATGGAGTTCAGGGTTTTGAGCCTTTGCGATTAAGTAACTCCGGTATTACCTTGGTCTTGTGTCTGGCTTCATTGTTCTGCTGAAAGATATATTTTGCCCAGGCATCTTTTTTAGCAGATTAAAAGAACTTCTTATCTAATATTTTCCTGTATTTAGCACTATCCATTATACCTTCTTCTGTATTTTAAAAAAGAGGCCCAGTCTCTGCCTATGAGCTGACCCACAACATGATGTTACTGCCAGTATACTTCAATACAGGTACGCTGTTTTTTAAGTGGTGGGCCCAGTTAGATTTGTGCAACACATACTGCTTTGCACTTCGGACAAAAAGCTGTGTATGAGTCTCATCTGACGACAAACATTTTTCCCACATGACAGCTTGGTCAAATTTGTACCTTTATCTAATGCAACGTATGCTTTTACATAGTTCTCTGCCATCTTTTGCCATCATCTGTATTGGCCAATAATACCAAGCACAATACCAAAATGGCATTGGAGTCACTCAAATACAAAAGGAAAATATCCTGCAATGGCACTGACCTCATTTCACTGAATCTGGAATCTGTTGCCTTTTTTTAACATTTTGGAGCACCAGCTTTATTCCAACTAACCTGAGAATTCTGGTCAAATCTGCCTGATAGAAAGGTCAAACCTGCTTCTGAATAATGTGCAAGTTGGCAGACACTTACATCAATATACTTGAAGCTATTATTGATGCACCAGGTGACTCCGCAAAATAATAAATGGGTCGGGTATTAATTTTACAAACAGCATATTCTTTTTTTTTTTAAAAAAAAATTTTTACTCCATTTCTTCTAACAAGATTCTTATGTCACGTTCAACAAATAACGTTGTGGTGTAGTGCTTTAGGATTACATATATCAGATAGATGGGCTTTATATTCAGTTAGTTAAGGGAATTGTTTACTGTAATTAGAAAATACACTTTGTTCAGCCTTTGCCAGAAGGTTTTCAGAATCACTTTACAAAAAGGGGCTTGACTGAGCATTGAAGACTGGAATATGGCAACTCTTAATTTTTTCAATTTAATAAAAGTTCACGGATACAGACTGGTACAGAATAAATATAAAATGGAAATAACCATTTTTGCTAAACTTTGATTGGTCCAAATGCATATAAAGGGCAAGTAACCTTTGGCTTATACAAAAGTTGGCACCCTTAATGCTGGAAAATGGCATATACTGACTAAGTAAATAATATCAAAATAAATACTCTCCCAAATTGGCCTTTTACAATCAATCATGTAAAAGAATTTAGCCACGCATGGATCCTCTGCATTCTACATTATTAGTTCTTATACTAAACAGAGATCTGGCTACATTGTTACATTGTAAAATGTAAAAAAAAGCCTTTTATATTGCTTTAATACTGAATTTTAAGTTGGCTAAGTAATGCCTTCCTGTTTTGCAATTTTCAATCAAACTTCATAGTAAAATACCATTTATAGAATCAATGCAGGTACGTAGTGGCTCTTTGCATTATGATGCATTGTTTTTCATTGCAGGCTCATCTATAAGAACTTCTATAATATAATGCAGAACTAGAAGAAAATACAAAATAATTGATAGTTCATAAAAGGAGAGAGGTTAAAAGTGCAGGTTGGAGATTTAGAATGGAGAATTACTTTTTCTTTTACTAGGAGGGGGCTTTTGGAAATCACATAAGCATATGGCACCAGCCAAGTCCCCCCTAACCACCCTCTTTCGTCTGCCAAAAGTCCCTTTGTCTGAGTCTCATTGTTTCTGGGACTTATTGACAGTTGTAGAACGCAGCTCAGGACACGAGGGACACACACCACCCCAGGGAGAGCCACAAGCGTGGATTATGGAAATATGAATTGATCTTTAAAAGAAGACCCCCCCCCCTTCTGCTGCAGAAAATACAATGAACGGGAAAAGAAATTGCAGCATGATGTGAAAAGCAAGAATGGGCTAGGATCTCACCCTTCCCAGCTGTTGGTAAAAATAAAAAAGAAAATGTAGCATTTGTACATCATAAGGCCTCCTGAAAAGACAGAGGATAATGAATCTACTTGTTAGACATATTTTGAAATAATGTATGCGGTGCGGTTTAATCCCCTTACATCCAGGAGCTGGCTTAATAATGCAGTGAAAGTTGCCAGCAGGTTTCAAAGATTCAGTCAGTCAGACTTGGTGAAGGGAAAGAATTTCATGTAAATGTATGCATACAGTGTGTGTGTATGGAAATGCCAGTATATGTTGCCTTTGTGTGTGTACATGGAACGTAGCTCAAAGTATTCTAGACTGTTTTAATCAACATTTTTCCTATGTGCAGAGACAGAAGGGTAAACAGTTGAATAGGCGTGCAGCGGTCAGTGTTGTCAGAAGTGGTGTCACGGTTAACTCTGGGGTAGAAAGGCATTAGTTCCTAAATTCATATCATTAAAATGATCAGGCTTGGAAAAAGGAATAATTATTATTACGGATGTAGTTTTTTTTCCTTCATAAATAAAATTGTTTTGTTATAGAGTCTATGAATGCTTTCTTTTGCAATATAAATGTTATTCTAAAACATAGACTTGCAGAGAGAGAGGGATACATTTGTTGATTTTGAATCAAAAGATTAAATATACTGTAAATATCTGTGTCTCTTCAAGTGCTTGAGGAATGAGAAAGATCAATGTATTATATGCTACTTTTCCTTATGAATTGCTGGGAATTTAGGACTGTATGAGTAGTGAAAAGAAATTCACGCTTAAAGCAAATCTAAACTAATTCTGAATTGTTATTTTTTTCTGCAAAGCTGCAAATTAGTATAGCGAGCTGTTCTGCAAGAAGGAACTATAGAGACACCTCATGGCTAACAAGCGAACTCAGTATTATTCTAACATGCTTGTCTCTCTGCCTGAGGAAGATTTACATCAAACCTGAAACGTTAACACACACACACATATATCTATTTAATTAGTCAAATAATTCAAATTGTTAAAAATGATTTCCTTTATCTCTGTAATAATAGTACCTTGTACTTGAGGGTAAATTAGCTGCATGGTATGCAGATCTAAATTACAGAAAGAAAAAACCCAGGTTCCAAGCATTCCCAGATAATAGATCCTATTCCTCTTTAAGCAAATATATAAATATTTCCCAAAGAGGAAACACTTCTTACAGTTGTTTCATCGTTATCATTGTCATTTTTCTTTTCAACATTCCTTAAAACTGTGCAAAACTTTAGTGAGTTTAATACCTCCCCTGCCTGCTAAAGCATTTCCTTGACCTGTGTCTTAGAACTAAAAATTATGTGATGTGTGTACATTTGTCCTTATTTCTGTATACATAAAGCCATAATCAGATCTAGCAATGCAGTGGGGGTAGTTTGATATCAGTTTAATTATTTTTTTTTTTGTCGGATGGAAAAATAGCTTGCCTTATTATTTGCCCATTTATTTTACCAGTGTTAAAGCCTAACTGGCCAGTGATCTATGGGCAGATTGTGCTACCGGTATGGATCCATTATCCGGAAACCCCTTATCCAGAACCGAATTATGGGAAAGCCATCTCACATAGACTCTATCTTAATCAAATATTTCAGATTTTAAAAAGTGATTTCCTTTTTCTTTGCAATAAAGAAACAGTACCATGTTCTTGAGCCAAGCTTAAAATTAATCCTTTTTAGAGCCAAAACAACACTATTGAGTTTCTTTAATGTTTTAATTGTTATTTAAGTAGACTTAGGGGCTGATTTATTAAGGGTTGAATTAAAAATCAAATTTGAATTTTCAATTTTTTTATGGTCAAAACTTTCGAATTTGAATTATGAATAATCCAAACTCGATTCCAATTTTAATCCAAATTTTAAGAATTATCAAACCTTGCCCCTTTAAAAATTTCATTTTGACAATTCGCCACCTAAAACCTGCCGAGTTCATGTGTAAGTCAGTGAGAGAGGTCCAGTGACCAATTTGAAGATGTTATTAGCCTTCCAGACATTCAAGTTTGTTTCGGAGAAAAAACTTGATTTGAGATTAGTCAAATTCAATTTGAGTTTTCAGGTCGGTAATTTTCGAGTTTTAGATATTTTATTCTTTTATTAAATAACCCCCCAATCGAAATTCACATGAATTCGAATTTTGACCTTTGATAAATGTGCCTCTCCATGCATGGAAATTCAAATTATGGAAAGATCAAAATGAGGTCCCGAGCATTCTGGATAGTAGGTCCCATACCTGTTTGTGTACCCAGCTTTAGTTATGCAGGGATCTCTGTTATATGTCTGTGACCTGGTTAAAGGTTACATTTTAATTATTAAATGCTCAAAACATTTACACAGTACTATTTATTTTTTTTATTTTTTTTTATTTTTAATTGGAAAATACTTGTGCATTATTGCGAGATGTTGCACAGGTAATAGGACAAATCATTTTTAAAAATGTAAAGATCTGTGTGACATTTAAAAGACTTAGCAATTTCCAAGTGAAGAAGTGTGGAACTTTCATCAGAAAAGTCCCCATTCTTTAAATCATTTCTGTAGCAGTGCAATCGATGTCAGTGTATAACTGCTGATAGTTAATGACAGGGCTACCACTTATTTGTAAATTCAAAAAATATTACTTTTTTTAGGATAAAAACGTTTCATGTGTACCAACATGTTTCTTAAGAGACGTAGGGCTGTGTAAAATAGAAAGGCAGGTACATACACAAAAATAGAAGCCTAATTATGCATTGTCAGGGGTTTGGTGAACTTCAGATTTTATTTACTATTTAAACGATTCACATTTTCTCCCTTTCAGAGATATGTATCCTCTTGTGTCATTTTTATATACAGAACGACCTGAGCCTTTCCATGTTCAGCATACAGCTTCTAAGTCAAACGTCTGTCCACTAGCCCTCTATGTGTTGCTGAGCTACAGCTGAATGCCTTTGCTTGTAGGACTGCTAGGAATATTACTTCAGCAGGGTTTTCTCTGTACGGGTATGGGATACCTTATCTGGAAATCCGTCATCCGGAAATCCTCCAGATTACAGGAAGGCCATTTCTTTTTTCTTTTTTAACATTAAAAAAGTACTTTGTGCATGAATCTGCATGAATCCATATCAGTGGGTGGAGAAAAAATCCTATTGGATTTATTTAATGAATAAATAAATCATTTTTTAGCATACTTGCAGCATAAGTCCATATCAAATTCACACACTATTGTCATTTTTATCAAGGTCTAATTAACTGCACAGTGACTGAAATGGGGGAGACTTCCGACATTTTCGGGGGTGTTGACAGCATTCTATGGGGTTGATTTAATAAAACTCGAATTAATCTCAGTTTTTTACAAAAATAAAGTCGACCAAACTCCCTTGAATGAATTAAACAAATTTATGTAAAAGAAAATTCTCGAAAAAATCACTGGAACAAAACGTTGAAGAAAAATCAAGCCTCAGTTTGTATCTTACGACAGATGCTCCAAAAACGAAATTTTATTGAATTATTGCTCAGAAAACTCGATTTTCTTTAGATTATTGGACGAAAATCCTTGACTTTTTCAGATTATCCAGTGCAGATCATGATATATATATATATAAGAAATATATTTCAGCTGCCATTGACTGTGAAGTGAAAATTTTAACTATTTGTACCATGATGGTTTCTAATCATATAGATAAATAGATATGTGCATAGCAAATTACAACTACTATGTGTTTATAGGAATATGAATTGGAAGAAATAAAGATATAAATATTTTATACAAACAAATCGTAAAAAGATAAATGAATACAAAACAAGTGTGGCCTAAGTACTTTTAATGGCTTTCCTTCTGGAGCTCTTTGATCATGTCGCATTGCAGGTTGCCAGACAAAAACTGATGTGGCACAGATCAAAGCGCAATGTGAAAATGTAAAATTCTACGGCTCCATAGGTCCCTATAGTGACATAAATTTTATGATCAACGGCAGACAAGTGGTTAAAAAGCACTGTTATCTAGATCAAAGGTGTTTGCTTTTGTCTGAAAGGATTAATTCATAAATGTAAATAAATTACCCTAGCAACCATGCATTGATTTGAATAAGGGACTGGAATATAATTAGTGGATGGTCTAAATAGAAATATGAGGAATACAAAGTAACAATAACAATAAATTTGTAGGCTTACAGAGCATTTGGTTTTAGATGGGATCAGTGACCCCCATTTAAAAGCTGGAAAGAGACGAATGAAGAAGGCAAATAATTAAAAAAACTATAAAAAATAAACAATGAAGACCAATTGAAAAGTTGCTTAAAATTGGCAATTCTCTAACATATTTTAGTTTAAAGTGCACAGGGCTAAATAAAGCGGGGTAAGAGCTACAAAGTGGAAAAAAAGGCACAGATTTCCACAAGTCAGCTTTGCAGCACTTTGTAGCATCTGGAGCTGTCAGGCACAATTCTTTGCTCTCCTATATGGAGAGCAGATTTAAACCTGACAGCAAATTGTATGGTGGTAGGTGCAAATGCATCAACTGTGCAAGGGAGGTGGTGCATTGGGGCAGCCAATAGATGCCTTTTACATGTGCTTCATTCATGCAATGGAACAACTGCACACCTGTTTCAGGGGTGCAATATGTACAAGGCAGCACTAACAAGGCATTAGACCTTGCACCATATTTCAATGTGTGGAGTTCAGCTTGCACTGCACTATTTGTATAGGCCTTAAGGATGCACCTTTCCAGCATAAAGCTTTGTACTGTTCAAACCTCAGACCCAGACTGAAAGTTCCCATATTGTCCACCTGTTCACACTCATACAAACTGCTGGAGGGGCACCATCATTAAGTCACTGTATGTAGCATAGTATGAACAGGTCATCTTAGAGTGGTCCTGATAGGTTTCCCTGTCTCCTGCTGCATTCTGCCGGTCCTTTGCTCCCTGTGTGTGCCATACTCTGCCTGCCGTATGCTCCCTGTGTGTGCCATACTCTGCTTGCCCTATGCGCCCTGTTTTACCATCTCTGCCTACCCTATGCTCCCTGTGTGTGCCATACTCTTCTGCCCTATGCTCCCTGAGTGCGCCAGACTCTGCCCTATGCTCCCTGTGTGTGCCATACTCTGCCCTATGTTCCCAGTGCCATACTCTGCCCTATGCTCCCTGTGTGTGCCATACTCTGCCCTATGTTCCCAGTGCCATACTCTGCCCTATGCTCCCTGTGTGTGCCATACTCTACCTGCCCTATGCTTCTTGTGTGTGTGCCATACCTTGCCTGCCCAATGCTCCTTGTGTGTGCCATACTCAGTCTGCCCTACGCTACCTGTGGGACATGATCCTGGTAGGGTTTGTTCTGGGGTTTGTTAGCATTTGGAAATTGTTGTTAGGGGTCCCTAAGGTGTTTAATCATGTTCTGGGGGGTACTGTGTTATCCACAGCGGAGGATGAGGCATATGAATTTAAGGGTATGTTTTAATATGATTTAAAATTTTCACATATGAGTGATGAGTGCAGTGAGCACCAACCATTTGTTTTTTTTGGTTTACAACCACCATTAATGTGGACATGGGTGTATCTTAAAGTGGGTGTGTTTTAAAAACAGGGAGTGGTCAACACTGGCATCCACTATCGCCCCTCCACCATGTAGGCGAGAAAAATTCTGTCCCTCAGTACCACAGAAGTTGGACAGCACTATTCTAAAGTAATACTTTCCTGAGGACTTTTTATTTTGTGTGAGTCAATGTACCCCCTCTCTATATGCATATGACCTTTCTACAGATACACCTACATATGAGCTTATTTAGGTATGTACCTGTCTCTATGGTTCAGTCACATTTAGTATTCAGGGTAGCTTCTGGGTCTGCTGCTGCTACCTCAGACAGTAAATACAATGATGCCCCCACCCTCTGCACCTCTAGTGCATGGAACAGGCAAACAGGACAGGATTGCAATTGCTCTATGTACACCAAGGGCAGAGACACACGCTGCTATTTTGGGGGATTAGTCGCCCATCGACAAATCGCTTCTTCTTTGGGCAACTAATCTCCCTGAACTGCCTTTCCACCGGCTAGAATGTAAATCGGCGGCGGCATGGCACTCGGATCACTTCAGCTTTCCGAAGTTGGCCGATGTTTCCTCGTGAGGCAACTTCAGAAAACAAAGCGTTCCGAGTGCCATAGTGGAAGTTCATCATCTAAAGTGGTGGTGTGTGTCACCCCTTGTTGCAGAAACGGTACTGTAGGTGTGCCTGTATCTGGGATTTTTGGGGTAAAAATAACAAAAAAACTAAAACTAATAGTCTGACATCACTGTCAGCCTGCTTTTGTTGTCTTAGCAATTTGCACCAAATATAATTCTACAAATCCAGTGGTGAGGGTTTCAAAAGACTGTATAGCACAAATTGGGAATTTGCTAGGAATATGCTAGGCCGCAATTATGAAATGTAAAGTTAGGATTTAGACAAAAATGTCAAATTTGACCCTTTCTTGCCAGTAGCCTTCGTTGAGGGGGGCGGGCCCTGGTGCATGACGCACAGCCGGGCCCCGCCCCCTCCCTACCGCCGCATTAGCCCGCATTTCTCAGTGGCGCACGGACTGCCGGGGGCCCTGAGGGGTGCGGGCCCTGGCCCGCTCGCACCCCCTGCTCCTCCGGTAGTTCCGCCACTGTTTCTTGCTTTGCACAACACTGTAGTATTTTTGGAATATGCTCAGTTTCAGCTCTATGTTGAAAGAGAGAGCTACAGTATTTGCACTGCTGTAAACCTGCTGAGACTTCCCAGCACATTGAGTGAATGTAGATGTAGGTGCAGCTAATGTAGCTGAGCATACAGACATACAAATTTCTATGTGTATACATAACGCACCTACACTCTGTGCAGAGAAATCTCAGCAGATTTACCACAATGCATGCATACAAAGTGCGAGTAGCATTTGCACAGTGTGTATTCATAATACAGTATTTTCTCTCACCCACATTGTACAAATGCTGCTCTGCAGAACAAGTGTCCTTGTCTGTACATTAAAATGCCTGATCATGTAAAAACTGAAGGGGTTGTGCTGCTGGTTTGCAGCCAATGGGGCAACTAACTGGTGTTTAATTGGAAGACCATATAGATGTACTTTGTCGTTGGATCCGGTTAACTTACTGTATACAGCTGGTAATGCAATCACTTGACCTGTAGGCAAACAAAAGAAGCATGTGTAATTTAGTCACAGTTGGTACCATCTCAGGCTTACTACGGTCTGCTTTTGGGTACAGAGAACAATGAAGGGTGGCTCCAGGGAGCCTTGTAAGGAAATGGTAAAAAGCAAGTTTTTGGTGCAAGTAATCCTTTGGTGCTCCAGACTTGTGAAAGGCGGCGGGGGGGGGGGGGGGGTTACACATGGTGCTAGGACCCTTCTGCTCTCTCCTAAGAGGAAACCTGCTCATCCACTTGCAAGATCCCTATCATGGCTGCCTGTTAAGCAAATAATAACATACAAAATACTTTTGCTAATATTCAAAGCTCTTTACTCCTCTGCTCCTTTATACATTTATTCACTGTACGTTCCTGGCATCTGGAATTCTATCCCTAAATTCCTCCTCATGGAACACTCAATTTCTTTAGGAAAACTCAGATTCTCCTTTTTGAAGCACTAGTACATTATTTTACCTAGTAGTCCTGCTCATTCTTTAAAAATAACTGACTCTGATGGAAATCCTGTTTCTCTGTGTGCAAATCCTGTTTCTCTGTTATTTTGTTACCTTTTGTTTGTGTTGGAGTTGGTTATTTGAGTTATTCTGCTAAGAAAGGAGCCCCCCTAAAAGATGTATTAGACTTACCTCTCAATCAAAATTTGACCCAGACCTCAGCATGACAAGAGCTTGAAGAGTGACAGGTTATGGAGAGTGAGATACTGAAGAGTAACTTGATTTTTTCTTTAACGCCACAGAAACATTGTATTTTAAACAATACAGAAACATTGCATTTAGGAAGTGTCTTATTTAAGCGAGATGAGGCTAATATTACATTTTCATTTTCGCTATAGATCCCCTTTAAGGGCCAGTGCACAAACCTTGTTAATTTTTTGCCCTCCAATTTGTGTCTGTATGCTTTCCATTTACTTAGACTGTAAGCTCTTCGGGACAGGGACCTCCTTCCTTCTGTGTCACATGGCACTTAAGCTGGCCATAGATGTTGAGATTTTTAAAAGATCAGATCCTGATCGTGAGACCACGATCTTCTCAGAACGATCGTACGATCGTACGAATTTACCATCAACTAAAAAGACCAATTTGCCAGGAAAACAAAGGGGAGCTGCCTGCTTGGCCCTGCAAACATAGATACATTGCACTGGGACCGACAAAGATTTTTTGACCTGGCCGATCAATTTCCCGACAGATGTCGGACGAAAAATCTTAAGATGTGCGATCGTTCGAATACCACTAACCGCACGATAATTTCGAAGGATTGGTCGGGCTTCCCTAAAATCGGTCGTTCGGCAAGAAGAATCGTTGCGTCTATGGGGAGCTTTAATCTCTGTGTATTCATACTTTGCTATTGTGTTTATAATAATATGTCCTCCCTGTGTTTTTTACTTTTCTATATAGTAAGATTGTACAGTGCATATCTTTGTAGCGTGTTGTAAATAAAGTTATATATACACGCATACAAATGCTGAATATATATGTAAACAGAGAAAATAATTTAAAAAGGGAATGTAGATTCCATTAAATTTACACATTTTAGCAAACACATAAAGTAAAATCCAGTGTGAGATGGGGCATCGGTCCCACTGGTGACATGGCTGCCACTAAACCCCACTGCAGAAACTGCAAAAGGCCCTGTGTATGGGCTAATTTTTCTTCGACAGCTTGACAGTCAAAGATTTTGTATGCCTAGAAAAGGTAATTTGTATGGTAAATACCAAGTACTTGACAGTTTTTTTTGTTCCAGTTGTGTGATGGATTTAAATGTAGAAAGTTTTCAAAAATGCATTTTCATAGATTTCTGTGTATGCATATCTGTAGATTATCTTAATTCAATAATCAACAAACAAATGAATAGGCAAAGTTATCCATATAACAGTGTACAGTTTGTTGAATACAGCTGTAGGATAAAAAAAATGGGGGGAAAAGCCAGATAAGCCCTCCATCATACATTCCGACGGATAGGGCCAATTTGTTGCATCAAGGCAATGTAACTAAATATATTAATAACCAATTAGCTGTTGTTAACATCATGAGCTCTAGTTCTATATATTGCAAGAATGCTCACAACTACCAAAAAAAGAAAGACCAGTTAATTGGCTCCTGATTAAATTGACCTTTGTGTGAATTATATATAGGGCCCATACCCCCAATATTTAGTAAAAGGCAATAAGTTTGCCCAGTAGCTGTAACCCATAGCAACCAATAAGGTGTTTGCTTTTAAACTGGAAACAAGTAAATGCTTTTTGCTGATTGGTTGCTATTGGTTACTGCTCCTGGGCAAATGCAGTGCTTTTTATGACATAACCATAACATTGTAAACTTCAATAGGACAGGAGCTTATGTGAATGATAAACAATCGCTGTAAAGTGCTGCGGAAATAATTTTGTGCTATACATTGTATAAAGAATAATAAATAATAATAATAATGCTCTGTCCTGCAGACCCTGGTAGTGGTGTGGAAAATATACATACATCTATATATGTATATACTTTATTTTAATATTTTAAAATAATACAAATAGAGGCAAGCTTGAAAGGGCTTGAAAAACACTGGATAAGTTTATGGTTATCAAAGTATATGTATTTTTATTGGATTGTTTTCGTGACATCTTAGTGTAATGTAACAACAAGATGAAAAACCTCATGCTGGCTGCTTGACTAACCCAGTGTATTTTGTAATTGAGATAGCACTTGGCAAATGCTTGTCACAAGTCACATTAGTAAGGGGACAAGGATCTCTTCCATGTGACTGGGAATTTCCTGTGCTAGCCATATGGCTTTATTAAAAGAGAAGCTCAGCATGAGTGTGAGAATTGCAGCCTCCCTTCAGAGACCCATTTTAAAATTCACCCTAAAGTTCCTTCTCTGTAGGCCTCAGCGGTATCTTAGAGACACAGAATGGAAAGATACATCCTGGCTTTAACCTTTTAAAAAACATTTCCTTCACAGTCTGACCCTGGGCTACTTGTTCATTCAGGATTTATTCCTATTTTCTGTCTGTTTTCAGCATTTGTGTTGCTTTACTGTTTTGACCTCTGACAGGTAGATTGAAATGCTAGCTTGCTTTTTTGTAACACTCTCAGATATAAATGTTAAAGTTTCCATATTATATTATGATACAGTGACTTGACTTACTATTTTATGTAAGATGGATATGAAAAATTCATTGAGCAGAGTTGCAGGCATGGTTTTCTTCATACGATTTTTGCATTAAAGGAAAGGTCTTTCAAATGGTATGGTAGGTGTTAAATGTCATCATATTTGGGGTAGCAAAGTCAACATTCCTGCTGAGTCTTGTCATGTCTGGTTTTCATATTAAACTATTTAACAAGGCATGCCATTATTTTAATACTGCTAATATATGGATATAGAAAACCTAACAGTTAATTTCCAATGTTAATTGGAAATTTGACATTGCCACAAAATAGCATACCAGTCACTGTTCATGCAAAATATGTATTGGTAACTAATTCCTGTATTTAATTTTGTAGGATGTTCTGTGCATGGTGCCGAAGTTTTGCTTTCCTTTTGCAATCGAAAGGTAAATATTGGTAGATTCCTGTGTGTAAATGTAAAATACAAGGTTTTGTCCGACTGCAGCCTTAGAACCAAGAAGCAATAATTCCCCCCTCTAATTGGAGAGGCTACAGCTTTATGTAATACTACATGTCTCTACATCTATTAAATGCATTAGTTGATGTTTTTGCCACTTCTAATTATTATTGGGCAACCTCTGTTCCTCCTCGTTATTGATCTACAATTTCCAGCACAGCCTGACAGTTGCAGAGTGCCTGTAAAACGTATGCAGGTTATCCAACCTTTAAGTAATGTTTAATTTACAGTATTATTTGTGAAAATATTTATCTCTTTTTTGCCTCTTTATATACGCAATATTTTTCACAGTTGTGCAGCAGGACACGCATGACTTCTACTTCCCTGCTGAAACTTTCAGCATGCACTTAATGAGAAAACTCCTGCACAGGTGACTTTGACATAGTTCAGGGTGCACAATGTGTTTTTTTTAAGAGGAAACTCTTGTGAAAATCAACTGAACTGGTAATTTTACATAATTCACTTTGCCATGTTGGTTGGGCATGTTTACTATATCCCAGAACTTCTTGTGGGTAAAAAAGCATTTAAGTAAATAATCCCCAACATGCATCAATTCATTGCGGATAAACGGAATGTGTTGCATATAAACACTTTATATTTGTGCTATATAATTTTGTTATACAGGGTTCTTAAAACTATATTTATCATCTATCTATCTATCTAATCTATCTTGACCCTTTCTCATTGTATTTTTTTTTTTATTGCAGGGTGACCCAGTCTCAGATTGGACAACATTTTACCTTTGTTCTAACAGATATAGAGAGTAAGCAGAGGTTTGGATTTTGCCGCCTGACATCAGGAGGTAAAATCTGCTTATGTATCCTAAGGTAAATAAAGAAAACATTACAGACATTACTAAATTATTACATGTTTAATTTAACATTGTTGTAGATGACATCCAGCAAGCAGAAGTTTTTACTTTTAATATTTAGTTTCTGTGCTATATGACCATTCTCTGCTCTTGCTTTGCTATGTTTTTATTTGCCAACTTTCCACCTAACCTATTACAGTATAAGGAATCTGTTGATATTAAAGTGTCTGCCTGTGATTTAATGGTTTACTGTAAAGAAAAGTAGTTCAATTGCTTATTCAGTGTCTGCAAACTCTTGCTTTTTAATCATTGATTGCTTTTATTGAAGATAACAATATCTTAAATGAATTGTTCAGTTTAAAAATAAAAACTGGCTAAATAGACAAGCTGTGCAAAATAAAAAATGTTTCTAATATAGTTACCGTATATACTCGTGTATAAGCCGACCCGCGTATAAGCCGAGGTACCTAATTTTACCTATGAAAACCAGAAAAACTTATTGACTCGCGTATAAGCCTAGACACAACTACCGGTATGTTATATATGTTGCTCTTTCTTCACGGCTGGGATGCCTCACTACAACATGCAGGAGCCGTGAATGCAAAGGTTCTTTGATCTTGAAACGCCATCATTTAGATCAGGGATCAGGAATCAGGGATCAGCTGTTAAGGAACTACAAGTCCCACAATGCAATAATGGAGCCTTTTGAAGGAGTCTAAAGGCAAATGCATTGTGGGACTTGTAGTTCCTTAACAGCTGGAGAGCCAAGGTTCCTGATCCCTGATTTAGATTAAAGAAGAACCCAGATGTATAAAATCGCTCACTCTGGCAGTGGGGTATTTGACAGCCATGATCTATGGCAGGTAAGTGGTTAAAGGATACTATATTACTTGAATAAGGATAATCTTCCATTTACCTAAGGAAACAAAGTGTGAGGACATATTTGGTTTTATGTTTATGAGTGGAAGTTGTCATATTGTTTAGCTATGCATCACAGTAAGCTATGCCCTTATATTTGCCTATAATAGAGTATTACCCAATAGCATTGCAAAAGTCATAGCTGGACAACAGATAGAGGGCTGCAGGTTTGACATCGCTGATTTTTATCAATGCACCTTCCACCATTCCTTCCTCCGTGTGTGACAAGCAGAGAGTTGGGCAGTAGCAGAGCAGCAGTCCTGATACAAGAGACGGCACTTACCCTGAGGTGAAGGTCTCACTGGTCGCTGCTTAAGGCGCTGGGACTAGAGAAGACGCGCACTCGCGCAGTTCAACAAAGCTGTCACGTGGGGCAGGGGTTTGCCTTCTCTGTACGGAACGCATTTTAGGACATATGCGCCTACCGTAATTACCGTACCTTTGACGCATGCGTTGTCCTATGCCTTCTCCATAGCCTTCTCCATAGCGCATCGTCACGCCTGCTCCAAATGCGCATTCACACCAGATGACACGCGCTGTTGCTCTTTGTGGCTGGGAGGGGGATTCATCGCTACAAGGCAGCTGACCCGCGTATAAGCCGAGGTACGATTTTCAAGCACATTTTGGGTGCTGAAAATCTCGGCTTATACGCGAGTATATACGGTAGTTAGTTAAAGATGTAATGTATAAAGGCTGGAGTGATTTGATGTATAACATGTCAGTCAGAACACTACTTCCTGCTTTTCAGCTCTCTTGGTTTACACTGACTGGTAACCCTGGCTACCAGGCAGTAACCAATCAGAGACTTGAGGGGGGCCACATGGGTCATATCTGTTGCTTTTGAATCTGAGCTGAATGCTGAGGATCAATTGCAAACTCACTGAACAGAAATGTCCCATGTGGCCCCCCTTCAAGTCACTGACTAACTCAGAGTTATAGAGCTGAAAAGCAGGAAGTTCGATTCTGGCTGTTTTATTTTATCTGTTCACTCCAGCCTTTATACGTATATTACATTTTTGGCTAACTAACTATATTAGAAACATTTTTTATTTTGCACAGCCTATCTATTTACACAGTTTTTATTTTCACACTGAACTGTTCCTTTAATAAGATAATAATAAGAGAATAATTTAAAAAATTTAATTTAATAATTTAAAAAATAACAGTTTTTTTGTATGTCACTTTGTTATGAGGTACAGTTCTGTAGCCATCACTGTGGTCTTAGCCACACTTGTGGCTGATTGTGTACCCACAGCAAGCTTTTTAGGCCACATGGTAAGTTTAAAGATGCAGCAAATACATTTCAAAGAAGTTTCTGGTTATTAGCAGATATATGTGGTAGTAAAAATCTGTTTCTAAACCGATTAGGAAAAGTGGTGCGCCAAAGTGAGTGGCAATTGATTTTAGCTATGCCTTATGTCTGGAGCTCTTTGTGTCTTTTGTGACATGATCTGGGTAGAACTAGCTGGATATGCTATTTCTTGGTTCTCACCCCTTCCAGTTTTTATAGGTTGTCATGCAAATTTCTACATTTTTCATATTCCTTCATCTTCAGTCATCTGTAGTCTCTTTTCTCACACTAGCTTCTTGCATTTTTACTTTTTCTATTTTTTTGTAGATTTTCACACATTCATTGAACTTAACCATTATTTTCTTCTACCTTCCAATCTTCCTTTCCAAACTTTCACTTTCCCCCTCCACCAATGGTGCCATTTTATCAAACAACAAATGTTTTCAATTTTCGGTCCTCTGTGCCCATATTCCAGACGGAAAAATCCCTTGCCCCCCTCCACATATAGACGTCTGGACAGGAGGAAAAGGCAGTTTCCCTTACCCTTAAGATGTCAGCATTAGAGGTGAGGGTCCCTCACTAATTCAGAGCAGTAACTGTTCACCTGCCTTTTCTACACAACCATTTCCTCTCCGTCACTTAACCTATGACTCTTTCAATTTAAAAAGTGTCCCAGAGAGTGGCACCCATGTGACATAGGAGCCTGAAGGGAGGCTGGGCTGCTAATAACTAGCAGACCTGGGAATCCTTTTCAGGGGAAACACTTAGAATCTCCTTCTAATGAGCAATGAAATATAGGGAGATTTGTTAGCATTGACAGGCCCTTCTGGAGCTGTATATTTCACACTAGGCTGAAAATCAGCAAACCGCTCACTCTCAGTATATAATGTTTAGAGGGGCCAACATCACGCTTTACTTGAAATGGTACATAACTATACTACACTTCATCGGTAACTATAAAAGATGCAGACTTCCCTTCAGAGAGGTACAAATGAATATCCATTTTTAATGATGCACAAATAGATAAACACATACATTAAATGCAGGTAATTTAGACATGTATCTATATGGAGTGGAAAGTAAAGCTGTAAAATATCATCCTGTTTGACTTGCCACAATGTCTTTTTCACACAGTAATGTTAAAGGCAAAGAAATCTGGAGCAAGAAAAAGGGAATGGTATAAAAAAATATATGCCTAAAGGGTTAAATTAATTAATTAATTGATTGATTGATTGATAAATCAAGCCAAAAGCGACTTAATCACACAGACACTGCATTTGTGTAACAATAGTTAGCTTTAAGATCTCTGTCTCTGATTTTATGTACAGTATTTGTACAGTATTTGTTATTATTATTACATTGTGGCTTACATGAATCTGCATCTCAAAGCTTTGCACAGACCCACAAAATAAATAACTACTTGCATGTAAACAGATGTATCAATAACTAGACCTTTACTTAACTTGCCTTAAAACTGGAATGCTAGCATATTTTCTTGTATACAGAGTTGCTGTTTCATCAGTCCAATACTTGTATATTCTAATGACCCCCAGATAATGATCTGCTGCAGAGTTAGGGTGCAGCCTGACATGACATTGAAATGCATGACCTCTTCAGCACAGTGAAGTGAGGATCAGTATCCCTCTTTAGAAGGGACATAAATCTGCTGCCCTGAGGTGGGAGATGCCCGCACAGGGGACAGGCTATTTTTCATTAGCTAGTAGAAGGCAATATTCATGCAATAATATGATAAATGGCTTTGCACTGCAGCGAGGAGCACAGTATCTTCTTGGGAAGATAAATCAGGGCCGGTCCTCCGCATTGCTGCAAGATATTGTGTGTGTGTATGCTTGTAAATTTTATGTTTGCATGTTTGTCTGTAGGTCTGTGCTGGTTAGTGTTTATGTCTACAATTCCTCTTTATATTTACGGAGATGTCTTTGATAAAAGATTTTGCCATAAGCACTGAACACATTGATTTGATCTTGGAATAGATATTTTTGAATTTGTTCAAAAATATATTTCACAGAAATGAATAAAAGTTTGAGAACACGTAAGGAAATCATATGGGAGGGTGGAACCATGGATGGTAGGTTTATTATAAAATAATTAAAAAGTTACATGTAAAGGGGCAGAATTCATACGTTTCAAAATAAGTACATGATGGGTTAGTAGGGAGAGAAGGACTGTATAGTTCTTATATAAAGGACTTTCAATAGGTTTATATTTTCCCTGATTCCCGACAGAAATGTTTCTTTGAGAAAGCAAATGGAATTCTGTTTTGTGGAATGGTAGTATCCAATATCACCTGTCCAAATTCTTGCTCCGCCATATGAATTGTGTGTGAGGAGAAAGGATTTGAACAATTGTGTTTGGCGCTTAAATGAACCATTCCAGTGGAAAATATATAGGTACCTTGTACTGTTATCCAGAATGCTCAAGAATCTAAGGTGGCAATGCTCAGGACTCAGGATAGGGGCCATTCCATAATTTGAATCACTATTCATAAGTCTGAAATAATGGCACTGATATGGATTTATACAGCTTAGTCACTATCAAATATAAGGTACTGTTTTATTATGACACAGAAAAAGGAATCATTTTTAATAATGTGAATTATTTGATTAAAATAGAATCTATGGGAGATGGCCTTCCTGTAATTTGTTGCTTTCTCTGTAGCGGGTTTTCAGATAACAGATCCCATATATGTATTGTTAAATTCATGATAAACTTTACCAAGCTATAATAACTTGACCCTTGGACTATACAGGGGTGTCTTTTTAGGGCTAGTATTGAATAACGAGAGTCTTGTTATATACAAAATTACATGAATATATAAATTATTGTATCTTTTTACAAGCAGTACGGATAATGTTGGATATAACAATTTCTGTTTCACCCTGGAAGGGTTCATTTCAACGCTCAAAATAATTTAATCCTTTCTCTACGCATACGATTTGCATCAGGGATTAAGCTTTTGAACTTTGCTGAGCGCTGATACCCCATTGAACAGATTAATGTTCAACTGTGCGAAGCAGTCAAATACATTCTAATGAACTGACACAGGTGCATATGTTGATGTCAACAGTTAATTAAACAATTTCCATGACTTTCAGGGAAGTTTTGATAACTAAAAAAAATAATGAACTGCTTGGAATCCTTCTATATTTCCATTTTGGATGTTTTATAAATCTGCCAAAAACTTCTAATCCAGTAGTGAAACCCCCATTAACAATACATAGGATTACATTTATCATCTCTCAAAAGGTCTGTCTACTATTTGAATAAAAATTTGTGAGAACACTTCAACAAGGATTAACAAGGCTCTTTGCCATATGGTCCAAGAAGGGGGAAAACATGCCTTCAGGGGGCCAAGGTAGCCTATTGCAGCTTTTGTATCCCTTGACTGAGCCCTATAAAGCTTGTAGCAACTGAATTCCTTTCTTTTGAATACTGACTACTGGAATCTGAATCAAAAAGCGAAAGCCTGTTTGTGGCCCAAGCCCTGTTGCCAGTGTGTGTTATTATAATATGTGGTCAAAATTTTAATTTTTTTTTGTTTGTTTGTTTAAGACATTTGATATGTCACAAGTTTAGGAAACATTTCAAAAGGGGAAAGTTATATCTGTCAGATATCAGAAAAGCACTGAGGTGCAAGCTGACCAGAATGCTCTGTATAGCATGGTCCTTAAAGCTCTAAATTTAAAGATAAAAAAAACTAATAGGAATTAACAAATCAGTGTAAAGAAATCAAAAGGCATGGTAACAACACATGTTTAAGTGAGTATGTAACATGTGATATAACCCCAGTTTATCATGCATAGTACTTTCTGTAAATTACACATTGTTTTCAGTCTCTCTATTTCTGCCCTTATAATATAGTGCAGCTCATGAAGTCTAGTGAATGACTGCTTAACTATGTGTTTAATCTTAACTGTGTGTTTAATGGATGGGAACTACCAGGGGCCCCAGTGGCCAAATTTTGCCATTCTCCAGTATATACACATATTCACATGGACCTGTAGGGTTCAGTAATAGAAACTTATTAAATGAGTCAAATGTTGATCTTTTAACACTTTTAACACATTTATATTATAATGTGTGAATTATATGTTTATTTTTTACAGTTATCTTCCTTGGTTTGAAATCTACTACAAACTGTTAAATACCTTGGCTGACTACCTAGTGAAAGAACAGGTATTATACCTTGTAACTTTGATAAGTGAAGGCAGTTATTATCTGTACATGATTGCATTTGGGCTTCAACTGTCGGGTGTATTTGTTTTGCAGTATCAGATATATTTTTATATATATATTTATATATATATATATATATATATATATATATATATATATATATATATATTTCCTAGTAACGGTTGTTTCTCCATTTTATCTCTATGTTCTGTAAGCACAACTGAATCTTAATGTTTTTTAACCCCTCCAAAACTTCACAGATAGCCTAATTAAGCTGAATTAATTAACTATATTTCAGTAAATGCAGGCCATTTTCTGAGCAGCAATAATACTATACAGTAAATCCTGTTAGTTTATGAAATGTCTAAAAACTCTGGGTTATTGTTTTGTAACATCAATAAAGTCTATGAAGATTTAATTGGTAGACTGATGAGCATCTATAATGAACATTAGTATGCACAGGGAACTTTTTTATTTGCATTGGTTTCGAACAAAGTTTTTTTTATCTGCATATTTCAGTTTAAAAAAATGGTTGGACTGGAAGTTTGTAAGAATAAATGCATACAATTTAGATTTTTGTTGTGATTATTATATTACACAATGATTATTATATTACGATTCTTCCTTAAAAAGACTTGTTATCTTAAATAAGAGTTGTGAATATAGATACTTAATATATATATATATATATATATATATATATATATATGCACAATATTTTTATTCTTATTTTAAATAGTGCTAACAATGTGCACAGTATTTTATTGGTAATTGGAAATAAATACAGTTTTACAAAAGTTCAAAATATTTTCTGTCTATTCCTTTAAATGATGCAGAACAGTGCATTATTTTAATTAAAAAATATAATTATCAGGTAACATAGTTGAAGACAATGTTATAGTGCCCCATTAATAAATTACATAGATGGAAACTTGTCTTAGTATTCAGGTCTATTCAGGTTAAACATACTATTATTAAACTGGCATAGTCATGCTTTGAAATATGATTTACAGGTGTTTTGTTTTTTAAGTTTTACTTTCTGCTGTATATTACCCTTCTAGGAGAATGACCTGAATGATATGTTAAAATCCTGGTACAATCATCCAGTTCCTGAAGCACATACGCCTGTCAGCCTGAGCCTGGTAAGAACATGTCTTCAAAAATATTCTAACATTCCTATTTAATTTGAGACCCAAGAATTTGTTTAAGCTCAGACATCACATTGAATATGTTTAGAAAGCTGAGTGAACACTTGACATTACCCAGCACTTCTGTCTTTCATTGTAAACTGCTGTTAATTTCATGGCATTAATCCAAGTTCATATGTTTAGTATGGATGCCATTATAAAGGTTTCTAGTTTAATTCTATGAATTGCAGAGCATCTTTGTTAATAACAGTGAAACAGGTATATTTGTTTTATATTTTGCATGAAATATCCTTTCCCTTCATTCTGCTAATCCAAATGTTACTAAATTTGAATACAATGCATGTTCAGACTTGCATGTTGTTTTAAGCCATACATTTTAAAGGGACTCTGTCATTATTTTTTGATGTAGTTTGTATTTCTAAATTACACTGTTTACACTGCAAATAATTCACTCTACAATATAAAATTGAATTCCTGAACCAACAAGTGTATTTTTTTCGTTGTAATATTGGTGTGTAGGCAGCCATCTCAGGTCATTTTACCTGGTCATGTGCTTTCAGAAAAAGCCAGCACTTTAGGATGGAACTGCTTTCTGGCAGGCTGTTGTTTTTCCCACTTAATGTAACTAAATGTGTCTCAGTGGGACCTGGATTTTTACTATTGAGTGCTGTTCTTAGATCTACCAGGCAGCTGTTATCTTGTGTCACTCCAACTTGCAGTACAGCAGTAAAGAGTGACTGAAGTTTATCAGAGCACAAGTTATATGACTGGGGGCCGCTGGGAAACTGACAATATGTCTAGCCCCATGTCAGATATAAAAATATAAAATATAAAAATATATAAAAACCTGGTTGCTCTTTTGAGAAACAGATTTCAGTGCAGAATTCTGCTGGAGCAGCACTAGTAACTGATGCATTTTGGGAAAAAAAAAATTTCCCATGACAGTATCCCTTTAACAAAAATAACCCTTCACATCGCTGCACCCACCTAAATAATAACCTACTGCCGCATATGACAGCCTAGTGAATATCAATTGGATCAAATCAGATGCTATATAAAGCTATATACAAACATATATATATTCACATATATTGTATACACAAAAACATGCAATATTAACACATGGCCTTAAATATTAGCCAGGTGTTTTTTTCCTTCATAAAAGACGTGATGTTATATGGCCAATGGTATATGGAGTGCTTTTCAGCCACCTGAATAGTACCAAGAATCACCCCTTACCAACTCCTATTGGCTTGAATGGCTAATTCCTCAGATTGCCAATGTTTACCAGCTGAAAAGTGGCATTACAGACAGCTGAAAAGCACTCCGTGTGCCACCAGCCTAAAGATATGAACAGTATATAACCAAATAAGGAGGTATTGATTGAATCAATACAATTTATTTATACATATTTTTTTTTTAATTCCTCTGTGCCCTTTAAGAAAACTAAAGCACAGTTTAGCATTTGCTCATAAGAAAAGCTAGTAAAAAAATCCTAACTTTGTTATGGTCATATTTAACCACTGAAACTAGCATCATGCAGATATTAATACCCAAGGCCTAAATAAATGCTTTGCTGATATACTAGCAGAATTTCTGTTTCTTATTACAAGAACCAACAGCTGTTTATTTCAAGTGAACCTGTTTTAAAAAAACAACCCTCTCCTTTGCTGGTAAGTTGCAGGTTTGGGTGAGTGTTTATTGTTAAGAGTTAATCTTTACAATAGATTTATTGTTACGAGTTAATCTTTAGCTCTAAAGATATACAAAATTATACCTTCTTTGATTTCAGCTGTGTTTTCTTTTTATTTCTATAATAACTCACTACTGCATGCTACAATTTTCTGATGATAACAAAATAAATTAATATTTCCTTTTCATATGCATATCAACTAATTTTCTTTAATATTAAATTATTCCTTAAAACAGAAGCAGACCCATTATTTAGCCTGGTTTTGTGACTGAAGCTTTATGGTGCCCAAGACTTAGGCAATAGGGCTGCAAGTGAAACTTTGTGGTTGCCATGAATGTTCTCAGAATGTTTCCACCATTCCGTTTCATCAAGATGGTCATATCAATCTCTATAATTGCATGAATTATGTGCCGCTTTTAAAGAGCAACCAGTGCAAGGGTTTATATTTTGGCATCTTGATGTAACAGCTATTATTTTGTCATCCTTCAGTTCTTGGCCAGACAACCACAGTACCATTCATAGTGCCTCTTTTGTAATTACATATTGTGGCTCCGCTATTTATTTGTAGTTATGAGACTGAGGCATATAACTGGTCCTGCTGTGATTTGGCAAATTTGGAGAAATTATTGAATGACTTCCTCTTATGAGTAGTCAGTTTTTATCTCCCACAACCACAATGATGGAATGAAAGGAGAGAAAGAGCAGTTAACCCATGTTATCCCGATTTCAGTTTTTTTTTTGGAGGGGGGGATTTAAAAGGCTAAATGTTTGATCTGTTTGTGTTGAAGCTGATGGATCTTCTTTTGGTACTTCCATTTCCACAGAACTGCAGACCTAAACTATTTTTTTTCAAGCAGCCAAAGTTGACATTTCTACAAATTCATCCCCTTTTCCAATTCTGGTTGAGCTTATGGGGAAAATGTAGTAAATGGCAATAGTACATTTAAATGGGACAAAGCAAACCAAAATGTATTTAATCACTTTTTGCATTGAAGTGAAATGTACAGGCAAAAAGATCATTTTCTTGCACAAAGCCCACTTACCACATTCACCCATGTGTCTCATCTTCTTAGGTTTTTAATTGTTTGGATGTTTTGACTACAACTGTGCTGAGGCAGAAAAATCTTCTTTTTTGGCACAGCTTCTTACCCATATATGTGGGAAATGCAGTGCCTATGGTAGACCTGGTGGTGACAGGTAGACTGATGGCTATAAAAATTTGCTTTGGGCTTTCTAAGCAGTGGTGATTAGAGGAATGTTGTCCACTGCTGTGTTTTATCTTAACACAACAGTAGTCAAAACACCACATGTGCCATCATCCTTAGAGAGCATGTAGCACGTCCTAAATGTTTATCAAATGTTATCTTGTATTTTAAGTAGATATCCCTGAGACTTGTGTACCTACATCTGACCATTATTTGTGAACACAAGGGTGCTTGAGCAGCAAAGCTGTAGGAATTCACTAAACTTTAAAAGCAAAAGAAACCGTAGTCTGGAGACACCTGCTCTATGTGACCATACAGAGAGCAAAGTCGAAAGTAAAATAGAATTCATTCTAGAGCAAAGGCCTTTGCTTTGTACTGCCTTTTCATTATTGGTATCAGTTTACTAAGTTACCCTAAGCGTGTCCTTCCAAGATTCAGCAATCACCTGTTACAGTAAAATAATAAGCATAACCTTACTTATATGTCTGTATTAAAAAATACATGTTTTGCATCATCTTTAAACAAATGACTGATTTTAACATGTAAGAACCAGAACAAATAAAAAATAGATTGTCTTTTAAAAAATCAACCATCTGTTGGATCAGTATGTCTCCCCTCATTTTATAATGCCCATAACAGTTTATTGGCCCTACAACAAACTGTTTAATAGCGCTCTCTGTATCTCTCTTTACAGAGTTAAGATTTATGGTGGACTAAAGGATGTTTTTGGCTATTCTCTAATGAGGAGTGAAAGCTATTTGTACATGTCCTAGAGTAAATGCAGGATTTATATTTAGCATCATTTACAATTATCAGATTTTTTAAAAACTATTTTTGTAGAGCAAAAAGAGCATTGGGTAGGGAGTAAAAATAGAAGTAGCCACACATTCTTATTGACATTTTATAAAGCGCTCACATTTTTATTACACAGGCTTCCTCCTGTCAAGTTTGTCTTGTGAAGCTGTCTTTTCTCTCCTGCATCTTCTCTCTGGTTACATTGAAATGAGGGTGTTAGTTATTTTCTTCTGTCAGTCATTGTAGTAATAATTGTGCATACACATACCATAAAACTCATTAATCCTATTATTCCCCCCTCCTCTCTCCAAACTCCCAATTAAGATCCTTATTAAATCCTAATTAACCTGTGTTATATTTTCCACCCTACTCTCCTCCTAGCACTCGTATTTCATTACTCCTGACGTAACTGGACTACCGACAATCCCAGAAAGTGTATGTATCTAATTGGGTTTTAACCACTTTTCTGTTTTCCCTGAACAAGCCTGTTCACTTGTTAACTTAATCACTATGTGCTATCTGTTTTGTATTAAATGAGAGAGCCAGCATGTGTTAAAGAAATACCCAATAAAGCCTAAGCACAGTGGTGCATGTATGACTTTATTAAATGACCAGATATGGTATAGAAATGGTTTTCTTCATTTCTTTTCAGTTCTATTTTTAACTCATGCAGTTCCTAAAAGCATTGCACTTCAGTTTTGAATTTCAAGAATCAGTGTTTACTGGTTACAAATTCATAGTTTCTCTATTTAAAGCAACATTTAGCAAAAGCACCACAGAATACACAGAATGTATACAGATTTACTTTACAAACATCCAGGTAGACACTTAAGAAGGGTGCACTGCTGGTACTGCACCTGTACCCTAATCATTGGCCAATGTTTGGCATTTTTATCACAAACCTTTTATCATTCAGCTACTTATGCAATATTCAACAAAGCAGCTGGTCTGGATTTTCAATTGATGTAGTTATTTTTGTGATTATTGGGCAGTCTGGCCTTTTTTATCACAAACCTTTTAACATTCAGCTGCAATGTTTTGTCACATTCTGCACCACCAACCCCTGGGGCATCCAAACAAAGCACATGGTGCCCAGCATGAAAACATTAGTTCCTTAAAGAGCATTGGCATAGTGCAACAAGTGGGACTAGTGCAGCATTTGGGAAAGGAGAGAGAATTCTGGGCATCTGTGTATCGGCAAACTATGCCAACAGTATAAAAACCGTTCAATTGTATAACTGCCATTGATTTAGGTACTTGGTGATCTTTGTGTTTTCTCCCTTTCACAGAGGAACCTGACAGAATATTTTGTTGCGGTGGATGTGAATAATATGCTTCAGATCTATGCAAGCATGCTGCATGAACGCAGAATCATTTTTACCTCCAGGAAATTAAGCACTGTAAGCAAATTATTTTTTATAATTAAAAGATTTGGAATTATTTTCAGTAAATATGCTTCATGTAGGACACGTTCCGATGTTGTTGCCCTGTGTAACCTCACATCCACCTGTATTTTCTCTATAACTCTTTTATCTCCATGCCCACCTGCTTGCCATCTCTTAAAAAATAAAGAACCTGACTTATATAAAAGGAGATTTTTAAATACATTAAGTAAAGTTAATTACTCTATTTTTCTCCTTCTTTTTGTGTTTATCAAGAGTTCTTAAAGCTTTTCATCTCATTGGTTACAAGGAACTCTTGAGCAACACAATGATGGTTCTGATTATTCACACATGCTGAAAGGAGAGAAAACCAAGTGAAGAGCTACTTACAGTTGTGTCTGCATCACCTGGGTATAGAAAGATATTTGTCTGTGAACAAAGAGAGTTCTTTATGGAGTGTGTTCTGCACATCCCTGTTCACTCTTGCAATCCCTCCTTTAGAGTCTATACCTTTATCACACATACATGTCAAGTACCCATCTCTCTGAATTTTTTAAATGTCTTTTTAACCCTATGTACTGATTATGACATCTATACTGTATTTTGATCAGCAAACTTTAGTGAACCGTTCTCATTAAGACAATATCTGCTTGGTGTGTGCCGAGGGTATATACACAAACATACATGACCTCTGCAATATACACTATATACTTTGATGTTCTACCTTTAAAAAAATAGACTCAATTAAAAAAAAAAAAGGATTCTGCCTTGTAAAACATTTGCGTTACTGAGAACTACTCCAGAACAACTCTTGGTTGATAGGACAGTACCCATCCAAGAAAGTATATGGTTTCTCCTTTATACAAATGTACAGCTGAGATGTTCTCTGATTCTGTGCAGTTATTGGTCACTGCATTGGTCAGATGCCAGGCATGTGATTTTTGGTGTAAACATATAAAACTAAAGCTCAACTCCTTTGAAACCCCTTAGGGGCATGTCTTGTATTTTGCCATGATGCCCTGCTGAGTAATTCTCCAATACTATGGACTAGTGCAGTCTTATTGATCATATTGGAAGCGTGTGATTTTGGGGTCTTTAGATCGCAATCTGCGCAATCTGAAATCTGCCTGCCCCGGGTTGGGGTTTTTGCAAAAGTGCACGCAACACTTCACTTTTTTTGAGGGGCAGTTGCATTGTTCCCCCTGCCTCTATATACTGTAGGACAGATGGACTAAGGCCTTAAACTCCCCCCCATCCATACCTTTGGTTAGGTTATCTAAAGTAGAATGAAATGAATTTTGCCCATATAATGATTACCCACCCCTAATGAGGTGTTAGAAATGGGATGCAGACCCACTGAAGCACTCTGTCACTCCCAAAAATCTCCAAACCTGCAGAGAGGAAACATTTAATAATAGTATAAACAAAAGAGATGTAAGCATCCTTTCATTTGTACTTAAACTTAAGAGGAGCTAGGTCCACTCTGGCTTGTATAAGCAGTATAATGACCTGTCATCTGCAGGGTAGAACTCAGTATAAGGAAATCTACCTATAATACCCATAAAATAGCTCATTTTGTCATTTCTAAAAGTGTTGTGACTTAGGGGCACATTTAATAAGGGTCGAATTTCGAAGTTACAAAACTACGAAATTCGACCATCGAATTTGATATTTCGATAGTCAAAGTATTTTTTAGATCGAAAACGGCTGATTTCGTACAAAGTAATGATCGTAAAAAAAAATCCTTTGACTTCTAAAAGCTTAGCCAGGTTCTAAACAGCAATTCGGCAGGTTTAAGGTGGCGAAATGTCGAAGTCAAAGTTTTTTTAAAGAGACAGTACTTCGAGTTTCGAATGGTCAAATTTGTGAAGTTCTTTCAATTCAAATCGAATTTTGGCCTATTCGATGGTTGAAGTACCAAAAACTTCGAAATTCGAAGTTTTTGAATTCGAAAATTCACTTCGGCCCTTAGTAAATGGGCCCTCAAGTGTATGTAAATCAATCCATAAGGTTAATTCTGTTGGCCAACAGCCTCATTCTGTCATTGGGGTGACTTGCCCAAACAGTGAGTTTTGTGAAGGTGAATAGGGATGTAGCGAACTGCCGGTTTGGTGTTCGCGAACGCCATTCGCGAACACCGGCAAAAAAGCGAACAGTTCGCGAACTTCGAACACCCGCAAAATCGTTCGATTCGAACGATCGAAGGATTTTAATCGTTCGATCGAAGGATTTTTGTTCGAATCGAACGATCAAAGCCATTCGATCGAATGCTTTTCATTCGATGGAATGCTTACAATCGTTCGAACAAATGGAAATCGTTCGATTTTAGCGGTCGAAGGAATCGAATGGTCGAACGATTTTTATTCGAATCGAACGCGAACTCAAATTGGCGAACGTCGCGCGACGTTCGCGAACATTCGGCGGACGCGAACAGTCGAAGTTCGCGCGAACTAGTTCGCCGGCGAACAGTTTGCTACATCCCTAAAGGTGAACTATCATATCCATTCAGTTGCTGATAACCAAGTGTCAGATGTCACTCATGACTTCCTCACACCTAACATAACTGTTTTTGGCAAAAAAATATTAGAGGCTTCTGGACATAGTGATATGGTCTATTAAATTTTTATTTTTTGGTGCTACAGCAAAAGCCATGATAGTTCTTTTTTTCTGTTGAATTTGCCTAATGCTGGCTGTACACTCGTAGATGTTATCATACAAAAAGTCATTTTGTATGCTTTTCGGACAGTGTGTGGGCTCAGAATAATTGTCCCAACAATTTTCATACCATGGCAAATGGTCCCTTAGTAGATCAGACAGGTTAGAAAATTACTGTTGGATAATGATAATATATTTTGCATGTATTGACTATGTGACGATATCCATGGATAATGGGACATAACATTAGTACGATTGTTGTCTGTCAATTTAATGGCCAGAACATCATCTGATTTCTTATTTTTCCTACTTTAATCCTAGAGTGTAAATCTGAATGATAGTTTTAGACTGTTACATTAAAACATATGATGAAAACCCACCACATGAATAAAACTTTTATGGCCAGTTTTAAAGAGGCCATATCAAGAATGACTAGCAGAAAATTTCTCAGGAGAGAAACAGCACGGCAGAACAGACCTGCAAAACGATTGATAGTGAAAGTGGGAAAAGATTTTGCAAGAGAAAATATTTTGCTGGCGTCTTTCTGGAGCAAAGAATGTCCCGTTTTTTTTTCTCCTCATGCATTCCTTCTGAAGGAGTGAGCTGTGCTTATCTGGATGTGTGTGTGTGCCTGTGGGACAGGCTTGATATGGTTCACCTTCACAGGATGCCAGTCTGCGAGTTATAGTTTTATCTGAACAAGAAAGGCTGATATACAAAGTAGGACATCTGTAAAGTGCCCCGCTGTAACCCAGCACAAAACTATTTCTATAATTCTTATTTTGCTAAGGGCTGTAAATCTCTGCTTGATAGAGGATTTGGGGAGAGGAACGCAGGAAGCAGCCCACATAGCTAACTGGCATTAACAGTTACAAGTAGATCTATCACTGTACCTTTCAGACAATCTTCAGACAATCAAGAAATAACTTGAATCTTTATGACCGTTATTATTATACTGTATAAACCCAGCATTTTCTCTCACCCTAAAATTACATTACACTTTTTCTGACTTCAAAATGCAGGTCTTGAATGCAGGTTTTTTTAATCAATATAGTAGAGTAGAACATTATTTTTTTATAACGGATTAAATGGAAATTAGACCCTTAGAAAATATGTTATTTTTGAGATAATTAATAACATTGCAAATTATTTGTATCTCTATACATGAGTTAGTTCATCTCTGCTTCACTACTTGTATACCATTTCTTATGGTTGTTATCAGTACTTCTAGACGTGCAAGTATTGACATATTGCATAACAAGGCAAATATAAGGCCCGCGGCTCATGCAGCGATTTTCAGACATTTTGAACTAATATGCTATAGGAGGCTCTGTTTGGCAGTACACCCAAAAAATTGCCTCCGAACCACAAATTCGAACATAAGCACTTGCTTTGGGGCAACTATGGGGGGAGGGGGGGTTGGTCAACATCCAAATTGTTGGTGAGCAACATATTGCTTGCAAGCCACTGGTCTATACCATTCCCTTTTGTGTTCAACAGGTAGACTGAAAAATGACTGCCTTTTGAACACAGCTGCAGTTACAGAAAAACAAAAGTACACTGGTGGTACCATTTTATTATGAAGCCAAAGAGAACACTGTTTAAGCCCCTTACATACTGAGCATTCATTGTTACACTGTGTAGAGAAATAATTCTTTTCTATCACAGAAAGTGAATAATCTTTGACAGTTGGTTAAAATAGATCTTTGTTTTATTTTTATCTTTCAAACAAAAAGTACTACTCAGTATTGATACTGTAGTACATAAAGTAGAAGTTGCATCAAACCACCCAAATGCTGCTGGAAAAGGTCATCCCTCCAAATCAGCACAAATAAGTAGACTTGTGCGAGAAGCTATAGAGGGGCCGAACATCACTGTAAAGGAGCTACAGATGAGCTGAGACTGCGGGTTGAATGGAAAGGTGTTGTAGTCTACTAAAAATTAACTGAAGTCTGGGTAAAAACATTTTCAGAAAGACAGTTACCTCAAATAAATATTGGTAAATATTGGAGTGGCTCAAGAACAAGAAATCGGTGGCACTTTTTAAAAGAACTAGCTGCACAAACATCAAAATCAAATATCAAATCTATTTGGAGGAATGCAAAGCTGGTCAATAAAATAATGGAAAAGGATATAACCATTGTTGAGTGTCGATGCTTTGAAAAAACTATACCATAGAAAACACAATTTCAGTGTTGGATTCATTATTCAGAAAATGAGTTGGTTAAAGATACAAATATATTTGCAAGGCACTGCACCTTAACCATTGGATTACAGTAGTTATTTCTGTGTCTGTAGAAAACCTCACTGCTTTGACATTTTTTTAATGCACAGTATAGTGCAATGCTTGTCTCATTATTTTTCGTCCCTTCATCTAAGACACTTTCAACATTTCTCTGAGCAGCCTGAACCCACTACCCTTTTCTCAGTTCCCCCTGGCCTAAGCTTCAGCTCTATTACATTTATGAGGAATAAAGTGCAGCCATTTTACATTCTGAATAAGTTATTCAGGTCGCTGAAGAATCATCACATAAAGGCACACACATGCCATGCACACACACAACACAGGAATAAATCATGGTTGTACAACAAGGCATCAGTTGCCCTTTGCCTGTCTCAAAGCCGTCAATGAGCCGGATCCCTGTTTTGGAGTTGTGTTGGTTCCTCTCGGGCTCACCCAGGCGTAGGCAGTCCTGTCATATGCTTGTACGATTGCTCCCCCTCAGCATGCATCCCATAACCAGCCAAACGAGGCCTTACATGACTGGCTTGCGCTTGACACAGGACTCGGTCCAGTGCTGTTTGTGATATGTTAACTAGAGTGTGTCTGATAATGCTGGCGTCTACAGGATTCTTCAGCTTTCTAGGGAGTCTGTAAATGAAGGAGTTAACCTAGACCTTTCAGAAGAAATGCCAGACCTCCCATTTAAAAGAAAACATTTATGGAAATTAATTTCTTTTTTAGAACTGGCTATATCACAACCCTACAGTATGAGCATTTGTAAGGGATGTCTATCAAATGCATTGTTGGCAGGCAGACATTTAACCAAAGAGCCACAGAATAAATGACCAAAAGGCTTCCTTAATCACTATAATTAGCACTTGCATCTTTGCTCTATCAATATAAAAGTATTAGAGTTTAAAAGCATGATTTATAGTAGATGGATTAAACCTCAGATGTTCCTGTAAAGCCATCTTGTTATGCATATTTCTTAACATCCAATAATAAGTAAGGACTTGATTTGTTAGTTACTCGTGGAAACTGTCATATTTACATATGATAACCTTTAACCACTATGAGGTTTGTTTCCTTAGTCAAATATGTATTAAACCTACCTAATCTGTTGTTTTTAGAAAAAATAATAACATTGGAAACATATTAAGTGCAGGTTGGTACATTTGTTCCACCCCTGTGTTGAGTTACATTAGTTGAGTTCATTCCATTCCACATGAAGAAGTCTGTTGTACAGGCATGGAGCCCTTTGTCCATTTATAAACTTTATTAAAACTCACAGAAACATAGGAAAATAACATAGAATTATTTTTCCATCAACATAAACCGCTAATAATTAATACATTTTCAGTAAAACAATATACTATAGAAGAATAGTGGGCATTTTGGTTTCCATGTTCTGAAAGAGTCCCTGTAGTACCATGCAAAGAGGCAGTCCTTTCCTGTTGATTTTGAATTAGGCACACAGTGGCTTAACTGTAAAAGCCCTATCAACAATTAATATCAAAATTACAGAGGAAAAGTTGATTTAAAATAGATACTTTTTAAAGCTCCTACAAGGGCAGGCTTCTTTTACATATAGATTTGTGCACAAAAGGTTCCCATAAAGGAACAATAACATCAACAGTAACAGCAAACAGAGCTGTTTTAGCAATGCAGGGCAACAGTACATTATATTGTCATTCCTTTAAGGGAAAATTAATAATTGAGCAACTGATATATCAAATTAAGTTGCATATTAAAGAATCTTATCAAACTGGAATATATATTTTAGTAAATATTGCCCTTTTACATCTCATGCCTTGAACCACCATTTTGTGATGGTCTGTGTGCTGCCTCAGAGATCACCTGACCAGAAATACTGCAGCTCTAACTGTAACAGGAAGAAGTGTCGAAGCAAAAGACAGAACTCATGTGGCTCATGTAACCTAACATGTTTGGTTTGGTTTTTATGCTTATACGAATGTATATATAGTGTGAGAATAAACCACAATAAAACGTTGTTTTCCAAAATTGCAAAAACTTTGATTAGTTGAAGTCGCATTTTGACACAGAAGAAAAGTCACACACAAACGAAAATCTTATTGTCCATTTATTTTCAATGAGGCTGAAAATCTCATAACTTGGAAAAAAATAGTCGCTGGAGGCAATTCCCACGGACATCTATAGAAATTCAGAAGCTTTTACCCGTCAAGTTTTTTCATGCAAACTTTTTTCATTAGGTTTAAAAAATATTCTTACATTTTTTCACCATGTTTTTTTTTCACAAAATTTTGATTAATCATCAGAAATGATACATTCACACCTATGTGGTCTGCTATTTATGTTGGTATTCTGAGGGAAAATCTGCATTGATGACACATGGTGAGATTTCTGGCATTTTACACTCTAGATTTCATATTAGCCCCACACCTAAATGCGGGCCTAAATTTCCAATATTGGCGATATCACACAGTGTGGACTGGCTCTTGTTTTTAGTGACATTTGGGTCTTCTTTTTGGACATAGTATCCCACAATGCCTCCCATAACATCCCATGGTGCCAAAGATAGCCCCTAACAGCTGCATGTTTTTTTTATATATTCATATTTCTGTACTGGCATCTTGGTCAAGTGTTAATCTAAAAGGCTAAACTCTGAGGCTTATTATATGCAAGAGAACAGGACCACTGCTGTAAATAGGTGGACAAAAATCAGTGACTAAAAAGCCTTTTTGTGTGTGTCACTACTATGTCTGCCATAGACATATGATTTTATAAATGTATATACATCACTATGGCAGAACGTTATATCTAAGTTATTTTTCTGAAAATTATCTTTTAGCATTAAGGAATGTGACATTCTAATGTGATATAAGGAATGGCTTTTAGATTAGATTTAGATTATATGTTTAATAAAATTACCTGGTGTGCAGCTGCGTGGACGGCCGCCACGCCGCTGTGCTCCTGGTCCGGCACCATCTTGATTCTTCTAGGGTGCGCCTGCGCGCCTCTTAAAGGTACAGGCGCGCTGGCGTGATTGCGCCAGCGCGTATTGACGCTCGTTTTGGCGCCAATTTCGAATGTATATAAAGCCCATTCTGACCCCCAGCCAGTGCCCGTGATAGAATCTTGATTCTGGTGGTTCCTGAAGCCTTGTGCTATCTGTTCCTGTGTATTTTGTATCTGCTATTCCGGTTTTGATCCCTGCCTGTTCCTGACTATTCTGATATCCGAATCCTGACCTTTGCCTGCATCTCGACTACTCTTTCTGCCTGACCCCATCTGTTTGATTACCCGGTTTGACCCTTGCCTGCCTGACGATTCTTGATATCTGCCTGCCTCTACCCTGCCTGTCTGACGATTCTCTTGCCTGCTCCATTTGTACCGTGACCTTTGGCCTAAAAGACTGTCTACCTGCCGTGCCCCTTTGCCAGCCAGAACATCTCGCCTTGCACCCCTCGTTAAGTCCAGGTGGCACCCAAGTAAGCTGAGGGCTCCTCCCGAAGCCCAACGGTGGTCACACTACTGGTGAAGCCGAGCTGAGACCAGGGTACTTGGCACCTGTTCTGGTATTGGGTGCCGGCCATGACAATATGACATCTGTTTCATTGCAAAGATAGTGGGAATCTCATTCATAGAGCATCACAGGCCTGCTGTTTTTTTTTATTCAGAGGAAGATGCAGTCAATTGAGAAACTGTTTCCCAGCTGCTCCACGCATGCTCTGATAAATTTCAGTCACTCGTTACTGCTGTACTGCAAGTTGGAATGATATCCCCCCCAGCAGCCCATAAGCAGAACAATGGGAAGGTAACCAGATAACCGCTCACTAATACAAGATAACAGCTCAATAACACAAGATAACAGCTCCCTGATAGATATAAAAACAGCACTCAATAATAAAATCTAGGTCCCACTGTTCCACATTCAGTCTTATTGAGTAGGAGAAACAACAGCCTGCCAGAAAGCAGTTCCATTCTAAACTTCTGTCTCTTTCTGAAAGCACATGACCAGGCTAAATTACCTGAGATGGTTGCCTACACACTAAGGGGCAGATTTACAAAGCACTAGTGATAGATTCGAATGAAAAAAAATTCGAATTCCGAAGTATTTTTGGGTAGTTCGATCATCGAACGGGTCAAATTCTAACGATTCAAAGTAAAAATCGTTCGTCTATTCGACCATTCAATAATTGAAGTACTGTCTCTTTAAAAAAAAAATACTTAGACTACATACTTCGCCACTTTAAACCTACCGAGGTTCATTGTTAGCCTATGGGGACCTTCCCAAGCACTTTTCTAAAAATTTTTTGATCGAATAAAAATCCTTCGATCGATCGCTGAAAATCGTTCGATACGAAGGATTTTATCGTTCGATCGAACAATTTTTACTTTGATCGTTCGATCGAAGCATTTGAGCTAAATCCTTCGAATTCGATATTCGAATTCGAAGGATTTAACTTCGAGGGTCGAAATTCGACCCTTGATAAATGTGCCCCTAATATTATAAATAAAAAAAATACACTTGCTGGTTCAGGAATTAAATTTAATATTGTAGGTTGAATTATTTGCACTGTAAATATTGCAATTTAGAAATAAAATTACACCATAAAAATCATGACAGAATCCCTTTAACATTACACATTGTTTTTTTATATTTTTCCTAAGCACATTGCTGTTACTCCTCTTCCAAATAGTCTGCATTTATATGAGTGAAAAGCAAGTAGCTCTTTTCATCTGATTGTACATTTACTAACCAGATAGGTCTGTTGTTTTACTCACAGATCTGTTTCAGCCATGCAGAGCTTGTAACAGCTCCTTTAAATCTCATCCATTGTCACTATCACACCAAAGCTGCAGCATGACACAATTTACCGGTAGCTAGATAGATCGTGTAGAAAAGCACCTAATTACACTTTCCCATCTTACATCTGTAGATGTCAGTGGATGTAATTTTTAAATGTCTATGTAATTACTTATTCCAAATGCAGCCCCATATAAATCCTAAATTTGTACTAGTCCTTAATAGAATCTTTCAACCTCCTGCTGTTTACTCTTGGTATAGAAAAAAAAGGAAGTCAGGTAAGCCTTATTTACAAGTCTTATTTAATATGTGGTGTTAAGACATTAAGAGCAGAGATAGATGAAAGCGTGTGTTTTTTTTTTTTTTTTTAAATCAACAATGAGTTAAAGACATGTATTTAAGAGAGGGTTAAGCATTGACTGATGTAGCACTGTCATCACAAGACAGCTGGGCAGGCAGTGGTAACAGTGTGTGACAGAGAGCAGCCTTATCCCAGGAGAAAATGTTCTGCAGGATAAGCTCACCTCCTGCTATCACGACCTCTTCCAGATGCTCCTGCAGTCTTCTGGTTCTTCCTCGTTTTGGCAATCAGCCCTAACGAGCTCTCTTGGGAGCTCTTAGGCCATAGTCCTAGCCATATTTAGTGGGGTTAAATGAACTCCTATCAAAGGCCCAATTATCCCTGTTCTGTAGACACTGAAATTCACAAACCACTATATGGTATACATGGTTAACATCTCTGTACTGGGTACTGCTATGAAGTACATAAGTATCCACTGTGCAACATCTGGATTATCCTCTGGAATGCATTTTAAAGTATGAGTTCTATATATATATATATATATATATATATATATATATATATATATATATATATATATATATATATACATACATACATATATATATATATATATATATATATATATATATATATATATATATGTCAATCTTGTAATCTATTACATTACCCTGAAATTTGGTTCACTGTGATATACAGGTATTGGTGCTTTAAAAAAATTCTATGTTACATTGTTTTTTATGTAAGAGAATAAATCTTTCGAAATGTAATAAAATGGTAATACAGTAGAATCCTGATTGCATGTTTCCCAAGGGAAACATCGCAATTCTGGGAAAACGTAGAAAAGGAAAATAAGACACCACTTGCCTGTACAGGACCGTTAAAAATGGCGTAAATTCTGGGAAAATGTAAAATTTTGCAGCAGTAATAGCTTTGTGGTACATATCAGCTTTGCATGCTGTTTGGGAAGGATTTTAAATCCATTCTTCCAGGCAGATATGCTCCAGATTATTTAAATGAATCAGATGACACTTGTGCATTGCTGTTTTCAAATAAAATCAACTAAATTCAGGGATTTAACTGGTCCTTTGTAAAATAGTCACCTTTTTTTACTCATGTTTTTTTAGACTTGTGTCTTGAGTCATTGGGTGCAATGGGTGATGAAATGTTTGCCCAGTTTTTTTAATGTCCTTGGATTTTGCTCCTTCCATCTTTTCCTATGTTTTATCAAGGTATCCAGTCCCTGCTGATAAAAAGCAGTCACAAAGCATGATGCCATCGCCACCATACTTCACTGCGCTAAAGCAAAGCTAGGCTCTCAATACAATTAAAAATCTGTGGAAAGTTAAGAGGCAAAATTGTCTTTCGACTGACTTGAAGTACCTGAGAACAAATTTGCCTGTAAGAACGGGCATGTTTTAAATATGTAGTTAAATATAATGTATTATTTCCCAACAGTTGTGTCTAGAATGACTATGACAGTATTAGATTTATAAACACTCCCTATCTCTGAGGTATGGATATTGATTTAGTTCATGGACTGCCTTACTGTACAAATGAAATGTTAGCAGTAGCTTTAGACACCATACACATGTATTGATGCTGATGGAAAAACACCATAACTGATACTCTCTTATTTATTATATTATATTGATAATATATATGAATTGGTTTACATTTGATTCTATATACCTTCTTATGTACTGAGGTACTGACAAATAATAATAGAATTTGTATGTACTTATACCTTGCACTATACATATATCTAAATAAATAATCTGCTGTGAATCCATTCAATTTGAGATTCTACTACTGGGCAAATGTTTACAAAGCAGATAAAGCAGATAAAACCTAAGCTGTGTAGAATATGATGGCTCTCTGCTGGACCATAGAATGATAGCATTTCTCAAATTAAATGGTACATTTGATTCCAGTGAATTGTTTTTTTGTAGATGATGAATGAACACATACAAACTTTTCTACACACTGCACATCATATAATTTATTTATATTGCGCCAGTAAGCTACACAGCACCTTCCATTAGTTTATAACAAGCAGGGGGCTTACAGTAAATTAACAAACAACAGTTACTGAGTATAAATATATTCAGCAGTGATATTAACAGATTATATCTAATATGTCTGTTGTGTTCTTGTCATACAGCTTACAGCCTGTGTCCATGCCTCAGCATCTCTTCTGTATCCAATGTACTGGCAACACATATACATCCCGGTGCTCCCCCCACACCTCCTTGACTACTGCTGGTGAGTGCTTTTTAAACTCTCTTACCCTTGCTCAATGACCTTTAGCTAAAAGAAAACAGAGACTATCATCTATGTTCATTTATACATCATTTAGGCTTGTTGGTAGAGAGTAATTTGACCACTACTTATCAAGAAAGTGGGCAAAGGTTATTTATTTTTTTTGGGATGATTTACATGTAAATATTTACAATGTTGATTTCAACTGCATTTTTATAAAAAAATAAATGTGCAATTTAGTGTCTGCGTGTAACGTGGCAGTACCTGAACAGTTCCAGAGCTAAATAGGCTGTCAAAAGGGAAAATGTATAAAATTCCACAGATTGAAAGAAAACCATGTTTCACAGATGAACTATTTCCCAACAAGTTTACTTTTACTTTGACTTTGACCATACATGTCACAGTGTACTGCAACCCCTCCCTCACCTAGTTGTGCTATGATGTGATGGATTCTAGGACTTGAAGTCCATAGTGGGAGGTGTTCCATTTTTTTTTTTTGGAAAGCAGAGGGGCTTCACGTCCCAGAATTCATCACTTCACAATGGAACAGCCTAGGATGGGGTTGGGGAGCTGGTCTGTGGAATCAGGTAATCTGTGGTATCAGGTTTTTTTTTAAATTAAAATCAGGTTCAATTATATTAGTATTTTTATTCCAGTTCTGCCATAGCAAGTCACTGTAGAGATTACAGGATAAGCTTTGAAACCAGCCATGGTCCCAATAAATTGACCTGAGAATGAAATCCAAGCTTAAAGGGGTTGTTCACCTTTGAGTTAACTTTTAGTATGATGTACAGAATGCTATTCAATTGCAATTAATTTTTTATTATTTGTGCTTTTTGAGTTATTTAGCTTTTTATTCAGGCACTCTCCAGTTTGCAATTTCAATAATCTAGTTGCTGTGGTCCAAATTACCCTAGCAACCATGCATTCATTTGAATAAGAGTCTGCAATATGAATAAGAGAGGGCCTGAATAGAAAGATGAGCAATAAAAAGTAGCAGTGCATTTATAGCCTTACAGAGCATTTATTTTTAAAAGGGGTCAGTGACCCCAATTTGAAAGCTGGGAAGAGTCAGAAGAAGACAAATAATTTAAAAACTTTAAAAAATAAATTATGAAGACCAATCGAAAATTTTCTTAAAATTGACCATTCTATAACTTAATAAGAGTTGAACACCCCTTTAACTGAATCAGAATATAACATTATACAACAGTCTTACCAAGTGCGTTGTTCCTTCTCTGCTACATGCATCCATTTACTTGTGAATGTACCAGCAAAGCAGAGGCTGTTTTTGTACTGCATTACATACTTTTCTGTCTCTGAGACAGTGCATGTACACTAAAACAGAACTTCTGAAGAGACTTATTTTAAAACTGGACTTCAAAATATCCCGGAATGGATTCAGTGACTGCTGATGAGACTATGCAATATGAACCTGGCTGTCGCATATCCTTATCCCAAATTAATTCAGTGCTGTCTGGTGCACAATGGTAGAGGTCCGGCAACCTCAAATCCAATATCCAGAAACAAATTATCCAAAGGCACACAGAACTGATGTAAGCAAGGAATACCTTGCACGTTTAATGCGGAAGTGCACTGCACTTCCTCGTTAAACGTGAATGTGTTCCTTGCTTGCATCAATTCTGTGTGCCTTTGGATAATTTGTTTCTAGATGTTTGCTGATGAGACTACCCACCCTTTAGGCATAACATGGTGTATTCGGTTCCTTTCACTTTTTCACTTAACTCAAAATGATCTGGCATCTCTAACAGAAGTGATCTGGTGTATATAGCACCATCACAAAGAAGGGACATTTTTAATGCAGGGTGGCCTGTGGCTTCTGGGTGGCATCTCTGTTCATCACAGAAATGAAATTAGGCTGCTGATGTGTTAATTAGTGTTGGAAACAGATAAATTGTTCTGAAAGACTGACAGAGCTGCAGTTTTGCATAGGACTGTCTTATATCTCCTTAACATGAATTAATTTGGTGAAAATCAGCAACCCAGGGTAAAATCCTTTTTCGTGACTTATTATCCTTCTAATTAAATCTGTGACATTCCAGTGACATTCAGAAAATAAGATACTGTCCTTGCTGCATTCAGACAAAAAACTTCCTGTCTTTGGTCAATGAAATTGGCTTTGTGTAGTTTAACTGTGTAATCCCAAAAACAGCCATGGCACACAAGAGCCATGTGCAATAGGGCAAGCTAGGCCAATGCCACAATGAAAGCTCAATGACAAACTTCCTGTTCAAACTAGATGGAACACTTAGTATAATAAAGGGTGCAGATCTTCATGCTAGATAAGGAAGTTACTGATTTCAACTACAGGTTTCAGCTTCTATCTTGGAACATATTTAATTTAGGGAGAGAGGTATCTTATTTTGGGGGCTGTTAAGAGCCCTCTTAGAGATTTTAAAATAATGAACTTTATGAAGTAGCAGAAAAAAACGTTCGATAGTCAAAAGACCAGATTCTATGAACTTTGGTGATACAGACTGACCAGATTTTCCTCCTTCAAGTAAATTATAGGGGATTCTCATAGCTGAATGTTGGTGAAATTGATCACAGTTGATTAAAGTAGAAAACCAGATGCTTATATTTGACATATGCTGTTAATTCTTGATTTGTTCTCCTCTTCTAGTGCACCCATGCCTTATCTTATTGGAGTTCATCTAAGTCTCATGGAGGTAAGTTATGTTTTGGTGAATTACAAGTAGAAAAGCATATTTCTTTATCAAGAGCCTTTCCTAGTAAAGGTGTTATTCTGAACATACTGAGATATTCAATCAAGTTTAAGAATTAATGTTACATGGAAAACTAACAGCAAAGATGTTATGGAAGACTCTCACACTGAAAAACTGACAGTATAGTACAACACATTCACATTAGTGAATTATAGCGGTGGCTCGATGGTACACAATGGTCTCTGACGCGTTTTGTAATGGGAATGAAATCATTCACAAACAGAAATCACATTGCTTCATTTATTTTTAGTGAGGCTGAAAGTCTTAACTGTTGTAATAAACTGGGGAAAATAAATACAATAAAGTTTCTTAACTGTTCAGGGTCAATTCCCATTTACTTATACCAGAACCTTTGCAGCTTGTACCTGTAGTCATTCTTTATTCAAATATTTGGCATTTATTTATTCAATAATTTGTCTGAGCTTTCAAAAATATTCTTAATTTTTGTGCTTGTGTTTTTTTCTTTGTGTTTTGTCTCGAATCATGAAAAAACTCAATCTGTAATTAAGGTAAACGTGCCCCTTAGGTTTGCTTGACGCTGATTACCGAAACATATTGAATTGTTTTATTACAGGTATAGGATCCATAGACTCCATTTTATCAAAATAATCCACATTTTTAAGAATGATCATTTTTCTGTGTACCTTGTACTTGGCCCAAATTAAGATATAATTAATCCTTATTGGAGGCAAACCCAGCCTATTGGATTTATTTAATGTTTACATGATTTTCTAGTGGACTTAAGGTATGAAGATCCAAATTATGGAAAGATCCATTATCCGGAAAATCCCAGTTCCCAAGCATTCTGAATAACAGGTCCCATACCTGTACTTTAAATATTTTGAAACTTGCTATTTTAGTTGTCTACTAATAACAAACTTGTGGCTTCTGAGTATTGTCTTGTTAGAATATCTGTGCTGTAAGATACAAAAACTGGCATTCATCTGAATGCACAGGATGACAGGCATCGCAGTTCCCTAACAGATGAATAACTGATTGTTATCTAACTTCACTAAACTGACTGTGCCACTTGTATCCTGCAAAAAAAAAAAGAAATTCTTCAAACGCACATGCCATTTGTCTTGAAATGTTGCTGGGCAGTGGAAAATGGATCTTACAGATTGATAGGCATTGCTGGTTTTGTTGCACTTTAGTTTGCCTCGCACAATATGTGACCCAGCTACAAAAGGCAAATCCACTTGGATTAACCAACCTTTTTGTTTAATTCCATTTTATTTCAAATCAATCCATAAATTATATTTCATAAATGTAGTCGTAATAATTGCTGTATTTTATGAAATTCATTCTAAATTAAAATAGCACAAAACTTATTTTTTTTTTTGCTAAAGCCTCTTGATGAAGAAAAAAATATGTTTTATACCACTTCCTGCTTGTGGTTTTTCTATCTCTTTATGATGGTGTAATTTTTTTACGTGTAGGCATGTATTTTTATATGTATAGCTATATTTTCTCCATTTATAGCATTAGTAGAATAAAAAAAAAAAAAAACTAATACAGATGAGGATAGTATAGTGTCTGCGCTATATTATTTATTTCCTCTATGATTCTTGTTCAGCTTTTGTTGCATTAAAAAAAGCAAAAAACATTTTCTGATTCAGTTACATGTTTAGCCTCTAAACATCTGTGCATTTATTCCATGCTGCTGGTTACAATGTGTTAAATGTTTTCTGCCAACTGGTGGGCAATCTGATTTTTCTACACTTAAATCAACAATTAAATCATCAAATGGGGACCCTTAAAACCCCATTAGTTATGGACTACATCCTAGCCCCAGTGTGGTCTACTGCCAATAGATTTTCCCTGATGGTCAAAGCAGATATATGTATACTGTTTTAAACACATACATGAGCCAAGAGTGGTCAAGCTGGCAGACAGACCGTGTGGGACCCCTTTTCAAGAATGTTCAGGATCCGGGATTTTCTAGGTAAGGGTCTTTCCATAATTTGGATTGCTATACCTTAAATCTCCTTAAAAAAATTAAACATTTATTAAACCCAATAGGCTTGTTTTGCCTCCAATAATGATTAATTATATTTTCGTTAGGATGAAGTACAAGGTACAGTTTTATTATTACAGCAAAAAAGGAAATAATTTATCAATTAGAATTATTTGATTAAAATGGAAGCTATGGGAGATGACCTTCTGATAATTCAGATCTTTCTGGATGATGGGTTTCCAGATAACTGATCCCACACCTGTATAACCTAAAACCATTTATTCATATGTGTGGGAAATCTATAATAATGGCCTTTTAGAGATTTTGCATCTGCAGCACAGCAAGAGGCAAGATCAACTTAGGTTGGCTATTCTTTCTAAAAAATATTTCTTCAGGGTGATCGAACACTGTTTTATTTGTGAAACAAATATTGCTCAGAGTTATAAAGCTTCACTCATAAAAAAGATTAAAGATTTCTTTATCTTCAATAATATACTAACTTTCTGGTTTTTTTTTATCCTGTCAGAGGGTGAAAAGCCGCACACTGGATGATGTTGTCATTCTAAATGTAGATAACAACTCACTAGAAACACCTTTCAACGATCTCTGCTCACTTCCAAGTGACGTGGTAAGTTCTTGTTAAAAACAGATTGTAGCCAGGATATTTACTGCATCCGCTTTTGATATGCCAAACAAAAAACATTATAAAGTGTATAATACAGTCAGTTTCACTTTACTGCATTTTACACCTTATTTTTATTCCTACCAATTATAATGCATACCAATAGACACTTGTAACCACATTTTACCCCTTGTTTTACTATATTTTACACCATGACTAGTGTACAAATTGATGCTTTCCTCATTAACACAGTAATGTCCATTAAACAAAGATTGATTCTGGTGCTTATAAACTTTAAGTACCTGAAAATGAAAACATATTTTGCTCCTTTTCCTGGAAAATGTAATATGGGATTACTACTGAACTGGATAACAATAAAAGCATTTACCAATCGTGATTAAAACTGAACACCTTAAAGGGGTGGTTCATCTTTAAAGGAATTGTTCAGAGTAAAAATAAAAACTGGGTAAATGGATAGGCTGTGCAAAATAAAAAATGTTTCTAATATAGTTAGCCAAAAATGTAATATATAAAGGCTGGAGTGACTGGATGTCTAACAGAACAGAACACTACTTCCTGCTTTGCAGCTCTCTTGGTTTCCACTGACTGGTTACCCTGGTAACTTGAGGGGGGGGGGCACTTGGGCCATAACTGTTGCTTTTGAATCTGAGCTGAATGCTGAGGATCAATTGCAAACTCACTGAATAAGTTATGTCCCATGTGTCCCCCCTCAAGTTACCAGGGTAACCAGTCAGTGGCCCTTCAAGTCGCTGACTAACTCAGAGTTATAGAGCTGAAATGCAGAAAGTAGTGTTCTGGCTGTTATATTAGACATCCAGTCACTCTAGCCTTTATACATTACATTTTTGGCTAACTAACTATATTAGAAACATTTTTTATTTTGCACAGCCTATCTATTTAGCCAGTCTTTATTTTTACACTGAATTGTTACTTTAAGTTAACTTTTAGTATGTTATAGCATGTCCAATTCCTGGCAACTTTCAATTGGTCTTATTATTTATATTTTATAGTAGAGTTATTTGCCTTTTTTCTCACTCTTTCCAGCTTTCAATGGGGGGGGGGGGTCACCATCTAAAAACAAATGCTCTGTAAGGCTACAAATGTATTGTTATTGCAACTTTTTATTACTTGTCTTTCTATCCAGGCACTCTCCTATTCAAATCCCAGTCTCTTATTTTTTTTTTTTTTATTTTATTTGCCCTAGCAACCAGATTGCTAAAATTGCAAACTGGAGAGCTGCTGAATAAAAAGGTAAATAACTAAAAAAACACACAAATAATAATAAATTAAAACAAATTGCAATATCACTTTCTAGTATTATACCCTCCAAAGCTCCAAAGATATTTGTCAAATGAGAGAACACAGATATGGCTTTCAATGTTACATTGGGGGGCCGATTCACTGAATTCGAGTAAAGGGTTCGAATTGAAAAAAATTCGAATTTCGAAGTTTTTTTGGGCTACTTCGACCATCGAATGGGCTACTTCGACCTTCGACTACGAAAATCGAACGATTCGAACTAAAAATCGTTCGACTATTCGACCATTCGATAGTCGAAGTACTGTCCTTTTAAGAAAAACTTAGACCCCCTACTTCGGCAGCTAAAAGCTACCAAAGTCAATGTTAGCCTATGGGGAAGGTCCCCATAGGCTTGCCTGTGATTTTTTGATCGAAGGATTTTCCTTCGATCGTTGGATTAAAATCTTTCGAATCGTTCGATTCGAAGGATTTAATCGTTCGATCGAACGAAAAATCCTTCGATCGATCGATCGCAGGATTTGCGCAAAATCGTTCGACTTCGATATTCGAAGTCGAACGATTTTAGTTCCCAGTCGAATATCGAGGGTTAATTAACCCTCGATATTCGACCCTTCGTGAATCGGCCCCTGGGTGTTCCCATATTTCTTTAGACACCAGATGCACAAATTGCAAATAAACAGAAACTCATCCTAGTCCTAGTGGATCACTTGTTTCTGTTTGTTTATAGTTAAGGCTAGTTATCAAATGAGTTGGCTTATATAGAACTGAACATGGAGTTTATTTTGTATGAGATGGATGATATGCTATTACACATCCAGTTCTTCTACATATTACTGCATTGCTTAATGCTCCATGATGGGCAGATGCTAACCAAGCCTTGAATTACATCAGGATAGTTTTAACCATTTTACTGACAACTTATAACATTTTCTGTTTAAGAAGTAGGATGATAGTGAACTAATAAAAAATTCTGCAGCAGCTTAGGCCTTTATAGTCTACCAGTAAACCCCACCCCAATGTTTGCCATGTGTTAACATATGTGGCTTGTGAGTGCTACTGATGTCTGAGCCAGTAACGCACTTTTTCCATGCCAGCCAGCTGCAGACTGTTAAAGGTTTATGTATATGCTAAAGACTGCTTTCTATCTTTTTGTTTGAATATTTCCAGAAATATTATAAAATTAAAATGTGGCAGTACTAAAACAAATGTAAACAGTCTCATGAAGAAGTTTTCCTATTTGCAATCAATCCTATCACTCAGAAAAGGAACATGTAAAATATATTTTAACTGCTCATGTGATTTTTTATTGTTCGAGTAGTGTCAGTCCCCCCCACTGAGCCTATTAAACATGTCGCTGCCCTTACCTGCCTCTGGTCTTAGGAAGGGCTCCAGGCTGTAAGATATTGGAAGCATGTGATGCTGATTACTAGTGTAGATAGTGCTGATCCCTGCGGAGGTTAGAGGTCACACTTGTCCCCCATTATGAATCCCTTCTCCACAGGGATGCCCCCGCTGCGTCCCTTACCATAATCTTCCTAATGGCTGCTTTCCAGGATTCGCACATAATATTTCAGATTTACTGGCTGTTGCAGACGCTGTCAGCCGGTAGCATTTCCGCTATTACTAAAGTATTTCAGATTGCAAGAATAAATCAGACTGCAGAGGTTTGGAACAAAATAATCAAAATAACAATAAAAAAACTTCCCGCATGGATGAAATATCAAACTATTTATTTTTATATAGAGCTATGTTTTTCCTTCTTTTTAAATGCAAAAAAAATGGAAATACAAGCTCATACCAATATTTTACAAAACTTTCACAGATATTTACATACAATAAAATACCTTAACAGGGCTTCGACCATTTGCTTGTGTACTCCTTTCTTTTCTGGGGAAAAACCTGCTGCGAAACTACAGCTTTATGCTTTGGCTGTTTCTGTTTGAGGGTTCTGTCTGTAGAAATTTGCTAGATCGACTGACATGAGGAATCGCTGCCCTCCATTGGTATTAATTAAAACTTTTAAAAATGCAGTTTGCTACAGTCTGCAGTATCTGGCCCAAATGAAATGCTCAGCTGGCTGAAAATCACCTGAAATTGCTTTCTGCGGCCTCCCATTGACTTGAATTCCGAAAAATCTAATAGCACTGGTACTGGTGCACTTTTCACCATTAAAATAAATGTTCACTACAGCATATTCAGTCTAAAATGTGCTTCTACTGACTTTGCCAGTCCATTAAAGATTCTTTTCAGCTAGATAAGAAATTTCCCATTATGCCACCTGTCTGAGGGTGTACAATTATAATGAATGGAGTGTATGCTCCAGGTCTAGTAGCCCACAGCAACCAATTAGCAGACAGGATGGGGCTGGGACCTCCTTCTTCCTGTTTCCTTCTGTGTCTTAGGCAGAGGCACACTCTCAGATTCGGGAAGATTCAGTCGCCCCTCTTCTTCGGGGCAACTAATCCCGAACTGCCTCCCGCTGACTAGAATCTAAATTGCCAGCGGGATGGCACTCGGATCACTTTTTTTTCCGAAGTTTCCTCGTGAGGCAACTTCGGGTGACTTCAAAAAACGAAATGCACCGATTGCCATCCCGCTAGTGATTTACATTCTAGCTGGCGAGATTAGTCGCCCTGAAGAAGAGGAGATTTGTCGCTGGGCGAATAATCTCCCCGAATCTGAGCATGTGTCTCTTCCCTGCTTTATTATTTGTTGCAACGTTTGTCCTCCATGTTTGAATTGTATTGTGCTTTATACAAATACAGAACTGTGTATACAAGTAATGCCATATAAATAAAGATGAACACAGGTCAGTACAATAATAAAATTTAAATAAATACAGAGTTAGAGAGAAGGAGGTCCCTGCCCCAAGAGTTTACTAGTGTTTTTCTTTCAGAAACATGGTGGTGCATTAGCTTTAATGGATGGATACATGTATACAAATATATGTTAAAGCAGTATATGTATTGTGTAGCAAGAAAGTTAAAAAAACGTCTGCAAGATGCTGAATATTATCAGTCACATCATCACATCATATTCAACATCCCAATAGGATCACTGTGAACTTGTGTGGGAAAAATATAAGAAACATATAGGCCTTAACATCCTCTTTTTCTCTTGAGAAATGACAACATTGTGGTTTCTGCAGCTTAGGGGTTATTTCATTCATTAGGCTTCTCCACATAGGACAGATTCCATTGCAGTGACATAAAAATGCATGGATGCAATACAACATATGCTGTCTTCTTGCTCGAAAATAAAGATTAAAGCAGTGAGTGAGTTGATTTTTTTTTAAAATCTGCAATTTTAGTTTGGCAGCCATATCCACTACTTTAGCCAGCCAAACTGTTCAAACCACTATTTCTTTTTTTAAAACCACTCTTCTTTTATTAACACTTCTAAAGAAATAGTTAGGAAAGCTAATACTGAGGTAATATAAGCCTTATGTGCTCATGCTACAATGAAATATTTTAATTTGAGACAAAAAAGTACACAACGCACCTAGCTAGATTTCATAAGACTGGAGTTAAGCAAATAATTGCACATTATTGGATCATGATTACCTGATCTATATGTTGTTGTAAGTTAGAGAAAGTCTGACCATTCATGTTTCTTTTAAGCACCAGTACAACTCGGATGTTCCAATAATTCAGTCTCCATGGTCGCCTGTTGCTTTTATACCTCTGAGCTTCTGGATGAGTGACAATTCACTTTTTCTGCATCATTCATGCATATACTCTAACAACTGCTTGATTCACAAATTTGTTCTAATTAGCAACTAAATTAGTGCAGGTCATAATTTAATTATTTCAACCCATTCACTCCATGTGATGTGTCAGGGAGCATTGTCTCTAGCATTGTTTCTTGCTCTTGTGCCTTTTACCATTATCCTCTATCCTCCTTCGTCATCTGTTTTCTTGCATTAAAGTTTGGTCTTTCCAATAATGAACATAGCTCTTGGTATTCCAGTAGCTCTGAGTAGACACTAGAGCTGCAAACATTCACTAACTTTTCTTTTGGCCCATGAGCATTAATCCATGGCTAAAGGTGTTGCTATAAATAAACCCTGCTTCATTTGTTGTACCATCAAAAGTTACTTTACTTGGCCTTTCCCTAATTATCCTTACAGCAGTTGTTTCTATACTGTGGGTGTGCCCCTAAGGGGGTGGTGAATGGAATCACAGAGGGTGCAGAGTCTAGAGTAACCAGTAATGCTTCATTTTACATGCCCAGGGATGTGACTGCTCTTGGAACAGCAAAACCAATACTCTTAAGTACTGGCAACTGGGTATGGAGAGCTCTGTTTCAACAACAGAAAATACTAATAACAGGCGTCGTTGGCAGTGAACAGCCATACCCACAGCCACATGTAGTAAGGAGAAGGAAGTACAGGATTGTACTTATAAAAAAGATGATATCAGGTAGAAGTGTAAAATATAAATGCAAGAAAGGAAGAGAAGGCACGGATGGCAGTGAGAAGTAGATGGTATGTAGAGTGCAAAGGTGACAAAGAAAGAGTATTAAAGAAACAGTAGAAGCTCTTTCATGGCTATAGGCAGAGCTTAATTTCATTTAATCTTTCGAAACAGTCACCTACCAAATATTTATCATGCTGGGTAAAATAATTTATTCCAGAAAACTTTAAATAGTAAATAAAAATCTTTACTTGTTTTTTGTGCAGTTATATTTATGATGTTACCCACTCAAGTCAAAGGGGACAAAATGTAGGCGGCAAAAATGTTCCGCTGTAAAGATAAAAGCAATTGTTTTTGCTGGAGGATTGCTGGTTTTTTACACAACATTTTAAAGCAGCGGCTTCTTTTATACAGTACTAGAATTATACTTTTACTCTTAAAACATATAAACAGCTTGACAGCCATTGTCTGGCAATCAGATGGTGGTGCAGTGTATTTGGCCATACATAGGGTGTGGATAATTTTGTCAGCCATTTTTTCAAATCTGAAAGGATTGAAGTGCTGAGTGGAATAACAAAGTTATTGGGGTATATTTATCAAAGAGTGAAGTTAATAGTGAAGTTCCACCACTAGAGTGAAATTCCGCCACTGTCCATTCATTTCTATGGGATTTTTATAGGCGTATTTACCAAAGGGTGAACTTTCACTTCACCCATTGATAAATACGCCTTTCAGAATCCCATAGAAATGAATTGAGAGCTGCGGAATTTCACTCTAGTGGCGGAACTTCACTCTTTGATAAATTTACCCCAGTATCTTTATGCTGAAACAAGGAATTGTAGAAAACTGATTTTGTCAACTTCAAACTTATTTTACAGTAAATTAACTTATTTTACAGCAATTTAAGCCAAGTGAATAGCACAAAGAACACAGACAGTATTCAGTTAAAGTATATCCCTACCATAACACAGGGTTGACATTCATTTTCACAGGGGTCATAAAAGCAATACAATGCAGGTGAAAGGGTTATGTATGTTTTAGACCATGTTAGATTCTGTATCTCCCTCATAATTACACCCAGTGGAGCATCATCTTCCCTTTGATATACTTACATACAAGCACCATACACAACAGAATGTCTCTACTGCCAATGCCCTTGTCACCCACAGCTTTGTCCCCTCCCCCCTGTTAACTGACTTTAAGCTTCTTTTTGTCCTCATTAGTGGTCTTTCAGGATTACATGCTAATTAACTTGACTTTTCTATTATAATCACAAAGTAAGACCCCAGTGATTGTTCTCACAGGACATTTTAACCCTTTTTGACTAGCAGTTTAAAATCAAGATCTGTACAGTTATACAAGTGGTTCATATTCTTTGGCAGTACAAACAATGCCACAGGCTGTATCAGTATAACTGTAAGGGGAGTGCTGACATACAGTGTAGAGCAGTGATCCCCAACCAGTAGCTCGCGAGCAACATGTTGCTCTCCAACCCCTTGGATGTTGCTCTCAGGGTCCTCAAAGCAGGTGCTTATTTTTGAATTCCAAGCTTGAAAGCAAGTTTTAATTGCATAAAAACTAAGTATACTGCCAAGTTGAGCCTCTTGTAGGCTGCCTTTCCACAAAGGGGCTACCAAATAGCTAATTATAGACTTTATTTGACACCCCAAGGGACTTTTTTCATGCTTGCGTTGCTCCCCAACTCTTTTTACATTTGAATGTGGCTCACAAGTAAAAAAGGTTGGGGACCCCTGGTGTAGAGTGTGTTTAAGCTATTGTAGATTACAATGCATGCACTACATTCACTTAAGTTTGTTAGGGATGCTTACAAACAATAGGGACTATGATAAATAATTGATATGCTATCAGTGATTTTAAGTGGTTATGGTTTGCAGTGGTTTGTATAATAGATGAGGTGCAGAAGCTGCTAATTTATCTAATTCATAGCATGATTAAGAAATATGTGGGTACACCTTAGTAGAATGTGAAATTGGATGACTGTGATAAATGAGGGGCCTCATTTGGCACCTACTAATAGATGGTGGGGGTGTTGGTTATTATTGCAGTGACTTTGTGTTATAGGTTTGTTAGTGAAGTTGTGTTACAGGTATGTTTATTGGTGCATATAGGTATATGTGTGCATACACGTTTCTTAGTATGATGCATACCTAAACAATAAATAAAGCAAACATGGTAAATGGGTGGTATACCCTAATGAGAAAATGTGGTAGGAACAGAAAAACTCTCAGCTCAAAATGTGTTTAATGTAAGATATGGCTATGTGTTTCATAACTGCTTCAACTTTTTATTGAGCTGTTAAATAATGTTTTTCGTACATAGTACATACACTGCTTTTTATATTATTGGAAAATAGCCTTTTAATCAGTGCTATGCAAGTTGTTTTTTTTTCTTCTTTTAATTCTAGCCATCTGATTATTTCTCATAAAGCATGGTTGGAGAGAGTGCAGAGACATGCAACTAAATTGGTTAGAGGGATGGAAGACTTAAATTATGAGGGTAGACTGTCAATGTTGGGGTTGTTTTCTCTGGAAAAAGGCGCTTGCGAGGGGACATGGTTACACTTTACAAGTACATTAGAGGACTTTATAGACAAATAGCTAACTCATAAAGTGGATCACCGTACCCAATGCCACCCCTTCAGACTAGAAGAAAATAACTTTCATTCAAAGGACAGTGAGGTTGTGGAATGCACTGCCGGGTGATGTTGTGATGGCTGATTCAGTTAATGCCTTTAAGAATGGCTTGGATGATTTTTTGGACAGACATAATATCAAAGGCTATTCTGATACTAAGCTCTATAGTTAGTATAGGTATGGGTATATAGAATTTAATTAAAAGTAGAGAGGGGTGTGTATGGATGCTGGGTTTTCATTTGGAGGGGTTAAACTTGATGGACTTTGTCTTTTTTCAACCCAATTTAACTATGTAACTATGAAGTCTGTGGAACACTTGAGTGCTCTAGGGGTGCTAAAAATCCCTTTAAGTGCCTATCGGTCTCCTAGCTGTATAGTCCTTCTCTTCTAACTGCAGTGCATATAAAGGTCTTTTTAGTGTTCTGTAAACTGCAGTATTTGATTATATAGCTTGGCTAAGTGGTCACATTCATCTTTGAATGTTAATACTTTGTATGGAGTTCCCGCAAGTATTTAAATAATCAGAGCAGACAAAATAAATTGTCAGTGTAAAAGATATGTTTTCTGATACATACTACAATGTGCCAGTCTCCCCTGCCCTACATGTTTCTCTGGGGAAAGCAATAGGTTACAGTTCCACCCGAGAGGTGGCTACAAAGAAGGGACATAGATAATGAAACATGAATTTATTGAAGGTCTAGGGAGAGGCAAGTGAGATATATTGTATTTTCACCTTGAAATCCCCTTACCTTCCTTTCCATTAACAGTTCAGCTGGTGCAACATATTCTTTTTAACAAATGCTCAGAGATTTGGGCTGACCCTTTGTGTTTGAGGTTGGAGCCAGGTGGATATGTTTCACCCCTCACAGGGTCAATTACCCAAGTGCTAATTCACTTTTTGTGAGCTCTGCCCCTCTCTCTTTCTTGCTTACCTCTCTCAGCATGTTTGTATGCACCTCTTATTTTCTTTCTTCCTATACTCTCCTCCACAATGCTTTCTTTTGCTTTCTAGTCTTCTTTTATATTTAACAGTTGTGATTTACATCTATTTCTCTGACCTTTCCTGCTAATTTCACCCCTTCCTCTTTACCATCCTCTGTATTTGGCTCTCTTACAAACAACCAGTTTTTTTTTTTTTTTGTTTTTTTTTTGCTGCTGCTTGATCGTCTTGTATTTTTTATTTCATACAAAAATCTGAGTGTCATCATCATCATTTATATATTACCAGCCATTTGTACAGAGCTTTACATTAATAGGTCTGTCAGTGTTACTATTACAATCTATGTCATTGTTCTTTTCATGTGCCTCTCTTACTCTGTCTCTAAAAACCTCTTTCAGGTTACAACATTGAAAAGCAAATTAAAGAAACAGTCCACGTCTACAGGAGATGGGGTGTCCAGAGCCTTCCTAAGAGCCCAGGCTGCTTTGTTTGGGTCATATAGAGATGCTCTCCGATATAAACCTGTGAGATACAAACTTGTTTTTTTTTTTTTATTGCAAATGCCACTCTGGCCTTTTTCCAGTGTGTATTTAGTAAAGGCCTTTATTTCATAAGCTTCTATTTGCTCTATTTTGCTATTTATTGTATATAATTAGTTTTAATTCCCTGTAAATAATTCCCTTCAAGAGAAAATTATACCTTGTGTGTGTTAAGATGCATTTTCCCATTTGTATGTGCCTGTGTATGAACCGTTTGATTCTCACTAATTATTAACCCTCCTTTCCAGGGTGAGCCTGTCACATTCTCTGAGGAAAGCTTTATATCCCATCGTTCCAACACCATGAAGCAGTTTTTAGAGACCGCTGTTAACCTACAACTTTTCAAACAGGTATTTAATATTAAATATGCAAGTTTAACAGACTTCCTTTAATCTATAAAGTTCAATAGATGACATGATGCACATGCAAGCATAGTAATAGTCACAAACAACTTCCCTACTCTATACAGAGTATAAGATGGATCCAATAGTAATCCAATAGTAATCCTTAATATAGGTTCCTTTTCTTATAACATACAATTTAGCCACCATTGTGAAAAAATAATTTAACACATACATTTTAAACCTGTGCCACCTTAGGCTTTTAGTTAGCCCACAGAGCTGCATTCTGGTATCATGGGGCTGTTTGTGCTACTGGGAAAAGGAGACAGTGGCCATAATAAATGTAATACAGGTCAGAATATGAAGTATCTATATTTCATACAAAAGTTAGGCACCCCAGTGATGCATTCATGTATATGATACCCCAGGCCAGTGCTCCTGTCAGCAGAAAAGTGGACCGGGCTTCTTCTCGGTCAAGCAACATTGAGCGATCTTCATCCTGCTTTTTCTTTCTTCACACGGGTACACATGTGCAGTTGAGTGAAAAGCCAAACTTTACCAAAAAAGCTGGCCTTTTCACACTACTGTGCATGTGTTGGCCCTGGGATTTTGATTAAAGAAGAATCAGAAGAAGAGGATCACACAGCGCTGCTCGCTGGGGAGAACCCTGGGCTGGGGCAGTTTTCTGCTAAATTTTGGCACCACAAGTGACTTTGCTTCTCCTTTAAGGAAAACTATGAAACTATATTTCTTACAGCACATAATGCATCACATTTTTTTTCAGAAGCTTACTAGTTCTATTGTACAGCAAATTGTTTTTTTCTGTCAAAGAGTATAAGCAAAAACTTTAAGTCTTTTTGGTGGAATATGTTGGGCAGACCCATACCCATACATACCCAGACTACGGTTGCGGCGAACTATTCTACTATAGGGGAATATAAAACCATGGCAGATGATATGAAAGAGAGGTTTAAGGAGAGGGGGTATGATAACAAGGTCATTCAGAGAACTTATGTGAGAGCTGAAAACACAGATAGAGATAGTTTATTGTTCCCACAGAATAAAACATACAAAAAGGATGGTGTACGTAAAATAACATTTATTACGAGATACAGCAGGCAATATAAGAGGATAGTCAAAGTAGTGAAACAGTTTCTGCCAATTCTATATGCGTATGGTGACTTTTGCACAGCTTTAGGTCGAGGGATAAATGATGTGGCAAGATGAGCCTACAATCTGGTTTTAAGCCACAACACTCCACGGAAACTGCCCTGACTCGACTAATGACCTTTTAACCGCTAAAGCCAACAATCACTTCTCACTACTAATACTGCTTGATCTCTCAGCCGCATTTGACACTGTAGATCACCCTCTCCTCCTCCAGTCCCTCCAGTCACTTGGCCTTCGTGACACAGCCCTGTCCTGGTTCTCTTCTTACATCACCAATCGTTCCTTCAGTGTCTCCTACAATGGAGTATCATCTTCTCCCCTACCTCTTTCTGTTGGAGTTCCTCAAGGCTCTGTCCTGGGACCATTACTATTCTCCCTCTATACTTCCTCCCTTGGCAAATTAATAAATTCGTATGGTTTCCACTACCACCTCTATGCTGACGATACTCAGATCTATCTCTCATCTCCTGATCTCAACCCAGAACTCATAACTCACGTCTCCTCCTGCCTGTCCGCTATCTCTACCTGGATGTCGCAACGCTACCTTAAATTAAACCTCTCTAAAACTGAAATGGTTCTCTTTCCTCCAACTAACACCAGTAACATCCCCGAAGTATCCATCATAGTTAACAATTCCACTATCACCCCCTCTCCCCAGGCCCAGTGCCTTGGGGTTATCCATGATTCTGCCCTGTCATTCACTCCTCATATTCAGTCACTTATTAAATCATGTCACTTCCACCTAAGGAACATATCCAAAATACGATCATTTATCACCCAAGACGCTGCCAAAATTCTTATTCACTCTCTCATCATATCGCGTCTAGACTACTGTAACTCTCTTTTAATTGGCCTCCCCCTCCAGAGACTGTCACCTCTCCAGTCCATAATGAACACTGCTGCGAGGCTCATACACCTCAGCAACCGCTCCTCCTCTGCCTCGCCATTCTGTCAATCCCTGCACTGGTTTCCATTACCTTTCAGAATCAAATTCAAATTAATGACACTGGCTTTCAAAGCACTTCATAACTCTGCCCCACCCTACATCTCTGAACTCATCTCTATATACTCACCCACTCACTTACTACGCTCCTCTACTGACCTACTACTCAACTCTTCTCTCATTACCTCCTCACATGCTCGCATTCAAGACTTTGCAAGGGCTACACCCCTCCTCTGGAATGCTCTCCCATGGTCTGTCCGACTTTCTCCCAACCTTTCTGCTTTCAAGAAATCTCTGAAAACGCACTTCTTTCGAGAAGCCTACCCTTAACTACCAAACGCAACACCACATACAATACCACATTTCTCACCCATTTAATTCGATCTTGCCCACTCCCACACCTTGTGTATTACTCCCTTCCCTTTAGACTGTATGCCTATGCATAGGGCTTTCCTCACCTTTTTGTACCTGTATTGATTGTGATGTTTGTTACTCCATATATTCTATGTATGTAATTCATGTAAAGTAGTTGTATAATCACATTTACTTTACAGTGCTACGCAATATGTTGGCGCTATATAAATACATGTTAATAATAATAATAATAATAATAATAATAATAATGAGCCTATACTCTGGGTGACCTGTTGTCTCCGAGTCTGTATAGGGAAAATAAAAATAAAAAGCAAGAGGAATTTCTGAGATTTAGAGGGTGCTTTAAGTGTGGCCATAACCACTGCATTACATGTAAGTACCTAGAAATCTCAAAATAATTTAGCTCAACTGTGACTAGAAATGCTTATAAGATTAAACAATATATCAATTGTTGCAGTAAAGAGATTATTTATCTCATTACATGTACTAAATGTGGTAAACAATATGTGGGCTGTAGCACTAGTGATTTATATTTGTAACTTGAAAGTAGTTTCCGTTTTAGAGGCAGAATAGGAAGAAAAGTAATTAAAGAACCCCAAAAAGAGAGATCTGTTGCAAAATCACAAAGATTCGTTCCAACGGCTATGGATTACTAGATGTGGAAAAACTTCAAAATCAAAATAAAATAAATTGGTGACTAAATGCAGTTTGTTTTTAAAATGCTGCCTACATCATACTAAAAGTTCATTTTAAGTTGGACTACTCCTTTAAGGGTAATGGCACACAATACATTCGATGGCCTCTGTCCTCCGAGTGTGAGCTGCAGCAATCATCATTAGCAGCTTCCATTCATGGGAAATGCAGTGCCTATGGCTAAAACAGGTGCAAATATGGTTCATAATGCATTAATCAGCATTGATGTGCAAGGTAGCAGTTACCAGCCATGTGGTTTGTGGACTCCCCTGAGTCCCTGTATTTAAACTCTGGATACGGTGGTGCTGGATAAGGGATCCAGTACTGTATAGTCTTTATGATTATAAGATGATGTAGAAAATTCCCACAATGTATAGTGCTAAAGAGTATTTTTAAATCTTTCTGATCTCTGTCTCTATTTCTCTTGTCATTTCAGTTTATTGACGGACGACTAGAGAAGCTCAACTCAGGGCTTGGGTTTATAGACATCTTTGAAGAGGAAATTACTTCAGGTGGTTTTTGTGACAGTTATATTTTGTATGCATATATTTAAGAAAAAATGTCAAAAGGCATTATTCTGAAATTGTCTTCATATGTGCTGCCACAGATGAAGTTTGTTAATGATGTTATTTATCTTGTGTATTTCAGGAAATTCAAGTTCATACCAACAATGGATGCACACAATGAAGGCAAGATAATTAAGTATTCTTATTATTTGTAAATGTTTCGCATAAGCTATGTAGCATATCATACTGTATAATACTCTAAGGTTGTGGAGCCCTGAATGGAGCCCATTTGTCTGCACAGTACAAATGAGCCCATTAAAGGGGCAGTGCACCCCCCTTTAATACTAGTTCAATAAGGTATTGTGCTGAACAGGGCCGGAACTAGGGGTAGGTAGAAGAGGTATGTGCCTAGGGCGCAACAATTGGGGGAGCCAGGCATGTACCTCTTCTGTTTCCTTCCACTAGTCCTGGTCCTTGTGTCCCCCCCACCGCTCTTCTTTTACTGTTGTAGGCGTGCCTATTGGCAAGCTCGTTTGCGCATATGCATACCTGTTCACCAATGTGTGCAAAGATGGGGGCGACATGCCAGGTCAGGTTGCCTAGGGTGACCAGCTGGCTTTGCCCACCCCTGGTGCTGAACATAAATATTGTCTGTTATTTTAATTACATTCATAATCAAAAACAAATTGCCAGACCACGGAGAAGCCTCTGTTTAATCAAACCCCTCCCTTATACACAGATGAAGCCTTTGATTGGTTTAGCAGCTCATTATTTGGCACCCCAAGAGCATTTTTCATGCTTCTGTTGCCCCCTAACTCCTTTTTCTTCAGAATGTTGCTCATGGGTTCAAAAGGTTGGGAATCCCTGCTCTATTCATTGAAAAGGGGGGGTATACTGATTCTTTAATATACAAACTTCATTCAGATCAATAGTTGTATATTATCTTGTGATGAATAATATAGTTTTGGGATGTATTATCCAATTTGCTATATTCTGGGCTATAGAAAGGCATTGTATGTGCTAAGCCAATGCGCTCTGCACATGGGGCAGGCTGTTCAATTCTGCATTGATTTGTTAAAATATTTGGGAATGCTGTTTTTTGAAGAATTCCTGGGACTGGCTGTGGTTAAAGATCCCTGTCTGTATGTTTAATATTATAGGTATTAAGTGACATAATATATAGATAAGAAAAAAAACGAGGTCCTCTAAGAGCCAGTACAGAAGCATATATGATTGATAAATATATTCAGTTTTGGTGCTCATTAAACGTTTACCCAGACGCATGAAAATTGAAAATAAAGGTTAATAGGGCCAAGAGGCTGAAGGCTACAAACACTGTGGCCAAATCACATTTATAGTTATTCTCTGATGTTTATGGTTATTAATTACTTCTAATTTTACAGAAAGGTGGATCTCTAATTAATACCGCAGTGATAAAAGCCAGCCCAGCTATGAAGAGTGCCTATAAGTTTGTAAGTATATCAGAAAATCATTTATATTAAAGCAAAGCATGTTTAAAAGTCATGATCTGCAAGAAATGTATATGCTAGCAAATGTTTAACTGAAAATGTATATATATATATATATATATATACTGTATATATATATATATATATATATATATATATATATATATATATATATATATATATATATATATATATATATATATATTCTAATCTATGTTCATTCCCACTGCTAAAAGAGATTAGGTTTAAGCCACATTCTATTTCCTGATACCAAAAAGAAAAAGCAAAGTCAAACAAACCAACAGTCCACTTAGAAGCCCTCTGTATAATGAGCTGCTCTTTATCTAAAAAGATAACTGGCTGTATCTGCCAAAATGGGGGATGGATTATTTATATAGAGTGCTTCTCATTGGATTGCTGCATTGTGACATAGTTAGTTTAGGGGTTTGTCTGTTAAGTTCATCTCTTCTTTGTATCACCCAGCATCATTGACCCATAGTGGGCAAAGAAATCCTAGCTTGCTGATATGTGGAACAGCTGTTGAAACTGAATGTTTATTTAAAATTTGGAAAAGAAACAAAAGTACAATAAATGTTATAGGGATCCTCCAGCTCCCTGACATTTATGGGGGAAAATTTCATATAGAGGTTATTGCAATTGAAAGGGGCTAATGGTGGGCTATCGATAAATGCCCTTTTCGACAATAGGAGTGCCCATACTTTACTAATGCGAGGTCTACTTTTGGTGATGCCCCATTATGAGCCACATCCATAAAAGCATGATTAGCATTCTGTTCCATGGAAAATATTATTAAATATTGATTTATGAGAAAATGTATATTGCTGTATTCAACAAATCATTATTTCTTCTGTTACCTTAACATAATAAATATCTACTGGTAGATCCTGATCTACTTTTTGGCCACCCCTGTATTAAAGTGTCTCTTCCTAGCACTTAGTAGTTATAGTCAGTGGCTCTTTTCTACACCAGCAGTTTATTTTTCTGTTGATTAAGTGTAACACTCTCAGATAAATGGGTGCCAAGCTTTTAAGCCATATATGTTGTACCCATTGCCTTTTGGTTGTTATGTGATACAATTACTTAGAGTTCCATTTCAGAACAGATGCCTCTTCTATTGCATATCTGACATCATTGTTTAACCCTTTGCATTGATGGACTGTCTGTTCCTGCAGGCTAAAAACCAGGCAAAGCAAGGTATCAAGGAGGTGAAGAGCAAACTTAAGCACAAGGTGAGATGGTTGTCCTTAAAATCGTAACATATGTGAGTGGTATAATTCTTACCCTATTTGATCAATCTTGTTATGCTTCATGGCATTGTGGTTACACTGAGGCCCAATGTGCCGTAATTATAATATATTTCATGATTGGCAGAAAATGTCTGCTGTGGATCATGTGGATTGTAACCAACATGCCAGTTATTGTATAATCCCTTTCAAATGTCATCATGGTTTATGCAAATAAATTAAGTCTTGGTTTTAATGGTAAATAGGCTTCAAGACTCAAACTGCATCTTTAGGTTTTTATACAGAGACATCCATGTTATATTATATATTCAGTGGTACAAAGGCATCAAGTTTCAGCATAGAAGAAACAATCTGCAATTCTATTTTTTTTTTTACACAGAACATGCACACTTGAAAATACAGATTAAAAATAACACATCTATACCATTGGGCATGATGGTGCTATGCCAGCTGAACTGCAGCTAAACCTGTATAAAAGGGCTACATTTTGAAAGCCAAATTTCTTTGCTGCAGAAATGACTTACAAAGGAAAACCTCTAACAAACGACTTGTAAACTTGCTCAGAGTTGAGCATTCATTTTTAGTTTTTAGTGATTTCTGAAATATTAGCAGTTTTAGACACTATACTGCTAATACCAGGCTTTCCACCCAACAGCTCTCTATTTACCCTCTGTTCAGACATTATTTACACTGCTGCTGGTTCCTGGGATAATTAACCTCTAGCACATTACCACTTTGAGTATATTGGTGTCAGTAGGTACTTGTAGGTTGTGTCGCCTTAATAATTATATTATGATAATTATATTATGAATTGTATTAATTATCATATGTAGGCAAGTTCAAACAGAGCCTTATTTCCCCATTTGACGTATTGCTTCACTATCAGTTATAGTGAAAGTTTCATAGTGTTACATCTTCTGCGCATTCTCATAGAGACTACACAAAAGGACCGGTAGATAATTGATTAGGACCTAAAAACTCTTCCTCTTTTCTAATAAATCATATAAATGTGAATCTGATTTTGGGGGTACATTTCTCTTGCAGGATATTGAGGAAGAAGATTCAGACTATAATTTAGAGTATACACACTCCAACACGTTCCCATTAAACCACTCAAACCGAAGTGATCAAAGAAGAAAACTCTCACAGGTGAGACAATTTATCTCCTAAAACCTGGGGAAACCAGGACAGCAGGCACATTTTTTCCTAGCTCAAGCCGTAGGTGCTGGCAAACCAAAGTCCAGCTACAAAAGCACTTTCCTTAGGCTAGTGGTTTGTTTTCTCAATAATAATCTGCATAATCATGCTTGAGGTCTGGTGATCAGGTCAGGGGTAACTTTACAGGGCCACTTAACTAACGCTGCTCATACATGCCCAGATTTGGTAGAGCAGTTTTGACCAATATTAACAAATATAATAATAATTTGACCAATATTAATAATAAAGGCTTTCAGGATGGGCATGTATGTCACTCTCACTATACTCAGGCAATCCTGTTATCCTAATGGATCACAGTTGCCATAGCCAAATTAAAATTTATTATCTGTCTGTGTATCTATAGCCACAGGCCATATGGTCTATTGCTTTGAAGCCAAACCAATGTATAGCCATATTGATGATGTTTCTACCTTCTTTTACACTGCATGGCTGCAAGTACCCAGACACACCTGCCTGATTCTGCTGTCTGTGGAGGCAATTTGAGCACAGAACAACCCCATTTGCCTGGACCATGTGTTTTTTATTGGGTATGCAGCTGTACACAAGCCATACCTCACCTGAAATATCATAAAGGTTACCTTTTACTGGAGTCAATCTCCACCTTCCGGTAGTGTTGTAGATGCACCTCCATTTGGCAGATGCCAGAAGATCAATGCCAGTGCCTGAATGTATAATATGTACTGAAAATTTTGTGAATGAGGACTAATGATCTGAAGCTGTTTTTTTCCTGGTGTCAGTTAGGGCCCAGTGTCGGACTGGCCCAATAGAAGACCTGCCCACCCACCACACTCCCACCCCTTCTAGCAATTACTAGCTAATGGGAATGGTAGGGTGGAGCCCCTATCACACTGCCCACCTGTTGTCTGGGTGGTGAGGCCCAACAGGATCAGGGCCACAGTTTTTTATCTCCCAGTTTGCTAGTTTGACTCTGCTCTGGTCTCTGGTTCCAGTGAAAGCAAACTGTAAAGTTAAAATATACTAAGATATTCTTGATAGTTCTGTACATACTACTTTGTGGCAGCTGTGGAGAATTTCAGCATAAGAAGGCCCCCGTGCACAAAAGGGAAGTCTGCTCAGAATTTGTTTGCAGAGATGGGAGTTAAAGAACTTGAATGCACAAAACCTTGCTTTAAACCCAGCTGAACTCGTGGGATGAATTGGAATGCTGACTTTGAGTCAGGGATTATTAGTGCCCAAATTCACTAATAGGGGCAAATTCACTAAGATGCGAAGTTGCGCTAGGCGCAACTTCGCCGCACTTCGCCACACTTCGCCAGGCGTATTTTCGCCAGCGCTCCGGAAAATTCAATAAAAAATCCGAAGTTGCGCACAGGGGTAGCGTAAGTTTTCGAAGTTGCACTAGCGTTAATTCGCCAAGCGAAGCGAAGTTTCGCTAGCGATGGTTAATTTGCATACGGCGCGAAATTCAAATTTCAATGGAGGAACACGTATCACCACTTCAAATGCCTAGAAAACCTTCAAATCAGCAAATAAAAATGTTATTTTGCCCTACACATGTGCCCACTGTCTAGGTAAGTTGCCATGAGTCAAGAAATGTAGGGGGGAAGGAGGGGAGCCCCAAAAAATTTTTCGATCTTTTTCAGCCTATCACCCATCATGTAGAAAACACACCAGCGTTTTTTGGGACTTAGAAAAAATGTTGACTTTTTTTTAAACAATCCCTATCTACTCTATTGCGCTTCGCCAGGTCTGAGGTGGCGAAGAAAGTCTAGCGTAAAAGGTAGCGTTCAGTACACTGCGCAAGTTAGTGAATTTGAGTAGTTACGTCGCTAGCGAAAATTCGCCTGGCGTAAGGGTGCGAAGTAACACTAGCGAAATTACGCCGGCATTCGTTAGTGAATTTGCGCAGTAACGAAAAATGCCAAACGCTAGCGAATTAACGCTAGCGTTCGGCGCTTAGTGAATTTGCGCCTATAGTCTTTTGGCAGAATGGTAACAAAAATTGTCCACAGTTCCAAAATCTGCTGGAAAGCCTTCCAATAAGTGTAGAGGCTGTTATAGAAGCAAAAGAAGGACCAACTGCTAGGTGTCCTGATAAAATAGTGCATTTATGTACCACTTTAGAGCCTGTGTGAACTCATGAGTGGAAAATAGTGTCTAAACCGTAGACAAATTAAACTGCCCTTTGAGATGAGCAAATGCAAAGGCAAACAGAAGGCCGTATCAATCCACAAGCTAGTGATATTTTACGTATTCGATAAGCTACTGAAATGCTTTATCTGCCAGATTTATACTGAGAGATTCTTTATATGGTGGTAGGAAACAACAAGAAATTACCAATTATTACACTGACAAACTATTACCATAGAGTTCATATTCCCCTTGTAATATGTAATAAAAATTTGACAAACAACATTTATTAACCTTGTATTGGACACAGTCAGTCCACTTTGGCCTCCTATCTTTATTTACTTCTTTATTAATATTTGTTTAGTCTTTGTTGTATTGTTTGTGGTTTCCTCCAGTCCATAGTACAAATCTGCAAAAATACGTTTCTGTGTTATATATCTCTAAGCCCACCTGGGATTTTCATTGGTCTCCCAGATTTATGTACTGTGCTGGGGAGGTGGGGAAGCTGGGATTGTGGTTGGGTATTAGGCTAATGACGCATGGGGAAAATTGTTGCCCACTTTTAAATCTGCACTATAGCAGGACGACAAATCTCCCCAAAATGCTCTCCCATCCGGCAATAAAGTAAATCACCAGTGGGAAAACATAGGCAGTGCTTCATTTTCCAAAGTGGCCTAAATTTTCCTTGCCATTTCAAATTCATTTTGATCTTTGAATTGTTTTGTTGTTACAATCCTGTCTAAAAGGTCAACTATTGCGAAAATTAAAATGTAATATTAGCTTCAGCATGCTGAAATAAGAAACTTTCTATATATACAATCAATTAAAAATTCTGTACCGTTTCTGAAATAATCAAGTTTACCTTCACTATCCCTCTCTCAGCATCTGTTTCTCCTCATTCTGTCTTCATTCAGAAGTTGGGTGTCAGATGAATGATCCAATATATCTTAAAGGGGCTCCTCTTTCCCAGAAGATGTATTAGAGCTCACTCTATTAAAATCACTACAAATCCTGTCTCTACATGCAGAATTTGTGCAAAAGGCAGGTATTTTGTTAGATTTTGTTTGTACTGGAATCAGTTATTTGAGTGAGCTCTAATACATCTGCTAAGAAAGGAAGCTATATTGGATCTAAAGGTGGCAATAGACTCCAAGATCCGCTCGTTTGACGACATCGCCAAATGAGCGGCTCTTTCCCCGATATGCCACTAAACTGCATGACTATATCGGGGGTAATTCGGACGTTCGGCGTATGGCCGAACGATCGAATTACGATGCGCCAAGCGGCTCCGACGGGTCGGTCGGGTAAAAATCCAACCTTCCCGATCGATATCGTGGCCAGATATCGATCGGGAAGACCCGTCGGAAGCCCCCATACACGGGCAGATAAGCTGTCAAATCGGTCCAAACGACCGATATCGGCAGTTTTATCTGCCCGTGTATGGCCACCTTAACTGTCAATTAATATCTGACACCCAACTGCTGCAAGAAGAAAGAATTAAGAGAAACAGATGCTGAAAGAGAAATAGTGAATATAAACTTAATTATTTCAGAAACTATTCAGATTTTTTAATTGATTGTATTTAGAAAGTTTCTAATTTCAGTATGAGGAAGCTTATATTAAATTTTCATTTTCACGATAGTTCCTCTTTAATAGTGCAATTTGGGGAACAATGCTAAATTACTAGGGTAACTAGGGTGTTTTGATGCTATGTTGTATTAGAGAAGCTTTGACAAGACAGAGAAGATCAGTAATGGCAGAGAGTTAAGCAAACCCTTTTTGTGCTTATTACATATATTTTTGTATGGCTTGTCTACATAAAGTTCCAGAAAATGACACAATACTATTTTAACTTATATTAAGGTTTAATAGGACAATAAAAACATGGCTATTCTTTTAAGTATTTGTTAAGTGTTTTTGTGATATAATGTTGTGCTGCCATTGTTATCCATTGCCTAGATTATTAATTGCATTTTGGGTTTGTTGGTTTCCCATTGCCACTGCAACAGGCTCCTATGCTGTTTCAAAAATGGACCTAAATGCTACTCCTATCTCTGTATCACATCTTTCCCCATCACCTTGCTACTATTCTGCTGAATCTGTTCCTCTTTCCAGTGTGCTCCACTAATTAGTAACACTGACTTCCTCGTTAGCCTGGCAGCGTTTGTGAAAATGTCAACATTCCGCTCAAAGAAATTCCCCAATTAGGCCTGGAAAAAAAAAATCCCAGCATTAATTCTTGTGCTCTCTGACAGCCAAGAGGGAAATAGGTTGTGAAATATACTCAGTCTTTGTCCGAGGTATGCTGCTTCACTGCATAGATAGCCCTTAAACAAAACATAACTGCTGTTAGTACCCTTTGCTTCCCATCTCTGCAATAAGGCCATTGCCTGCATAGCTTTATCTAAGTATTGCAATTAGTATTCTACATATTACTTTGATTCTGCTTGCTATTTAATCAGCATTTGTAGCAAAACGAATACTGTCACGGAAAGGGTTTATAATTATCACTGTCTCCTCCTGTAGTTGCTTTGTGGACAGGCATTGCCATCACAAAGGAATAAGGGAGCCCTTTATCTGCTCTCACTTTCATTTCAGCAGTGAACTAGTTTGAGCCATTTGGTTTACTAATCTCAGTGCTGAAAACATTTAATTGTCCTTCGTATCAGATAGTTTTAATCCACCTGTACTGATTAAAGGAAAGCGTTCCAGTGTTTGTATAATGAATTTGTTTTTGTTGTAGTTGTTTCGGTGCATAGCAATTAATTCAGAATTTAATGTCACTGAAAGGACTGTGTAATTAATGTGCCATGTACTGGACATGATATTCTACCAGTACTAAAGCCTCTGAGTAAATGTCTGTTACTTGGCGACTAGATATACTAACACATGATCTATTTCCTCAATAGTTTTCCTCAACTATTTTTATTAGCTCTGGTGTATGAATGATTTAATAGATTTAATAAGTTTTCCTTATTCAGATAAAAGAATAATGGCACCCTACTTCCCCCCCCCCAAAAAAAAAATTACTTTTGCAGTGTTAATTGATTAAAATGCCATTTCTTTGCTTCATTACAATATATTCAGTGACACCTATAAACATCATCCCATTATCAGATAATAATCATAGACTATAGACCATTGTAGTCAGTAGTAAAAGACTACTGAGCGTTCCTTTACCTTTGGTTGGAAGTGTAGTAATTACTGCATGTGCCACTGCCTTTCAAATATAATCTAATCGTATCTAATATAATCTAATATAAATGTTTGCATAATAAATAAATACAGGTATGGGACCTGTTATACAGAATGCTTGGGACCTGGGGTTTCTGGATAACGGATCTTTCTGTAATGTGGATCCTCATACATCAGGAGGCACATTTATCAAGGGTCGAATTCTAATTCACGTCAGTTTTTTAAAACTCCCATGAACTCGAAATTCGACCAATCGAAATTTATTATAAAATTCACATTTTCTAATTCGATTTGAATTTTAAAAACTCAGAGAAAAAAACTTGAATGTCAGGAAGGCTGCAAAAACTCCAAATTGATCCCTGGACGTCTCCCATTGACTTTAACAGCAATTCGGCAGATTTTAGGTGGTGAATAGTCAAGTTTGAGTTCTAAAAAGTATGATAATTCTCGAAAATCAAATTCAAATTTTTTGAAAAATTGGAATCGAATTTGAATAATTCCCTAGTCGAATTTGACAGTTTTGACCATAAAAAATCGGAAAATTCGAATTTGAGTTTTCAATTCGACCCTTGATAAATGTGCCACTAAGTCTACTAGAAAATCATATAAACATCAAATAACCCAATAGGCTGGTTTTGCTTCCAATAGGGATTAATTATATCTTGGTTAGGATCAAGTACAAGGTACTTTTTTGTTATTACAGAGGAAATCATTTTTAATAATTTGGATGAAATTGAGTCTATGGAAGAGGACCTTTCAATAATTCAGAGCTTTCTGAATAACAGAAGACCATACCATCCTGCTGTACTGACAAAGTGTTGCTGTTCTTTCCAAACTTCTTTGACTGAATAGACAACTTGTGCAAGAACCAATTGTTGGCCTGCAAGCCTATCGGTCAGATACATGGCAGGTAGGCCAATGTATGAGCAGCTTAAGAGTCTGGAATACACTACATTTTTCCTCATCATTGGCAGGCCAATAAATTTAGCTTGTAGGGGCTGTCAGTCTTCATTTCATTCACGGGGATCGGGCATCATTGAAACAGAAGGAACAATGGATAATGTGAAATACACAGCAATACTGAAAGAAGAACATGTGTGACTCTGCTGAAACTCTCAAGCCTAGGCTAAAATTCTTTTTTCTGCAGGACAATGATACCAAACAGAAGGCCTGCTGTAACACTGCAGTGGCTCAACCACAAAAGGCTAATGTCCAAGGCCGGATTTACATAGTGGGTGCCCCTAGGCCCACTGCTGTCCGTCGCCCCTGTCCCCTCCCCTTTATTCATGCAAATTTTCATAATCTGGACTGGAGCAATGGGGATTGTCGCACTGGAAATTTAAAAAATTAATGTACCCAGTGTTTTTGAACCAATGTGGGTGTGGTTGGGCAGCATGCCGCCCCCCTAAAATCCTGCCACCCTAGGCCCGGGCCTAGGTGGCCTTTCCACAAATCCGGGCCTGCTAATGTCACACAGTGGCCCAGTCAAAGCCATCATTTCAATCCAATGGAGAGTTTTTAATATTACTTATCTCTTGAACTATTTGCAAACTGAGATTCACAAACGACTAAACTAAACATCCTAGAGCAAATCTCCAAATCCCTCCCGGACAGTGCCATAAGCTAGCATTAAGCTCTACAAAATAATAAACAGCATTATAGTCAAATGACAAGAGTCCATCATGGGCATAATACTGCAAGGCACCAGGTATTTTGTATTGTAAAACAACCTGTTCCACTTGTTCTGAAGCTAAACCAGACACAATGGGGTAGTAATTGAGAAACTTATTTGCACTTCCCACATCCTTAACACGAGCTATGAATTTTGTTTTTCTTTATTGGGGTAAAGACTGCAGGACTCATGTGCATTGTGCTTTCTAAACCCTCACATGCTGAATGACCAGTGATTTAGAATTGTTACAGTCACATATTGTTTACTCATTATAATTTACAAATAAGGGGCTGTGTTGAACTGACCTTGTATCAGTCTTATGGTGTCTAATGTTCTGTTCATGTCAGTATTTGATGCCTTCATCAGCCCTTGAACAGGAGTTTCTGCAATCATATTCCTGGCAGATACTTAGCCCCATTTAAGCCCTGCCAGGTTAGGGGTAGGGGTTTACTACATAAATGCTAATATCTTCAAGCTTTCAAGTTAATCATAATTAGTCCACATTCATCATTATGAGATCTGGTCTAAATGATAGCCTATGGGTTTACTTTGCAAAGTATCTCTTTGTCTTTCTGTAAAGCTTTTACTCCTTTTGTTCTTGTTTGAGGAAACTGTACTTCCCTTTGATCAACAAATAGCAGCTTGTCCATGATTAGTATTGGTTATCATTATGTTTTAATTCAGTTTTAACACCGGAGTACCCTTGATTCCTACTGTGTGTGTATTGGGAAGACTGAGGATTTCAAGAAAGTGCAAGAATCTTAAGAAATAATACTTCTAGAGTGAGAAAAGGGAAAAGCAACAAAATATAGGAACACAACCTATTTAACAATATTAATAACATGGAATAGAATAATATTGCAAGATTTTCTCTCATGATAAAGCATTTGCCTAATTAAAAATGTAATATTGCTACCCTGCAGAAAGAAAAAGAGGACATTTTGATTGTTGGGGAACAAAGTATGTTAGTGCCCTCTAGTGGCTAATAAAAAAAGGTGCTTTGTAAAATTCTGTAAAGGAACATCAGTGCCTGTAATATCAAGAAATCATATCGTAATTTCTAACCATGTCTGCTGGTTGTTAATAACACATTTTTCTCCAGCTAATGTCACATCTTCTGTATTTTCTAAAATGAAATATTTTTATGTACATTTTCAGATCTAGATAGTAGGGCTCTCCCTTCTCGTAAGAAAACAATTCTCATGTATACATAAATTGAACAGCAAAACCTTAAATATGAATCGTTGGTTGGTATTTATATCTGTCTCTGCGGAACTGTCTTTCATGTTCAACATTTAGGGGCAGATTTATCAAATTTGAAATTCAAAGTAATTTTTTGGATACTTCGACCATCGAATAGGATACTACGACTTTGAATTTACTTCGAATTCGATTCGAAGTAAAATAGTTTGAATATTCGATAATCGAAGTACTGACTCTTTAAAAAAACTGTGACTTCAATACTTTGCCAAATTAAACCTGCCGAAGTGCTATGTTAGCCTATGGGGACCTTCTACAGCATTTTTCTAAGTCTTCACACATCGAAGTAAAATCGTTCGATTTTACTTCGATAGTTCGATGGCCAAATTCGGTGAAAATTACTTAGACTTCGATATTCGAAGTCGAAGTATTTCAATTCGAGGGTCGAATTTCGAAGTATTTATCACTTCGAAATTCAACCCTTGGTAAATCTGCCCCTTATTGTAATTCTTTTTTTTTTCCAATCTATTTTCTTTTCTTCCGGGTTCAGCCTTCTGTTTCGATGGATAAGTGCCTTGTTTATTTAATATTCTTCAACATCTCTTCTGAAGCTCCTTGTAACATTCACAAATGTACACAGTGGATAGTATTGCTAACATCTATAGTAATAAGTCAAATCAACTGGACTTTCTGTATTTTTCTTTTTCCTTGAAGACTGGCTTTCTCAATTCAGAATGTTCTGTACAAAAATATTTATTTAATGGACCTATGCCTGAATACGACCTATTTCAAATTCTACAGGCAGAAGCATGGCTCTGCTATGGGATCACCAGTTTCACCCATTGTGACAAACCTCAATATGGAGAAAGTAGAAAAGTAGGCCCTGAGCACTTTCAAAGAAAGGACACCCAAGTCATTGGTTCAGATATGTGGGTGACACCTGGGTTAAGGTACACAGACAAGAGGTACAGACTTTCACTGAACACATCAACACGGGACCACAACATCAAGATTACACGTGAAGATGTGGACGGAAAAACCAAGTTTTAACCGGGGGGCGGATGGTTTGAGACACCTATTGTCTGCCACATACAATGCTGTTTATTAAACTGTCTCCCTGGACAGTTTAATAACACCTCATAGCTCCAATAATGCTAATACCTTTCCTCCATGAGGTCTCTGACCCCGTGCTGGTTTTACTAAACAGATTATGCTAATTGCAGTAAGATTCCAGGCTTATATAACCAGAAATATTTTTGTACAGGTCATTCTGAATTGAGAATGATTAGCGAAATGTCTTCAAAGAAAAAGAAAAATACAGCAAGTTCAGCTGATTTGACTTAGCACTATATATTAACCATGATCTGGATGAATGAGAACCATCACAGAAGTATTGCTAACACTTTTTCTTCTCAGCAGACACGAGCAAACAGGCCCCTGACCCACATGGGTAACCATAGCTCAACTCTGGCGGATTCTGATCTTGGTGATAGTGCCAGCAAGTGAGTAATGAGCCCCTAATATGAGAAACACCCCTCAAAATAAGTGAGAGAGAATGATGTGCGCAAACGTGAACCCCAGAACAAATGTTTTCTTTCTCCCAGCCACTTACTGCATTTAACTTCATCTACTTTCAACCCTACATACTTCATATTAATGGACTCTTCCACCCAAAAACTGTGCAGTGTTCTATCATTAAAACGTTTCAGTAATTTGTAAAAGTAATTGCTATTGATTGAAAGCAGTATCTGTCTGGCTGATCACATGCTATGTATTCCAGACTCTGACTCCTTAAACTATGTTGCAAGCCAGTTGTGTAACTTAGGGGAGAATAGACTTCTGTTACATTGTTTTAAGTGTGAGGACCAGAGAACATATGGGGATAAGCAAACTGCTTTCTATTGCAATTGACATTTGACAATAACTTTAAAACCATTGAAAACTTTTAATTAATATATAGTGGAAAGTTGCTGAGAATTATTCCTGCTAAAGCTTTTAATTCAGCTCCTTTCATTTGCATTTATTTTTTCCTTGCCGATATCATATTCAGTTTTATTATACATTATAAAATGCATAACCAAATTATTTGCATTCTTCATCTATATGAATTAGTAGCTCCATTTCATACTGTAATCCTTTTCACATTCCATGATCTCCAGTTATTATACATGATCTCTTTCTGGTTCAGGTTGTCTTCAGAGGACAGCGAAGAAGCTTCTGGATATTTTGATGATAGCGATACGTCATTTGATGATGTGAGCTTGTCTTCCCGGCCAGCAGGAGAGATGGACCTTCTTGGGGAAATATTAGACTCCCTAAGCACTCACAGCTCAGATCCAGGGGCTGGCCGTCTAACAGCTGCTAAGAGCCTGGATTTCTTTCGTTCTGCAGAAGATTTGGACTATAAAGTTCTGGTATGGTATAGCTTTTTCTCCTGCAATAACATTACCAACTACAGTAGGTTCACATATATTGGTATATAACAATACTGTCCAGATATAGTGAGCTAAATATTTAAAGGATGATCTCCTAAAGGAATGTTTGTGTAGCTATTCTTGCGCTCTGTGGGCTATAGAAATTCCTTTGAGAGTTCCATTTTGGCAAGTGTGCGCATAAGAGTGGCACCCTATATGTGTGTCTTGTACCTCCATACCAATTTCCAACTGAGTAGAGTAGAAAAGGCTCTTGTATGGATGTCAGATGAACAGGGTTAAAATAACAACAGTTTAAATCAATACAGACACCTTGTTAATGTAATCTGTGCATTTTTTTGTTCATATATTCACATATTCTTATAGATTCTACATATAAAAGTTCAATCAATCAATAACTTCAATAGCCCATGGCAATTACTGAGCTGTAGGGGGTCTGCTCAGACCAAAAATCCGCTCTTCCTCCGTTTTGTCTATGAACACAAAGTCATATTTGATGTAATGTACCTCAATCGCCTATTAAGAGTCACACTTGCAGCAAGGAGTAAGAGGAGAAGGGTGTTAACCCTTTATATCCTTTAACTTGCTAACATACAGTTAATATGACAATGCTTCTCTTGGTTTCATTCGAATAAGAAAATAATGCTAGTTTTCCCTACCTACATTTCTGTGCTTTTTAAACTTGCCACATTTTCTCGTGCATGAATGCCACACATTTGGTTGATAGATGGTCCACATTGATAGAACCTGATTGTAGTACAAGTTGAGGAATGTAAGTTCTTCTAAGGCTAGTTAACCCAGTCTAATCCAGTGCCAATTGGTCTGTTAGTGGAGAGAGGTGGTTGGTGCTGATTGTCTGGCTATTGGGAGAAGTTGTTTGGCTGTACCCATCTACTGGCTGCAGGCATTGGGACAAATTAACTAAAGGGTGAATTTTTGCCAAATTAACTAAAGGGTGAATTTTTGCCAGTGACTGTTTCGCCACACTTCACCAGGCGCAAATTTAAAACAGGCGTAAAGTTACCACTACGCTAATTTACTAAAATGCAAAGTTGCGTCTCAGCAGCCAAACGCTGCCGAACTTTTGCTAGCGTTACTTTGGCTAGGCGAGCAAATGTTTGCTAGCACTCATTTCTGCCTAGTGAATAGGCAGGTACCTAAAAGTCACATGGATGTCTTTATTAGTAATATTGGTGCAAATGCTTGAAGTGGACACTTTTTCAAACACATGTCCAATGAGCCATAATAAAGACCCTTTAATGCCCTACACCTGAGCCTACCCTTAAACAAATGTGGCATGCCCCTCAAATTATTTAAAAAAAATGTTCACACATAAATCTTTAATAGTTCGGACTTTTGAAGGCAATCCCACTTTAAAGAAAGAAAAGTCGCCAGCGTTTTTGACAACTTTAACGCATTTCCTGCAAACAGGATATGATGTCACTGACATAAGATTGAGGAGGATGTAGCTACGTTTTATCAGTTCGCCTGGTCTGAGGTGGTGAATTAAACTCTGGCAAAAGAGGTAACGTTCAGTAAAATTCACATCTTAGTGAATTAGAGGAGTGACGTCCGTTCACCAGAGCAAATAGTCGCCTAGCGATAGGGTGTGAACATACGCTAGCGATGGTCTGGTTCACAAATTGTCCTCTACACCTGAATTGCCGATGTCCCTGCAGATGAGATTTTTGGCAATTTGTCGCCAACGTCAGCCACTTCGCACTAGTGAATCTGCCCCACAGACTACAAGAATATATAGTAATTGGCAGCTACAGCAGTAAATGATGAGGATTCTTGGATAACCCCATGGAAGGCATTAGTCTTCAAAATAGAACAAATCTGCAACGGCTTGCATATGTGTAATTTCTCAAAATGCTGTTCCGTGTAGGGTTCATTTATTGTAAGTAACATTTTTCCCTAACAAGGCCTTGTTATGCTGTGTGAAGGATGTTTTAGCCAGCCTATGTCAGTATATAGAGTTGAGCATGTGAGACCAGGTTGCACTAATCATCAGTAACAGATCTGCCATTTGAAGTGTGAAGCTCATATAGCCTTGCTATGACAGGTCTTGCCTTGTATCTGAGCAAAGAATTACAGATGCATGGTGAGGTGCCAAGGCATATTTCATTAGCATATGGGTAGAAGCATAATGAGCTGCCCCTAGGATCAGTCAGTTGCAGCCACTGCACATCATTGTTTGATCTCGTATGCACCACCCTTTGCTATCTAGGGTATATGAATGGAAACTCAGAACTGTTTTTATTTCATTTATTTCAATACCTTGAGCAATGGAATGCCCTGGGCAGTGGTTGGGTCATTAAGGCTTGAGCAGGCCAGAGGCTAGTGTGTTTTCCTCAAAAACCCATACCGCTCCCACCCCATCCCCCGCTCTCAATCACTTGCCTTCATCAAAATGATTTTCTGTGTTATGAACCTTCCAAGCAGACAATGCCCGCATCTTTACATCAGTACAAAACCTCTGATATTTAGATCTCTGTCTTATTTGACGACTCTTTACTCAAAAACGTACAATTTCATGTAGCAAAATGAGATTAAGGTCAGAGAAATCAGTCCACTCCTAATATTAATATCTAAAGATCTTGTCAGCTCTTCATATATGATCTAAAAATAAGCAGAAGCAGGAAGATGGAGAGTGCAAGGGTTAGTGTGCAGGCATTCTGATTTTAAGAAAGTGATGAACAATATTATTATCCTAATATAATGGTGACATATTACTCAGGGACTGCTATTCATTCACATCAGGCCTTGTTCTGGCATAATTTTTATATTGCACTCACCTAAACACACAAGGGTCAGTTTTATTGTGAGCTGTTTCAATTGACAGTAGTTTTGTTTTGCACTTTAGGAGGACATAAGCCCCATCAGGCTCTAATTAATGAGCAATGTCAATATATATTAGTACATATATAGTACAAATTTATTAGGACAACCTCTGGATATGTTGGGGGCCCTAAATTTATTTGGCTGTGAGGCCCAGTATCATCTAGTTACAGCTTGAAGGTGGTGGTAGCTCCTGGGATCCCCGAGTCAATAGACACAGAGAATACTTAACATAATGTAACAATAAAGAAGATGAATGGTGTTTCGGTGAAGGTACTTGACCCTTACTCATTAAATCATGGATTTGTTCTATGTTCTTTTTCCATGCAGAACAAGACATGTCCCCCCACTGAAACCAGCCTGAGCCAGGATTCCCGGGATGAATGGAATCTGGGGCAGGACGACAGTGTGCTGTACAGGAAACATCTCCCACCCTCTCCCCGCAAGCGAACTCAGGATGAACAGGCTTGTCAAGACAACGATCGTCGCAAGTCAGAATTTCCAACAATCATCCTCACGGATACCACTGCAGTTGGGAACACTGTGCGTCCCACCTCTCTGCTTTATACTTGCAATATGGGAACTGAAGGCAGCGTTAGGAACAGTAGCAGGGAGAATTCTCAGAGTAACTCTGCTATGCAAGTGCCATGGGAGAAGGAAGAGGTGGATATGCTCTCCCCACACAGCGCAGATAATCCCCCTTGAATTTAGAGCAAAACTTCAGACACCATTTTATACTCTAAACTCAAACATTCCTTTGGGGCTCAGTGTTTCATCTTACATTACTGACTTCTTATAAAGGGTCCTGCGTTCGCCTGGATTTAATCTTCTGAATTGTGATCCAGTTGTGACATATGTATGGTTAAAATATCACAAGACTCTTTGTTGCCTCCTGAACACAAACAGGGCCTGAGTGCAGGAAGCTTATGCGCAGTCCTTTCCACTGCTCTGCTGCTTCCAATACTCAGACGTTCATCTGCCAACAGCTAACTCAATTAACAAATCTTAGTCTACAACAAAAAATGTGACTTAATGTTCAGGGGATCATATGGACATATGCAAGTAGTTGGGCTGAAACCTTCATCAGATATGCACATTAGAGCCAGGATGAAGTTCTCCGGTGATTGGTTGCAGGAATTAATCAATAGCATATCTATGGTAAACTAAATTTTGAGGCCTGTTACAATGCTGTATTGTTACACGGGCAACCCATTTATCAAAGGTCGGATTTCGAATGCATGTGAATTTTCTTTAATTCAAATACAGGTATGGGACCTGTTATCCAGAATGTTCGGGGCCTGGGGTTTTTGGGATAACAGATCTTTTCTAAATTTGTGTCTTCATGCCTTAAGTCTACTAGAAATTCATTTAAACATTAAATAAACCCAATAGGCTGGTTTTGCTTCCAATAAGCATTAATGATATCTTAGTTTGGATCAAGTACAAGCTACTGTTTAATTATTACAGAGAAAAAGGAAATCATTTTTAAAAATTTGGATAAAATGGAGTCTATGGGAGACAGCCATTCCGTAATTCGGAGATTTCTGGATATCGACTTTCCGGATAAGGGATCCTATACCTGTATACTCACAATTCGACTGGGTTGGTTGTTTAGTAAAAAAAATTGAATAGCTAATATTTGATCAAATGGTTCTGCTTCCAAAATTGGATTCATATTAGATTCTTAAGAACCGAGTTTTTCCCAGAAAAAAAAACTTGAATGTCAGGAAGGCTATTAACATCTCCAAATGGCTTAACGGAGCTCTGCCATTGACTTGTACAGGTATGGGACCTGTTATCCAGAATGCTCGGGACCTGGGGTTTTCCTGATAATGGATCTTTCCGTAATTTGGGTCTTCATGCCTTAAGTCTAGTAGAAATTCAATTAAACATTAAATAAACCCAATTGGCTGGTTTTGCTTCCAATAAGGATTAATTATATCTTAGTTGGGATCAAGTACAAGTTACTGTTTTATTATTACAAAGAAAAAGAAAATCATTTTTAAAAATTTGGATTATTTGGATAAAATGGAGTCTATGGGAGACAGCCATTCCATAATTCAGAGCTTTCTGGATATCAGGTTTCCGGATAAGGGATCCTATACCTGTACATGAATTCGTCAGGTTTTAGGTGGCGAATATTTGAATTAGGACTGTTTCCATGGTCGAGGTGTGATAAATCTCACATTTGAATGTATATTCAATAGGAAGATTAAAATTCGAATGTGTGAATTTTGACACCAAAAAATGTTCAAAATTTAAATTTACTATTCGACCCTTACTGAATCTGCCCTTTGGTGTGATCTGGCTGTAAAACAGTTATGTAGATAGAGGAATGCAATGTCTCTTTTAAGACATATCAATGCCCTCGTATTTGTCGGGAGTCTCAGTAACAGGTCCATCTCCAGCTGTCAGTAATTTGGACCCAAAGCATAACTTACTGGCTCCATAGGAATCTACAGAATTCTCATCTGAAGTCTTCCAATATTGTCCAAAACAATGGAGGAGGGAGCATAATGGGGGCAGGGGTGAAGCAGGTGCAGGGCTAGGACAGGCATGGCCAACATACCATTTCTGTCTTTGAAAATTCTAAAATTATTATGGTTTTAACGTTGGTGTTTCATGACCTTTGCTAAAATATTGAAATACTTGAACTAGCAGATCTTCTAATACAGGCTGGTATGTGGAGGTGATGTGTGCATTGGCACCATTCAACATTATACAGGATATAGGTAAATAGATATACCTAAAGCCCATTGGAAATATTTAAGGCAGTATAAATTATTTTTGAATTATATTTATTTTTGAAAAATACACTGTACTGGGTTAAATTGCACAATCACCTTGGATGGAAGAATATTTGCAACATATAACCAGATATATGAATCAGCGCTTCTAGGGATGACAATTTTGGACCTCTTCTGTATTTGTCTTGCAACTTCTTGAAGCAAAAAACTGTTATTGCAGTTTTATAGGTATTCTGCTTTAGTTTAAAAAGAAACCTTCAACAATAAGTGCCCGTATGCTGTGGGGTACAATCGCTTACATGGGCTGGGGCACAAACCATCTGCAGCAATGTGGATGTTATTGCACTGGACTTATACAACTGCCTCCAGTCAGACCTTTATTTATTATTCTTCAAAAGCTGTTCCACCTGTAGCAATATCTTTCCTAACCTTACACCTCCCCTCGCTGTCCACTGATCCACTCTACAGAACCCAGAGTCTCACATTGACCGTTATACAGTATATTTAATTGATGGCTGATGGTATTATCCTTGCCATCCCTTTCTATGTCTGTTTTTGTTAGTATGTGCCCTGGATCTCAGAGGAACCTAGCATAACCCTGCATTATATAAGCATGCTGTATCAGGACTTATTCCTCAACAGCCGCAATTTCTAAAAGCAGGTATAGAATCCATTATCCCGAAATCCATTATCCAGAATTACGGGAAGGCTATCTCTCAGAGTTGTAAAAATGATATCCTTTTTCTCTGTAATTATGAAACAATACCTTGTGCTTGATCCCAGCTAAGATATAATTAATCCTTATTTGAGTCAAAAGACTTATTTTGGGTTTAAAGGACATGTAAAGCCTACATTTCCCTACTATGTATATAAGATTTCAGTTTGCTCAGTATTTCTTCTCTCTTTTTTTACATATACCGCATTTACAATCCACATTACAAAAACAATTACATTTTAAATCATTTTGAAACTCCACAATGTTGATTGCGGTTGTATAACACTATTGCTGTATATACAGTATATATCACTCCTACTTTTAGTAGCATCTTTACCAGAGGGCGTAAAGTTTGAAAAACAATGATCCATAATGTTTTCCAAAATACTTTTTTTTAAAAAAAAAAAAAAATTCTTATCCAATTGGATTGCATGAAAATGTTTTATTAATATCTTAACTCGGTTTTAGTGTATTCATAATTTTTGTTTCTTTTTTACTTATTTACTTTTCTGCTCATTCATTTTGTTGTTTATTTGTGCCTGCCTTTGTCTGTTTTTTCTTCTATTGACTTGTGACTAGTTTTTTACTTCCCCAAACCCTTTTTCATTTTAAATTTCATAATGATTATCCCCATGTGATGTGGCTATTCCTACTACTCAGCTGCTTCTGTTTTCCCATTGCCTCAGACAGATCATCTTCTCTCCATTGCTTTTCTTGGTACGGGTATGGGATCTGTTATCCGGAAATCTGTTTTCCATACAGTTTTGAATTACGGGAAGGTCGTCTCCCATAGTCTCCATGTCAATCAAAGACTGAAAATGTTTAAAAATTATTTCCTTTTTCTCTGTAATAAAAAACAGTACCTTGTATTTGATCATAAGTTAGATATAATTAATCCTTATTGGAGGCAAAGCAATCCTATTGGGTTTTTTAAAGGGGATCTGTCACCTTAAGAAATAATTCCAAATTCTATTTTATGATGTCAGTTAAGAAAAATAACCCTCACTTATGCTATAAAAAATATATAAAAATGTTTTATTTAGTCTTTGAATTCACAGTCACAGCTTGCAGGCAGATGCCATTTTGTGGACACTTATTGAGACAAGTTTTACATCTTCCCAAAATCTTGTTTATGCACAAGAATGGGTTATCTGATACCCATGCACTGGTTACACAATTAGATGGTGAGGAGGGAGGGGGGATATAAGGGTGCAGGGACATCTAGTGCAGAATGGAAAGTGAAAGTAATTACCTGCCTCACCTCTATGTCTAAAGCATAGGGCAGGCAATATATGATTGGCAGCTGAGACTTTTAAAGGAGAAGGAAAGGTTAAAACTAAGTAAGCTTTATCAGAAAGGTCCACCTAAATATACCAGTAAACCCTCAAAGTCTTCTTTTAAAAGAAACACAGCATTTCTTTCCTTCTATTGTGTACACATGGGCTTCTGTATTAGACTTCCTGCCTTCAGCTTAAACCTCCTTGCCCCGGGCATGAGCATGCTCAGTTTGCTCTTCCTCCCCGCCTCTGCTGTAATCTGAGCTCAGAGCTATAAGTGAGCAGGGAGAGATTCAGGCAGGAATTGATGTCACACCAAGCTAATATGGCAGCTGCTATCCTAAACAAACAGAGAGAGCTTCTAAAGCTTTTTACTCAGGTATGGTAAAGCATTCTACAGAATAAATATAATGGTATAGCTTGCACTAATGCAGCTAATCTATTGGCAATAAAATGCCTCCATAGTTTTTTTTCTCCTTTAAAAAAGTTTATAACAGTTGTGGATGTTTTAATAAAATAGAATTTGGGTTTCAAGTGTAATTTGACAAGGACTTTTCTTAGAAAGCTTTTTATTTTTTTAAGGTTGAAATGATTTATTAATTGTGGAAAGATCCCTTGTGTGGAAACCCCCAGATTCCAAGCATTCAAGATACTAGGTTCCATACCTGTATTTTTTTCCATTGTTTTTTCTCCACTCACCCCCTTCTTGTCCTTTCCTTTTGTTCCTTTTCTCTCACCTTTGTCCATTTCTCCTTGTATCTTATCAAACTGTGTGATATACTGTATAAACAAATACATCTGGGAGAGGAGATTATTGATTCCCAAACTAGAATCTGGAGCCTGACTTGTAGCAACTTGCTTCAGTATGTAGATATACATTCAGTAGGAATAATATGTCCCTAAATCTCTTACTTTCTCTTGCTTTTGAGACTTGGCAGCGTGGAGAGGTTAATCTTTTTGCTGTTAACTAAATACAGGCATGTGTAGATATTCACTTAACTGTTCAGCTGTGAGAAGTTGCAAGCCAAACTAACAGAAACTGGAAGAACGAGTTTACATCAGGTTCACCAACGTTGTACCTACTACTACTGTTACTTTTTATAGTGAACCTCCTACTACTGGTACATTATGTAATGTCTTTGGATTCAGAGACCCTATAAAAGTAATATTATGGTTGACATGATTTCAGATTTGCCACCTTGCTTTTTTCATATTGCGATATCTGACCTAGCTAAAGGCAGGATTGCTATAGATCATAATGTTTGGTCCATCTATCTGTTCATGGCCTTACTGAATGGATCATGGTCTTCTTCCCCCAAATATTTGTCTGATAAAAAAGCAAGGCCTATGGGATCTAGTTCTAGTAGAAGCTTACTTGTTCAATATTCTGATAGCAGTTTATTCAGAAGAGGGATACATTATTGGCTTAGGAAGAGTGTGTTGACTAAAAGGGAAAAATATTTGTTTTTCTGACTAACAGTTGCTAGAAGGGATTCTTTCTATAATACAGGAATACTGATACACTGTAATTTGTGTGTGTTTTTCTACTGGGATATGAAGCATCTTATATATTTGTGTATATTGCCAAATGTACTACTTTGCCTTGCTGAAGCCCGGGATTCACTGTGCAGCTAAATGATATTATGTGTGCGTTAGGCCATGGATTCGAGCATGGCATATTGGGATGAAGCAGTAGTGAGTTTGAATATGTTCTAGTAGCTGAGCTGTATAAGAATGGCTTTATGGTACTATAGGGTATGCAAAGTGTGCCTGCTGAATGAACTTCGTGTTTGCTGCACTTTGCAATCTGAACTGCGAGCTTCAGAGTCCAAACATTTCTCCGACCTTCTGTTATGAAGATGCTGTGTGTGTGTATATATATATATATATATATATATATATATATATATTGCACCAAAGTACAGCTGCAACTATACATATACATCACCTGCCCACATCATCAGCATTTGCTGCAGTAATGGTGATAGTAGAAACTTGAAACTGGCCTCTGGGCTTGAGGAAATTACAAATTTGGCTATTTGGGGCCATTTCATTTTATCTCATGTTATTCCCATCACCTTTACACCTGCCACTTGCCCCTGCAGAAGCTACACCCTCATTAGAGGCACAGTAACACTAACAAAGCATGTTGTTTCTGTCTTGAACTACAACACTCAGTAGCAATGCAGGTACCTGCTGTTGAATGGAGGATGTGGAATCAGTTTTCCTTTGGTACCCGGCACTTCAATTTACTGAGACAGAAGTTGCTGATTTTATTCTAACATGTCCATCCTTTCTCCCCTTTAACCCAGTTTAATTGTACAGCATTTACCCAGCCCCTAGTATTTCAGGATTATACCATTGCTTTTCGTTTTTGGCATGTCCTCGTGAGATGCCATTTTGTAACTCAAGGCTTATCTTTATGAGACATCAGTCCTTCTTCTAAAGAACTCTATAGAGCTCCTCCTGATCCTTGTGATACGATCAGTTTCCTTATTTATATATCTAATTACAATTTACCATGGTTTAGTTTGGACCCATGAAGTTTGGGCATAGGTTGACTATATTATTGACTAGGCTGTACAACGTTTCAGAGGGTGCATGGACTCAGTGTAAGTACTGGAGCTTGCAGTTCAGCTTACATTTGTATATGTATAGCATTAATACCAGCATCTGTTTGTAGTGGCCACACACTGGCAGGCATTGTTGCCTAGAGTGATGATCAGCTCTTTGTACAGGTGGGTTCAGAAAGACCCAATGGCACGAAGTCCATTCAGGAATGGCACGTATAAAAATGTAAGTGATTTTGAAACTTGTCTATGCAATCTGCTGGGTGCCTTGGGATCCATTCTTGCAACTCATTCTATTTACTGGTCAGGTTGATTTTCTAGTCATCGGTCCAGACTGATACCATGAGGCTTATTTATAATGATGCATGCGTGATAATTAGACCCCCGTCATATGCGTTCATCTTAATGGCGAGGTTTGCCTTAAAGGGGTTGTTCTCCTTTGAGCTAACTTGTAGTATGATGTAGAGAGTGATAATCTGAGACAATTTGCAATTGGTTTTTATGCGTTATTATTTGTGGTTTTTGAGTTATTTAGCTTTTTATTCAGCAGCTCAAAAGTTTTTAATTTCTGCAATCTGGTTGCTATGGACCAAATGACCCTAGCAACCTAGCATACCCTAGTATTGATTTGAATAAGAGACTGGAATGTGAATAGGAGAGGGCCTGAATAGAAAAATGAGTGATAAAAATTAGCAATAACAATACATTTGAAGCCTTACAGAGCATTGCTTTTTTTTTTGGATGGGGTCAGTGACCCCAATTTGAAGATAGGAAAGAGTAAGAAGAAAAAAGGTAAATAATTAAAAAACAAATAAATAATGAAGAACAATTGAAAACTGAACTTTTAGTATGATGCAGACGACTGTACTTCCAAGAATTTACAGTTGGCTCTACATTTTTTATTTGTTTTTGTGGGTTTTGAATATGCACATTTTTTCTGCAGTTCTCAGGCAGTAATTATTGTTAGGGCTTTGTTACCCTAGCAACCAGGGAGCAGTCTGGAAGTCAGAATGAACAGGAGATGATCTAAAAAGAAAAGGTAGCAATGAAATATCAATAACAATAAAGTTAAATCCTTTTAATTCTATGTGCTTTGGTTGCTGGAGTCCAGAGACCTGGAAATAGGAAGGTTAGGAATTTGAAAACCACACAAAATAACTAATGAGGACTAGCTGAAAAGTTGCTTACAATATATGTTGTCTAAATAGAGGCTTATTGGCCAGATGTAGCCCTCTAGTGCATTTTTATTGCCCCCAGACTGTTGAAGAGCTCAGTTGAACTCTTTGGATGACTGGAATCTGCCCCCTGAACATGTATTAGTGTGAATACCCGGCTCACTATACTCAAATCATGCTAAAAGCTAATTTAAAGGTGAACCTCCCCTTTAAAACAGGAATGTTCCAACTGTTACTCTGCAGGATTATGGAATATTTTGTTCCACTAATTTTGGATGGTGGCGAGTGGAAACTCCCAGATGGAAGAAAACATTGCATTGGGCATTCATGGCCACTACTTCTCTGGCAATAAGAATTCTATTTCTCCTCAGCAGGAAACCAGAGCTTGAATAGTCCTCTCTCAGTACATGATACAATGTCACTTTGAACTTGAAATGTTCTTGTGTTTATAGAACCTGCACTGTGTTACCAAAATAATGTTACATATGAATCTGAAGATATTCTACACAAAAAAATTTCCACCCTGGTATTTAAATAATAAAATGTACCTGCAAAGCCTGTGTGATTGTGTCTTTCTGCTGCTGTTAGCCGTTATTTCTGGCTATTTCCTATGAGTAGTCGTAGTCCTGTATAATGCTCTCCAATTCCCTCCCCATGCTCTGCTTGCAGACAAATGTTGTGCTTTATATAATGCACTTTGGGGCAAATTCACAGATACGTAGTTGCGCCAGCGTCCGATTCGCCGCACTTCGCCAGGCGTATTTTCGCCAGCGCTGCGCAAATTCACTAAAATCCGAAGTTGCACTCAGGGGAAGCGTAAGGTTGCGAAGTTGGGCTAGCGTTAATTCGCCAAGCAAAGCGAAGTTACGCTAGCGATGTTTGATTTTCATACGGCGCCAAATTGAAGTTACAACGGAGGTATATGAAGCATCATTACACTAGCCTGGGAAACCTTCAAAACAGCAAATAATTTTTTTATTTTGCCCTACACATGTGCCCACTGTATAGTTCAGGTGCCATGAGTTAGGAAATGTAGGGGGAAGGAGGGTAACCCCAAAAAATGTTTCGATCTTTTTCAGCCTATCACCCATAAAAAAAGAAAAAACGTACTTTCTAGTATCCCACTCTCGGCATTGTTTTTTTTATGCAGGAGTTGGAGTCAGAGTTTGATTGACAGGTCATATATACATTGCTGCATTCTCACTTTACCTCCGCAATTTGCTTTGGAAGGCCGTGTATCCCCTTCCGCTGTATCATGTGTTAGGATTCGCTTACAAATTGGATGTTTAAATAGATTGTAGACTAAGATGAACAGAGCTCTCACAAGGCTTCTGAAATATATTTAACTGTCAATTGAATACTAAACTGCTTCTTTTTCTTGGATTCTATTCACCCTTTTTGTACACATGAGCTCCACGTTATGGTTCACACCTGGAGTAGACAACAATCCATTAACTCATTTATGCCTCATTACATATTACAGCCCTTGTGAAGCTCATGTATTGATCAGCGGTACTGGAGCAATTACCAGTAATATAGTGGGACTTACAGTTGCACATGACTTTACTGCTGATTATTTATCAACAGAATGCGGTCATATAGTCTGAATCTCAATTATTTTCATGCTACTTTTTATATTGTGCATACAGTTAGATCCATAAATCTTTGGACAGAGACAACTTTTTTATAATTTTGGTTTTGTACATTTCCACAATGAATTTTAAATGAATCAACTCTGATGTAGTTGAACTGCAGACTTTCAGCTTTAATTCAGTAGGTTGAACAAAAAGATTGCATACAAATGTGAGGAACTAAAGCCTTTTTTAAAACAATCACTTCATGTCAGGGGCTCAAAAGTAATTGGACAATTGACTCAAAGGCTATTTCATGGGCAGGTGTGGGCAATTCTTCATTATGTCATCATCAATGAAACAGATAAAAGCCCTGGAGTTGATTTGAGGGGGGGGGTGCTTGTATGTGGAAGATTTTGCTGTGAACAAACAACATGCGGTCAAAGGAGCTCTCCATGCAGGTGAAACATCTGAGAAATTGCTACAATATTAGGAGTGGCAAAATCTACAGTTTGGTACATCCCGAGAAAGAAAGAAAGCACTGGTGAACTCAGCAACGCAAAAAGACCTGGATTTCCACGGAAGACAACAGTGGTGGATGATCACAGAATCATTTCCATGGTGAAGAGAAACCCCTTCACAACAGCCAAACAAGTGAACAACACTCTCCAGAAGGTAAGTGTATCGATATCCAAGTCTACCATAAAGAGAAGACTGTGTGAAAGTAAATACAGAGGGTGCACTGCAAGGTGCAAGCCACTCATACGCATCAAGAATAGAAAGGTTAGATTGGACTGCTAAAAAAAAACATCTAAAAAAGCCAGCACAGTTCTGGAAAAACATTCTTTGGACAAATGAAACCAAGATCAACCTCTACCAGAATGATGGAAAGAAAAAAGTATGAAGAAGTTGTGGAACAGCTCATGATCCAAAGCATACCACATCATCTGTAAAACATGGCGGAGGCAGTGTGATGGCTTGGACGTGCATGACTGCCAGTGGCACTGGGACACTAGTGTTTATTAATGATGTAACAAAGGACAGAAGCAGCCAAATCAATTCTGAGATGTTCAGAGACATTGGGGCTCATTTATTAACGCAGCGCAGCGCATAAGTGGACGCAAAAGATTGTCTGCGACATCACGAGTGTGATCGCTAATATATTTGCGTGATATTGCGCATAACACAGAGCTTTTGCGATGGTTTTGTTTATGCGCATTGCGCAAAAGATTGGGCATTTATGTCGCAAACGATGCCGTGGTTGTTAGGGGCGTGGCTGTGGGCGTGGCTACAATGCGCTTGCACTGCGGCCGTCGCAGATTTGCGTCTGTATATGTGCAAAACTGCACCCGGTCAACAGCACCACAATTTTTACGACTGCCTGTTTGTGGCGTAATAGTAACGCTCTTCAAAATGCGCATTCCTGCCCAGCTGCGCTAGCAGAGCCACACTGCTAAACTGGGTTCTGGCAAATACAATGGTGCTGCTGTTGGTGGGGATGTTTGTTAACTCAAAGTTTACTCAAAGATGAACAACCCCTGTAAAGTGCATATTAACCACACCTTCCACCCAACATGTTTATATTGACCAAGGTTCCTTTAAGGGTATCAGGTAGGCTAAACACCTTTGCAACCAAACAAATATTAGCACAGAAACAAATGCAGATGCGTCTAAGTGAACGCAATATGCGCAATATGTGACGCAACTAATTAAAGCAGCGCATTCATACATGAGCACAACTAATCCTTACCTTTGCGGTATCTTCCTGTGCGCACAATTTATTATAAGCACTGCGACAGCTGATACGCAGTTTCACACGTCGCACCTGTCTGTGTCTACATTAGCGCACAAAATTGCACTGTTAAGGTATCGTGCGCTACATTATTAAATACTCGCATGCGCTGGGCAAATGTCAGGCCACTGCGCTCTTTTTAGCACTGCGCTGCGTTAATAAATGAGCCCCATTGTCTGCTCTAATCCAGCTAAATGCAGTCAAATTGATTGGGAGGCGGTATCATAATACAGATGGACAGTGGCCCAGAACATACAGCCAAAGCAACCCAGGAGTTTATTAAAGCAAAGAAGAGGAATATTCTTGAATGGCCAAGTCAGTCACCTGATCTGAACCCAATTGAGCAGCATTTCACATGTTGAAGACTAAACTTCAGACAGAAAGGCCCACAAACAAACAGCAACTGAAAGCCGCTGCAGTAAAGTCCTGGCAGAGCAAAAGTAGAAAACCCAGAATCTGGTGATGTCCTTGAGTTCAAGACTTCAGACTGTCATTGCCACCAAAGGGTTTTCAACCAAGTATTAGAAATGAACGTTTTATTTTCAGTTTTTTAATTTGTCCAATTACTTTTGAGCCCCTGAAATGAAGTGATTGTGTTAAAAAAAGGCTTTAGTTCCTCACATTTGTATACAATCTTTTTGTTCAACCCACTGAATTAAAGCTGAAAGTCTGCAGTTCAACTGCATCTGAGTTGTTTCATTTAAAATTCATTGTGGTAATGTACAGAACCAAAATTAGAAAAAAGTTGTCTCTGTCCAAAGATTTATGGAGCTAACTGTATATTGTGATTCGGTCCCTAGTGCCCATGTAAATGACAGCAGCCCAGAGCATGTTCTATGAATCAGCAGAGTATTCAGATATGGAGTAGTGTTGTGCAGGGTAGGTCAAAACCCACAGGACCAGTAAGTATGGCCAGTGCAGGGCATGGACCAAAATGTATCCTTGGTGCCACCCTACCCTTGATATCGGCTCCCTCCAATTCCATCACTTATATACTCGTACCTGCCCCACCCTCTCCAGTGATGTCAGAAAGGCACGGTCTGACACAGGTAGGACAACAAGGGGAGGGGGGTTGGGTTGGTCCAAACTTGCCTCTTCCCAAATTGAAACAAACCTAACCTGACTTGTTGTGTCTCTGATTTTCCAAATTCACCAGCTGCACACACATTGTAACAGAACAGGAATATTTTGTGCCTGTTCACTTATGTCACACATTTGTAAGAACTGATACTAATTCACAGTACTAGCCCCCCACTATTAACACATACATGCAACATTGTCTCTATGAATCACCACAAGGGTGCCGGGAGTTGTAATCAAACAGGACCAGAAACCAGTGTTCAAACAGGTGCCAAACAATTTCCCCAGTAGTTTTCTCATTCTCTCATTCACATCTCAGGCATGTTCAGGAACAGTATGAATACAGTCATGATTTAGATTTTCACATACATTCTTTCAGTTTAGAACATCACTACCCATACCTCAGCTTCCAGTGTCCTTATCAGGGGACCACTCTCTACATTCCTCAGTGCAGGGTTGAATCTATGATACTAGCTTCACCAAGCATGATCTGATGGGCTTCCAACATCAATCTGGTTTCTTACTTCTAGCATTCTCAGTGCCTACCACTACGATCTACTGCTCACATCCCTAACTGGCATGGTACCCACTCATAAGCAACTCCCAATCACTCTTTGAGGGGCTAGATCTTCCCATTTTAATGGCCATTCTTTGGCTTGCACTACTACAGTTTGTTATTACAGACCTATACCTGTCCTAGGTAGGTCTACTCCCTCTCACCCGGAGTTCTGGCTGCTGGTTTCCTGTTAACTGGCTTCTGATGCAAATCCTCCTTCTTATGTTCACCACTAAAAGGGTGGCCTGACTGCTTTTATTTCCTCCCAAGCCCCATCAACTTTCCAAAAATCTTGCAACTCTCTACCCCCCTCCATTGGTCAAATGTTGTAACTACCTCTAGCACATCTCTGTCAAAATGCTACACTACCACCTAGTGGTATAAAATATGAACTACCCTAAAGTACCTTTCACCCTCTCACAGATTGTAGGTAAAAAATAAATAGGCTGATATTACTGCCATTCATTACTGAAACAAAATGCAGATGCACAGAGATTCAGACTGGGTCCCTAATTCTAAAATTGTACATTGAATTACTGCAAGTCATGAAAGATACACTGATAGAATCAGCAGAACCAAAGAGATAAGGTAATTGCACTGATGTATTACTGACTGTATGTGACTTGTGCTCTGTTCCTCTGTATTTGGTTTGTATTTATTTGCCAAGTAAAAGGATATGGAGACTCAAGCAAGGCCTATATTTTAAAGGGATACTGTTATTGGAAAAAAAAAATTTTTTCAAAATGAATCAGTTAATAGTGCTGCTCCAGCAGAATTTTGCACTGAAATCCATTTCTCAAAAGAGGAAACAGATTTTTTTATATTCAATTTTGAAATCTGACATGGGGCTAGACATTTTGTCAATTTCCCAGCTGCCCCAAGTCATGTGACTTGTGCTCTGATAAACTTCAATCACTCTTTACTGCTGTACTGCAAGTTGGAGTGATATCACCCCCCTCCCTTTTCCCCCCCAGCAGCCAAACAAAAGAACAATGGGAAGGTAACCAGATAACAGCTCCCTAACACAAGATAACAGCTGCCTGGTAGATCTAAGAACAACACTTAATAGTAAAAACCCATGTCCCACTGAGACACATTCAGTTACATTGAGAAGGAAAAACAGCAGCCTGCCCAAAAGCATTTCTCTCCTAAAGTGCAGGCACAAGTCACAAGACCAGGGGCAGCTGGGAAACTGGCAAAATGTCTAGCCCCATGTCAGATTTCAAAATTAAATATAAAAAAATCTGTTTGCTCTTTTGATAAATGGATTTCAGTGCAAAATTCTGCTGGAGCAGCACTATTAACTGATTAATTTTGAAACAAAAAATTTTTTTTTCCAATGACAGTATCCCCTTAAGGGGAAACTAACTTTGGCATGATATAGGGCTAATTTAATAAGGCCACAGAAGCAACTGCAAGTGTCCCTTTTTGTATTGTATTATATTTTTGTTTTGTATTTTGTATAAAGAATATATTTTAATAACTGCCCCCTCATTCAACAAGCACTTATTTTCCAGGTCATACCTTTGCTCTACACTTCATGCTGGATTAATTAATTCATGTCATGCCAGATGCAGAATGCAGGAGCAGTGTGTTCAAGCCGACCCTGTCTTACCACTTGCTATAGGGCAGACATTAAGGGGCAGATTTATCAAGGGTCGAATTTCGAGTTGATGGGAGTTATTTTAAACTCCCATCCATTTGAAATTCGAATAAAAGAAGACCAAGCAAAATTTATTGTAAAAAAAAATCGAAGTTTTTAACTTCTGGTGAATAGGCAGTATTCGTTTGCTCAAACTGAATTCGGATCGAATTCGATCTAATTCGATTCAAAGTTTTTCCCAAAAAAAGTTTGTTTGGGAAGGACAGATCCTTGTAGGGTTTTAACCCGGACAGCCTGGTTTTCAGAAGGGTTGGATTTCCCTAGATTGACACAGTGACCGGCCAATCACCGATCTCCACGTCATCACCCACCCCACGACATCACAGCTACACCCCTGTGACATCAGTTCCCACTCCCCCTGTCTGGAAAGGGGGACAAGAAAAGGTGGCAATCCTAGATCCCTGTGCTTCATTTTGTAGAGCAAGGACCCGCCACGTTAGTCAATGAGAGCAAGACAAAATGCATATGGTTTATTTATGTCTGTTTTTTGCACTTTCCATACTGCCCTGTGGGTAATAAATGAGCCCTTTTAAAGGAATAGTTCAGTGTGAAAATAAAAACTGGGTAAATATATAGGCTGTGCAAAATAAAAAATGTTTCTAATATAGTTAGTTAGCCAAAAATGTAATGTATGAGGGCTGGAGTGAACAAATGTGTAATAAAACAGCCAGAATCCAACTTCCTGCTTTTCAGCTCTATAACTCTGAGTTAGTCAGCGACTTGAAGGGGGGCCACATGGTACATTTCTGTTCAGGGTGAGTTTGTAATTGATCCTCAGCATTCAGCTCAGATTCAAAGGCAACAGATATGACCCATGTGGCCCCCCCTCAAGTCTCTGATTGGTTACTGCCTGGTAGCCAGGGTAACCAGTCAGTGTAAACAAAGAGAGCTGAAAAGCAGTTCTGACTGATATGTTACACATAAAATCACTCCAGCCTTTATACATTACATTTTTTGCTAACTAACTATATTAGAAAAAAAATTTATTTTGCACAGCCTATTTATTTATCCAGTTTTTATTTTCACACTGAACTATTCCTTTAAGTGGACCCAACCTCTATGTTTATCAGTGCCATAGGTCTCTGGCACAAAGCTTCAAGACAAGTGCACTAGCCATTGGCTACCCAGTGGATTAAATACATTCAGCTCCTGTGCGGAACTGGCTTGACAAATCCCTGACTGCCTGATGCGCTAGTACAAATCTGTACATGTTAGTAAACAAGAGTCAATATTTACTCATCTTTTTTCTTTTAATTAAATGCAACACCAAGATGAAAGCCAATGATTTAATTTTCATATGCAGACGCCTAAAATGAACTGTGTATTTTCTCTGCCAGCTATTCCTGAACATGCGTCGCAAACTAAAACCAAAGTTATTCTTCGTAACTGATAGAAAAATATGATGTTATGTTTAGCCAAACAGGAGAGTATTTGTGTGCATTAGAAGCCTAATCTCCCGGCCTGTTGCAAGTCATTAATGCAAGAGAATTCACCATTTCATCACAGACGGGATTCTGATTGTTAATCACAGTGATGACGAGGCATTAAAAAAAGGCTGATTATTTACTGGTGTGGAGGGAATGGGAGGCTAATTTGATGTGACAGCTCTTAACAAATGTGAAATGAAGCCACGCCAGAAGTTCTAATGTTGCTTTCCCTGCAGAAATCTCTGTTATACTTGGCTTGGTCTGGTGGCAATTTCACGTCAGTTGGAAAAAGATGCCATAGAATTTCATGAGGCTCTAAATCCCAGTGGCAAAGCCAGCAAATAATAAATAATCTAGCACATGGATATTTATGTATACTGGCCTATATAAAGCCATGTCACCCAGGATCTCTTACGTTTTCTCTTCTCCTTTCTCTCTCTTTAACCCCTGTCTTTAGTCCCTGATAAAAGGGGGGGCATTGGGCAACTATCATAAAAACTAATCCCTCCGAGCAACCACGGGGCCCTTGGCAAGAGAGTAAAATATTAAAGAATTAAAGAAAAAAGCAAAGGGAACTAATCCTCATGAAGCCGTACAACTCTATTTCTACTTAACTAAATCAACTATCCCCTGATTAAATCACTGGCTGTGGGTATTTATTTATGTGTCTATGCACATTGGTTGGAATCCTAAAGGACAACTTTAACATGGGAATGTATGACAATAAGTGACAATAAGGAAGTCTATGTCTGTGTCATGGAACTGGTCTGAACTAACAAACCTTAGAGGGAGCAGATCTTGATGATATATCTGTGCTAAAAGTAGATTCTGTCATTGCAGTTTACTAATTTGGAGGTTCATAGAAGACAGGCTATTCATTCCTTTTGAGTAGGGCATGGATACACTACAGCTTCTAGTTTGAGCCATTTAATATGAGAGACCTAATTGTATCTGTTATAATAAAACAGGGCCGACATCAGGAGGGCACAGGGGGTACAGTTGTCCCAGGCCCGGTAGATTCAAAGTTTAAAGGAGAGTCTGGCTTTGCTGCTCTTTCTCGATTAGCCGGGCCCCCCTTGAGGGAATTCAGGATGTCGCCAAAGCCGACAAAGCTGTTGAAAAGAGCTAAAGTCGTGAAAGGAGCCAAAGCTGCCACAGAATCTACCATTGCCAAGGATAACGAGGAAAATTGCACATGAACTTAAGGTAAGTTCCACTGAACACCAATGATTTTTTTTTATATTTGGGACCCCTGACCACCAATTGTTTTTTAAAATTTTCTATGGGGCCCCTGACCACCAATTTTTGTAAAACATTTTTATGAGGCCTCTGACCATCAATGTTTTTTTTTTACCTTGTAGAGGGAACCCTGGCCACTAATGCATTATTAGCGTTCATATTATAGTGTCCATGTCTGTGTGGCTATTTTACTGTGGAGTCGGGGTATGTGGGGTCTGGGCTGCAAATAAGGTAATAAGTGCGGGTCACCAAAAGTCCTTATTGGTTTAGTTACACGGGTTATACTGTGTTCGATATCCCAGGTCTGGGCAGGGCAGGACCTGGAGTGGGTGGGATCTGGCAGAGGCTCCAGAGAATATTATTGTATGAGCCCTGTGTTTTTAGATGGCGGTCCTGTAATGGAACAAGCCAGATGTATTAAAGGCTCCCTCTAGGGGTCTGTAATGTGGTAACAGATCTTGGATCATTGGACTGAAGGCTTTTTCTTGTGGTATTCTCTTAAAGGGCACCTATCACAGCCAAAATCAAACACATATTAACAATCTGACCAGTACAAGCTAAACACGTCTAATCAAACTAAATATATATTTGTTTGAAAAAACTGCAGGTTTTTTAAAAAAATCCTTTACTTTGTCAAATAGGTTCTTTCTCTGAGGGAGTCCATACTGAGACCATAATATGCAAATTTCAGGAGCATGCTCTATCTATCTATCATCTATCTATCTATCTATCTATCTATCTATCTATCATCTATCTATTATCCCTCTCTTGCTCTATCTATCTATCTATCTATCTATCTATCTATCTATCTATCTATCATCTATCTATTATCCCTCTCTTGCTCTATCTATCTATCTATCTATCTATCTATCTATCTATCTATCATCTATCTATCTATCTATCTATCTATCTATCTATCTATCTATCATCTATCTATCTATCTATCTATCTATCTATCTATCTATCTATCTATCTATCATCTATCTATCTATCTATCATCTATCTATTATCCCTCTCTTGCTCTATCTATCTATCTATCTATCTATCTATCTATCTATCTATCTATCTATCTATCTATCTATCTATCTATCATCTATCTATTATCCCTCTCTTGCTCTATCTATCTATCTATCTATCTATCTATCTATCTATCTATCTATCTATATACTATCTATCTATCTATCTATCTATCTATCTATCTATCTATCTATCTATCATCTATCTATTATCCCTCTCTTGCTCTATCTATCTATCTATCTATCTATCTATCTATCTATCTATCTATCTATCTATCATCTATCTATTATCCCTCTCTTGCTCTATCTATCTATCTATCTATCTATCTATCTATCTATCTATCTATCTATCTATCATCTATCTATTATCCCTCTCTTGCTCTATCTATCTATCTATCTATCTATCTATCTATCTATCTATCTATCTATCTATCTATCTATCTATCTATCTATCATCTATCTATCTATCTATCTATCTATCTATCATCTATCTATCTATCTATCATCTATCTATTATCCCTCTCTTGCTCTATCTATCTATCTATCTATCTATCTATCTATCTATCTATCTATCTATCATCTATCTATTATCCCTCTCTTGCTCTATCTATCTATCTATCTATCTATCTATCTATCTATCTATCTATCTATCTATCTATATACTATCTATCTATCTATCTATCTATCTATCTATCTATCTATCTATCTATCTATCTATCTATCTATCATCTATCTATTATCCCTCTCTTGCTCTATCTATCTATCTATCTATCTATCTATCTATCTATCTATCTATCTATATACTATCTATCTATCTATCTATCTATCTATTATATATCTAACTATCATCTTAATATCTACCATAGTATCTATCACTCATCCATCTTATGGTCTGTTTTATCATGTGCTTATTCCTCTGTGCAAACTAGTTAAAAAATATAATTTCTCTTTCTCCTTTGGAAGTAATGACCCCTGATTATGTTGCCACTATGAAGCTACTCAGTTGTTAATGTTGGCTCTGCATGGGTTACAGAAAGGCTTGTGACATTATAGCTTCAGTGCCCATTGCCCTAGTATCTCACTAACGAATTTGGCATTTTCCCTTAATTAGCAGCTTGCAGTTTTGCCATTTGTCTTTCATGTGGTCTCTGGCCAGATGCGTTTCATGTCTGTTGCAGAAATGTCAGTGCTTTCATAATTGCTTTCTTTCCTCTAGTCCTAAAAAAATCCTTTCTTTTTTCCTTTTGCTTTCTAAGCAGTTGGAAGGCATGGGATGGGCACAGGTTTCCGAGCTTCACATTTTGCTGCTTATTAATTACACAGGCATATATCCCTCTTATTACCTTGGCTTTGTGATATTAATTATATACGAAAGAGATGGTTAAAACAATTATGTCCTAGCAGAAAGAATGTGTATGTCCTAGCACTGCATTCAGGTTGCAACTCCATAGCAGCTTTATTGTTGGTCAGCATGGACATTCCTCTGTGTGTAATGGCAGAACTTTACATCCCCCCCCAATAAATAGACAAAAAATCATCTATAACTTAGCATGGTGGGTGCTCATTTACCCCTCCTACCTTATCTATTGGCGGTCCTTGTTACCAGTAGCCATTTGGCTATAAATATAACTGAAAATGATTTTCCATGGCTGTTTCTTCATTTTCTGACCTGGTTATTTAGTTGCCCAGCGAGAGAGATATCATTTAGGCTTGAATTGTGCCCAGTTTGCAAACAAAATCATTTTTTCAAAAGGTTCTTATTGGCTCCAGCTTTTAACTGAGATTGATTCCTTCATATTTCTTTAATTTTTAAAATAATATTAATCATGATTGCTTGTACTGGCCAGGGTTGTTAAGAGCAAACAATGTTATATATACCTTTTTATTTTAAATAAAACAAACGCTTTTATGGTTATGGTTCCGCTCCTGCCTATTCTCTGCTTCTGTGTTTCTATAATTTGTCTATAACACTATTATTTGTTTATAACATTTTTCCAACATTGTTATTTTCTACCCTCCTGTGCCCCCACCAACCCCACCCCCTGCAGTGTCCTTGGACTTAATGGATTAGACTAATCCTTCCCCTTGCCAAAACCACTACCACCTACACTAGCCCAGGTTCCTGGTTGTATTGTCCATTGCAGGTTTGTTTTTAGATCTTTCTTTAGTAGAGCAAACAAGACTATTATGTTGTGACACCCAAGGAAAACCTGGTACCCCTCATTCCACAACTCCCTTATAATTGTTTACTGTACCTTTTACTGGAATGTTTGTTGCATTCAAAACTTTTCTCTGTTTTCTGCTCTTTTTCTAGGCATTGAACTATCATTTTCCATCACATCTGTGAGTATTAAGCAGGCCATGTATTTTCTACTTTGTTTGGACTTTAAAGAGTTGCAGAATTCATGGTGAGATGTGCTGAGCAGTTTTGTAACTGATAATTTATAGTCTTATATAACAGGTTCCAGTGTGCAATACCTACTGTATATTTGCCACAAATAATGTCCCAGTTTCTCTTGTTTCGGCTGTAAACAGCTGGTGTGATATCTGTCCATTGGTTTCACCTTTAATGTACTAGCACATTAGTAGAATTAGCATACATTTATTCATAGCAATGTGCTGTGCTATATATGATAAATATATGTTATTATTATTAATAATAATAATAATAATAATAATAATAATAAAGTGTGGGTTGCATAGTCTGAGAATGATCCATAAGCCAACCCATTCACCAAACTGGGTTACTCTTTGGTCTGATTTTTATGTTTTCGTAGCAACCTGCATTGGAACATACAGATGATTATAGTGTTCCTATAAATAAGATAAAATTGTGGATGGGAGTTTGGTCGAGCAGAGGTGTAACTACAGAAGAAGCAGACCCTGCAGGTGCAGGGGTGGGGGCCTAGGAGGTAAGGGACCCATGAGGCCCTAATTCATATACAGTTTCAATAAATATTGGTAAAACAGATCAACCTCTAGGCATTATGGGGGCCTGAAAAAATGATTTGCTGTGGGGCCCAGTCATTTCTAGTTATGCCCCTGTAGTTGAGCTTGCTCTGATAAAAAAGTGAGATTCATTTGAGTTTTAGTAAATAACCATCTTGGTCTCCTTTTCTTGTAAAACCTAGTCATAATTCTCCAGTTTTTGGTCTGATTCATATTTAATTTTGAAATTGCTGTAATGGTTTAACCTACTGTTTTTACTGTTTGTGACTTTTAATAGCTTCAGTTTTCAACTATTTGTAATGTATTTGTAATCCACTTAGCATTATTTTGCTTTATTTCCATTTACTATCGCTTGTAAACCTCATTTGTATGATCATTAGTCAGCTGTAATGAATCCGCCACAATGATCTGTTTATTTTATTGAGAATTCAATGAAAACATTTAAAGACAAATATCAGAAGCCTCCTCTCCCAAGACAGCAACAAAAACAACCAAAGATCATAGTTTTGATTTATTTTTAGCACATGATACCAGGGGATGGTAAATCTTGCTGCTTTTATGGTAGAATAGACATTGCATTTTGCCCTAAGTGTCCAGCTTAAAGGAGAACTAAAGATGCAGAAATGCTGCATATTAGTTTCTGAAACTCGGTACCGGGCCAAGGCCACCACAGCCTTTTAGCAGTAAAGATCTGCGCCTCTGAAGATGCCCCAGTAGCTCCTCATCTTCTTTTCTGCTGATTCACTGCACATGCTCTGGGGTGTCAGTTTTTGGAGCTTATGTGCCCACTCACAATATACTGTACATATAGAATATAAATGTAAATGTAGAAGGTTGGTAAATTAGCAATTTATCCAGATTAGTAATGAGCAAATTTTTTCGCCAGTCTTAGATTCACAGCGAAATTATGCATTTCGCCATCTGCAAATTGCTTAGCAAAATTGTGGCAAAAATTAGCTGTTGAAAAATTAGCCACACAAAAAATTTGCAGCAGAAAAAGTTGCTACAAAAATGCCGAAAAAAAAAATTCCTCATAAGAAAAAACTCCCATTGGCTTTAATGCATTTAGAATGAGAAAAATTGTTGAACATGTAAAAAAATTTCACACGTAAGGAAATGTTGATGCCCATTGACTTCAATTCGTTTCTCAAATTTTTCGAGAATTATTTAGCAGTTTTGCGAATTTTTCGGCGAAATGGGAAAAATTCGCTTATCACTTATCTGAATTCTTATTACATGGCAGCTCTAAAACTAGTGAATCAAGATACAATTAAAGATCAGTGCCACAGGCTATGGAAAAAACAAATAACAGAACCTAGTGCAATATTGTTAATATTCAGTGCAATCACCACTTCGCCACAATTCGCCACACTTCGCCAGGCGTATTTTCGCCAGCGCTCCGCAAATTCACTAAAATCCGAAGTTGCGCACAGGGGTAGCGTAAGTTTTAGAAGTTGCGCTAGCGTTAATTCGTCAAGTGAAGCGAAGTTTCGCTAGCGATGGTTCATTTGCATACGGCGCTAAATTCAAATTTCAATGGAGGAACACGTATCACCACTTCAAATGCCTAGAAAACCTTAAAATCAGCAAATAAGAATTTTATTTTGCCCTACACATGTGCCCACTGTCTAGGTAAGTTGCCATGAGTCAGGAAATGTAGGGGGGAAGGAGGGGAGCCCCAAAAAAAGTTCGATCTTTTTCACCCTTTCACCCAAAATGTAGAAAACACACCAGCGTTTTTTGGGACTTTTTTTTTACTTTTTTTGAAACAATCCCTATCTACTCTATTGCGCTTCGCCAGGTCTGAGATGGCGAAGGAAGTCTAGCGTAAAAGGTAGCGTTCAGTACACTGCGCAAGTTAGTGAATTTGCGTAGTTACGTCGCTAGCGAAAATTTGCCTGGCGTAGGGGTGCGAAGTAACACTAGCGAAATTACGCCAGCGTTCGTTAGTGAATTTGCGCAGTAGCGAAAAATGCCAAACGCTAGTGAATTAACGCTACCGTTCGGCGCTTGATGAATTTGCACCTGTGTGTGTCTTGAACCATAGAAAGTCTATGCACAGATTTTTCGTGTGTTTTATAATGCTATAGTGATTTCTACAAGGTGCTATCTCCAAAATAAAATTATAATGAAGCCAAAGTGCTTTTAGTGCTTGCTTCAAAGGGTAAAATGAATTAAAATAAGGTGCAATGGTGTTTTCTTCAATCAGTAAAAATCAGCATGTGGCTTTTCCACTCTCTGGTGGGAATGGCAACTTACAAGATTCCTGATTTCAATATCAGCTCCAGGGTATTCCTTTTTCTGTAAAGACATTAAAAAGCAGGGACAGCGCCCGTAGTGAAATTTGCCTTTATTTCTTAAAAGGTTTTAAAACTTATCTCACATTTCTGAGCGCCTATCAAACAATCCAGTCTTATAGTGAAGATCATGGAAATGAATCTTTGCAATTCAAAGAGATGGGTTCTGCCGGCGTCTCCCTCTCACGTATGTTCCTGTACATCCACTCACTGCTAAAACCGGAAGTGATATGACACCTAAGGTCAGCCACATGCTAATTTTTATTGCTTGAAGAAAACACCATTGCACCTTATTTTAATTCATTTTACCTTTTGATTTTAGCACCTTGTAGAAATCACTATAGCACTTTAAAAAACACAAGAAAAATCTGTGCATAGACTCTCTATGGTTCAAGACACACACAGATTAGTGTTGTAACACTTTGGTGATTGCACTGAATATTAACATTATTGCACTAGGTTCTGTTATTTGTTGTTTTCCATAGCCTGGGACACTGATCTTTAATTGTATGTTGATTTGATGATCCAGTGGAGGAACTGTGAAAAAGACAGGCAAAGGAAAAAATTCAGAGGGTTTACTTTTCCTTTAAATCTTGCAAATATTTGTTGTTTTTTTGCAGTTTTAACTGTAAAACCAGTGAAATTGGCATCAGAATTTAATAATCAGCCCTGTAGCATCAGCTTCTATGACAGGTGAACCTCACTTGGATTTGTGTTGACCCTACAAGGAACAGTAACACCAAAAAAAATTAAAGTTTTTTGAAGTAATGAAAATATCATGTACAGTTGCCCTGCACAGAAAAACTACTATAGTTCATATAAACAAGCTGCTGTGTAGCAATGGCGGAAATTGAAAAAAGACTATATGGCACAGGTTAAATAGTGGATAACAGATAACACCATTATGTTCTACAGAGTTTATCTGCTGTGTAACCCTTCTACTTTGAATGGCTGCTCCCATTGCTACACAGCAGCTTATTTATATAAACAATAGTAATGTTTCTGAAGCAATCACAGCAGTTTTACTAGTGCAGGGCAACACTGTATTCTATTTGTATTACTTTAAAAAAAAAAGAAAATTGATGTTAATGGTCCTTTAAGCTCAACTTCTCAACAGAATTCAATAAGGTGATCACATGTGCACAACTGTGAAGGCCTAGATCATTGCTGTTATAGAGATTGTGAAGGTTTAGGCTGCTGTAGTAAGTTCACTATATAAAAGATAGGGTTAGTAGGTGTTATTTCTCCTTTAAGTCTTACATTGCTTGTGATTCAAGTACAAAATTACTTTATTGTTTTTTTTACTGTATAGAACACTGTACTGGAAATGGTGTCATGGGCTTCATTTCAGGTTAAAAATGGAACAGTATTCTGAATTCTCTAGGGGTTGTAATAGCCATGACCAGCCCTGGCTGACACCTTCCTAAGCAATAGGCTAAACTGATGGGAACTGCTGGTTTACAGATCCACGGCAGAAAAGGATAAGAATAAGGTCAGTACAGCCACTCCATCTCATTCATCTTCATTTCAAAACATTCTTCATTTGACAATAGTCCCAGTTCTGTCCTTTCTGCAGAATGACATCTATAAACTGCTTTAAAAACAACAGTGTCAAGGTTTTGTACCTGGAACAACTCGAAAATTCCCAGAAGTCATTAATCAAACATATATTTGTCTGATGTGTTTGCGAAAGGCACAGATATTCTAATCATAAACTAAGAACAAGGCCCCTACATGGACCTTCAAAGTAAAAGCATTGGTTAAAAAAGTAATAAAAAAACCCAATAATAATAATGTCATTTAAAATGATTATATGGAAAGTTGTTGTAACCAAACAGGTGTCCTGAGCAACAAGGCAGGTGGGAACTTCCAAAGCAAAACAGAATTAGAAAAGAATGAGTAGCTGTGTCAGATGAGTCTTTCTAAAGGAGGAGGCTGAACAATGTTCCACATCTCCACCCGAGAGCCTTCCTTCTCCTGGCGGCTGGGGCTATAGGCTCCTTGGCTGGATCTCATGCCTGAAACTGCAATAAAGATGCAAAGTCCCGCGCAGACAATAAAGAACAGCGCCAACACCACAGAGGCCACAGCGGTGAATATGCCAGGAGGGAAGAAATCTGACAGCTGGAGAAAATAATGAAAAAGACTAATTAGAAATAAATTAATGATATTATATCCACCAGCCAATCATAACATAAATAGTATTATAACATAAATATTAAGATAATGTGTTTTACTTCTGTATCTGAGATGTTTGCTGTTCGTTAAGATCAATTTTAGCTTGCCATGCATGCCCAGATTTGGACCATCTGGCCAGAGCTGTTCATCTGAACAGCTCTGGCCAGATGGTCCAAATCTGGGCATGCATGGCAAGCTAAAATTGATCTTAACGAACAGCAAACATTAACTTCAGACCAATGATTCTGCAACCTTGGTTGACTGAGTTTTGTCAATGGCAATCCACTCACCCTGGCTGTAGGCTTGGTGCTTGGCACCCAAACTCAATGTTTCTATTGGTGATTGTTCTCTATACAGCACCCCTGTGGTTTATTCTTCTCATTTGCCTAAACTTTAATGCCATGCTTGTTAATTATCAAAGCTTAATAATTTGTAGGTTGTTAGAGTTTAGTACTGCTGCCACTGAGCTCTAACACCCCCGCCTAATGGTTTTAAAAAATAGTGGTGAGCACAACTTTCCCTTGTTTGTTATAGTTATACAGGAGCAGTGACCAGCTCCATGTTGTAGCTCCCACCCTTCCCAGCTATAGTCAGGTGATCCCACTGGTGTCTAATAAAAGGGCAGCCAAGTTTGGGAGTTTTACTTTGAAAGCAGCAAGTAAGTTGCAGGTAAAACTTAGTCCCTTTGTAAAATGTATAATTAAGCAATTGAATTCTTAATGAATCAGATGAAAATTAAGAGTAGGACTGGCCAGATATGGGATGACTTTGACGTAGTTGTCCAGCTTAAATATATGGACAAACAATCCCTGTGTTGTTTAAAGGGTAAGGCATTTTTAGTAGCACAAAATGTCAGTATGCACAAAATGTCTCTGTCTTAAATATACAGTATTGATAATGGGTTGAGTGCAGAGGACCTCTTGTAGTTGACTATAAGTATTTTGTGGTCACAGCCTCATTGCACCCCCGCCTAATGGTTTTAAAAAATAGTGGTGAGCACAACTTTCCCTTGTTTGTTATAGCTCTAACACCCCATAGCACAGAATAGAGACTGATTACTCAAAGCAATCACATTGAGACTTTCATCCCAGCAGTAAATGATCTAATTAATGTGTCAATTTGTTGATTGTGAAAATATTTCTTCCAGTCAGGAAAATGGTAATATTTCAGAAAACATTAAAATGCTGGGAATCCCTTTGGATATTCCCTTTGTATTGTTATCATTTTATATTACTCAAATTTATACAGCATTCTTTTTAAGTGTATTTACCACTTTCTTCACGACTAATGTATTGTTTCTTGCGTATTACAGTGTTCCCCAAAGGAACCTCAGTCTCACTGAAGATGACTGCCTGACATTTGCTTAAACTAAAACATGTTTAAGCAAACTTTATGCAAACACAAATATAAATAACTGAAATCATTAATAAAATGATAATAAAAAATTGTTGTTTTGTGAAGCTGTTTGTGTTGTCAGAATATAATTTGAATCGATATTCGCAATAAAGTGCATATTAAGGGTAATTTATTTTGCTCAAATAATAGTAATTGTCTGTTCCTCCCTCTACTTCTTTATCCTCCATCTTGCAGTCATGGTATATCTTTCCTTGTCTTCCATCGTACTGTCATGGCACCCAAACATCTTTCCTTGTCCTCAATCTTTCTGTCATATCACTCTACTTTCTTGGCCTTGATATTGCTGTTATGGCACCCTAACATCTTTCCTTGTCTTGGATCTTGCTATGGCACTTTATATTTTCCCTTGTCCTTGATCTTGCTGTAATGGCACCCTAACATCTTTATCAGCCTTTGTCATACTGCCATGGAGCTGTCAAATCTTTACTTGTTCTCCATCATACTGTTATGACACCCTAACATCTTTGCTGGATGTCCATCTTACTATAATGGAACCCTACATCTTTTTTTGACCTCGATCATGCTGTCATGGCACCCTAACATCTCACCATTGCCTCTTCTGTCATTGTCATAGATACTGTTGTCATGGCACCCAAACATCTCCCTTGGCCTTAATCTTGTCCATGATATGTTGGTTATGAATATGTCCACGCTCTGTGCCACACACACACACAGGAAAGCAAGAGGATGGAGCAGTAGCAGACTGGAATCACAACACAGATTATGATGAAAATGACAGGAAAAGAAAAGATAATGTAATAAACAATGAAACAGAAACCTCTGAAAATGTATTTTAATGAGAAAAGAGATTGCACAATATAGACACATGACAACAGAGCAGGATGAACAATGTCCCTTGGAAATCCAGAAATGCAACTAACAATGGAAAAATAATAGTAATCGATTGTGCTGAATATGTTCAGTCTGTTCCCCTTTATATATGAAAGCTATTCAGTGATACTGAGTGTTCCTGGGACTGTGGTTCTGCAACTGCTGAATTACAGGCACTACAGCTGGGACGTTAGTTGTAGATCACTGCTCGAGGAAAACCTACACTAGACATGTCAGGAACAAGTCAGTATAAATGTACAGAGTATGAGGCCAATAATATATACAAGTAGCATTGTCACTATCATTGTACAATGAGTGGTGTAGGTCAAGGTTGGTATGGTTATTTGACTTTTGTATACATTGTGGCCACCTATTCTTAAAGGGATACTGTCATGGCAAAAAAATTTTTTTCCAAAATGAATCAGTTAATAGTGCTGCTCCAGCAGAATTCTGCACTGACATCCATTTCTCAAAAGAGCAAACAGATTTTTTTATATTCAATTTTGAAATCTGACATGGGGCTAGACATATTGTCAATTTCCCAGCTGCCCCAAGTCATGTGACTTGTGCTCTGATAAACTTCACCCCCCCTCCCTTTTCCCCCCAGCAGCCAAACAATAGAACAATGGGAAAGTAACCAGATAGCAGCTCCCTAACACAAGATAATAGCTGCCTAGTAGATCTAAGAACAACACTCAATAGTAAAAACCCATGTCTCACTGAGTCACATTCAGTTACATTGAGAAGGAAAAACAGCAGCCTGCCAGAAAGCATTTCTCTCCTAAAGTGCAGGCACAAGTCACATGACCAGGGGCAGCCCCATGTCAGATTTCAAAACTGAATATAAAAAAATCTGTTTGCTCTTTTGAGAAATGGATTTCAGTGCAGAAGTCTGCTGGAGTAGCACTATTAACTGATGTGTTTTGAAAAAAAAACATGTTTTCCGATGACAGGATCCCTTTAACACCCAAATCAAAACCCCAGGCTGACAGCTGGACACTCATAGATCTAGATGTTTATGTATAGATCTCTTTATTCATATATCTATACTGTATATGTGAGGGTCACTGTCTATATACAGAATATACATTCAAAATTTACACAAATAGAAATGTTCTGTGGTATTAAGGAAGGGGGGCTGAGTGTGTTAATGATAATCTTAACACTGTCATTATTCCTCATAGTCTTGCTCTCCCCATTCCACTGCAGGCTCATCGTCCATGCGCAGGACTAGGTAGGACAATAGCTGGAAGAGGTTCTGCCAGAGCAGCATGGACACGTGGATGGACAAGTCGCTTACGTCTATCTCACAATGTTCCCCAGCAAAGTTCAGGTCGCAGATACAATGGAAGCGATTGGGCAGGTTCTGGCAGAGGCCTCCATTTAGGCAGGGGTTGGACTCACACTCATCAACATCAATTTCACACCTAGAATACCAATGCAGGGATTAAGATCAAGCAAGTCTCCTATGTTATAAATCCCTTTATATCACAGTAATACATAATATCACTGGCAAGTCTCCTCCATCAAAGAAAGAGAACATAGAATCCTATTCTAAATAAGCTGATAGAGAATATTGATTGTACATAGTGTGCATATTCCATGCAGCCTCTGAAGCTGAATCCTCACTGGCAGACACAGAACAGTCAGCCGGTTCCCCCACCTTTTAAGCAAGGTCTACCCGTGATCAGTACTTGCTAACTTACCTCTCACCCACAAATCCCGGCAAGCAAGTGCACCTCAGCTTCCCACGTTCTTCTGTGCAATTACTGCGGTTATAACAAGTGATATTTTTTTTTCCATCCCCACAAAAGGTCGACGGCAACCTGTTGTATCTGACGGGACAGGGAGAGAAGAGATGTGCTCAGCGACATCAGAAACATACCCAGCTCTTCCAACACCATGTGGTAAAGTGATCAAATGGAATAAAGTGTTAAGACAAATAATAAAGCATTGATATCAATTTATTTCAATCTACAGGTGTGTGACCTATTATCCAGAATGCTTCGAGATTTTTTTTGTCATCCTATCTTGTCACCTATAAAACATTAGATATAACGAATAGGATGGTTTTACCAGCAGTATGGATTTTTACAAAGTGCTGTTTTATTACTACAGAGAAAAATAATAATAATAATACATTTGCTTTAAATTTGCTTAAAATAGACTCTAATTCAGAGCTTTCTGAATATCGGGTGTTTCGCCTTGAAGTTAACTTTTAGTATGTTCTAGAATGGATAATTGTAAGCTTTTTAACTTAACTTTTTAAATAAGTCATGTTGTGCTATACTTGAATAAGAATCACTAATACTCTCTTCTTTCATGTGTAATGCTATAGCAAGGATGATCATTACAGTGGCCCAAAAGGAGAAATAAAAACCCCTAAGGAACAAATAGGGGGGGTATGTAGGTTCCCCCCCTTCTGCCACCTACCTGTTCCACCACTTGCACATTATTCACATGTAGATATAGAGCGCAGCAATTTAATGGGGCAATTTATCCTATTTCATTCAAATGTACATACATACATACATACATACAACAGCCAGTGTTGGGGGAGGTGTGTCCAAACCCACTGGGGCTGCCGGAACAGGGGCCCACACACACCTCCCCCGGGCCCTCAAACCCCCCTCCACCAACTTCATGGGTCCAATTGCACCAGCCTCACACATCTCCCCGGGCCCCAGACCCCCATCCACCAACTCCATGGGCTCAATAGCACCAGCTGCACACACCTCCCCAGCCCCCCCCCTCCATCATAGGACCAATAGCACCAGGCTGATGATCCACCCCCCCAGGGAGGTCAGGGAGTGCAGAAAGTTTCGGCAGTTGGAGGAACAGTTCTAATCCAGAAGGACCCACTTGGTTTTTTTCCCAGTGTCCCGCTGTCCCAGTCAGACCATTATAAAATCTATATAAAATGCATTTTTTAAAAAAATATCTGATTGATATAAATTGCCTTAAACATAGACTGTTAAAGGAGAACGAAAGCCCCAGGGCGCAAAACCCCTCCCCCCCTCCCCTCCGTTGCCCCCCCTCCCTCCTCCCCCCTGGCCTACCCCTCCCCCTGGGCAAATGCCCCTAACTTGTTACTCACCCCTCTGCGCAGGTCCTGTCCATGGAGTTCGCAGTCGCCATCTTCTTCCACTCGCGTCTTCTTCCTGCTCTGACCGGCGTTTTCTGGCGCATGCGCAGTAGGAACAGTTACCGGTACGGCTCTACTGCGCATGCGCCGAATGTCACGAAGTGAAATCGGAAAACTTCGTGACATTCGGCGCATGCGCAGTAGAGCCGTACCGGTAACTGTTCCTACTGCGCATGCGCCAGAAAACGCCGGTCAGAGCAGGAAGAAGACGCGAGTGGAAGAAGATGGCGACTGCGAACTCCATGGACAGGACCTGCGCAGAGGGGTGAGTAACAAGTTAGGGGCATTTGCCCAGGGGGAGGGGTAGGCCAGGGGGGAGGAGGGAGGGGGGGCAACGGAGGGGAGGGGGGGAGGGGTTTTGCGCCCTGGGGCTTTCGTTCTCCTTTAAGGCCCCCGTACACAGGCTTATAAAAGCTGCCGACAGACCGAGTCAGCAGCTTATTGGCCCGTGTGCGGGGCCCTCTGACGGACTTCCCCGTTGTTGAATCGCGGCCGCATCTATTCGTTGATGCAGTCCCGCAATCTGACCACCCGAATTGCCTCCATTCTGATCCCATTGTTGGGCCCTAGGGCCCACGATTGGATCCGCCCTATATCGCCCACCTCAATGTGGGCATATCGGGGAGAAATCAGCTTGTTTGGCAACATTGACAAACGAGCGGCTTTCCCTGTGTATGGTCACCTTAAGCTGCCTTCAGGACAGCACGACACAGACACATAAATACAGATAATGGCAAATGGAAGAGAGCATGTACAGAAAAATGGGAAATCCTTATATTAGTATGTATCAATATCTAGTGGATACACAGCATATTAACATAGCACACAGGCGAGCTACTCTATAAAAGCAGAGACATGCTTATCAGTTCAAAACCGCACATTTAACAAACATTGTTTTTTCTACTCAGCAATCTAAACTAAAGGACTAAATACTAATGGACCATTTACAATTTTTTTTAATGGTTTTAGTGGAGCCTTAGTTATATGTAAATTTGTATTTTCTCCACATCAGAAGAAGTGGCTTTCATTGCTCTTGTGAAGTAATCTTACCCTTTGACTCTACTGAATGTATAGTGCCTACCAGTGGCCAGTGTGTGACAAATGTCTTAATTCACACCTCTCGTGATGTCATTTCTGTCACATGACTCATTGAAAATTGTGTACAATAATAAATCATGTACCTATTGTAATATATAAGGATAGTACATGAAACCTCTTAGTTCCATGACCATTATATATTATTGGCACTCCTCAATGACTTTTAATAGCTTTACATTTTTACAATAGGGGATACATTATTCACTATATATTACACATGAGACAGGAATATCCTTTAAATACTTACAGTTCTTAGAATGGCATTATAATTAGTGCTTAGTGTAATTTCTGTCACATGACTTAGTCAAACTTGTGTATCATAATAAATAATGTACCCCCTGTTGTAAAATATAAGGATATTCAAAGTCCATAACCTGTAAAAAGCACTCAGGCCTTGGCTTTGTGCCTTTATATGGTCATAGAATTCCTTGGTGACTTAATATATTCATATATTTTACAATAGGGTGTACTTTCACTATACGACCAGTGTGATCTGCTCAAATTAATAAAGGTGTAAAGGGGAAGTGTTAGGGGAAGTGCCCCTGTATGGGGGCAGCACTAAAGTTATGGAAGTTATGGTAGTAGAAGAGGATACATACATTCTTACTGAGTTGAGAGATGAGGCTTCGGATGGTGAGGACACACTGTGAAGGACAATAAGAATGAGGGAACAGTTGGGTTAATCCAGACAGATGTAGAAGGCTTTCAGCCCAGCAGATGAGACAGACACAGTGCTATCAGTATCAGCAGGAGATGGATATAACGCACACTAGAAGCACTAGACATATTTCTTTCTCCTCACCTGCATAATGATCCAGTGACATTAGCTGGGCACAGGCAGGAGTATCCATTTGCTTGAGCAATGCAGGTGGCACCTCTTGCACACTGGTGATCCTGGCAGTTGTGAATATCACAGTTCACCCCAGAATAGCCAACGTGACATTCACAAGAGTACCCTGTAATAGTATCAGTGCAGTTCCCATGCAGACAAGGGCTGGAGTGACATTTATGGATATATGTTTCACACAAGGGTCCAGTTCTTCCAGATGGACATGTACATATGGGGTGGGTAAAACCCCCACGACACTTGTCTCCATGCGTGCAATGTTGGGAAGCACAGGATTCTAAGCTCAGGCAATCAATGCCAACACTCACTGGCGAGACCTTAACAAACTGCTCTTTCTGTGGCCTAGTTGCTTGGTAGTCTTCATCTCCAAAGTATGGCAGGTATATTCCTCCAATCTGCACCGTACCCAGGCACCCAATGAAGTGCAGATTCCCATCTTTACCATTTATTCCTAAATAAATATCTGTCCCCTCACGAAGAAAGTTCAAGTTTCCAGTGGGAAATAAACTGATTTTGTCTGTCTTTCCATCCACTTCCATTTGCCAACGTGAGGAATGAGATTCAGGGGTTGTCGCTGACAATGTGACACTATGCCACTGACTGTCATTCACCACCTCTGCACCATACAGGCTCACAGCATCAATGCTATTGCCACTCTGCAGATGGAAAAGCAGACGAGACCTCTGAACAGCAACGGTGACAATGTCTAGCCCTTGTTCTGCATACAGGAGGATTGATTCTGAGGCTTGGGTGCGGAATTGCAGGGTCACGTTGGTGAGATCTCTTCTTATTTGACTGTTGCTCCTATACATGACTCCATGGCTGGTACCATTGAAAACAACACTGGCTGTACCTGATGAAACAGATTAGAATGTTTAACCTTGCACAGAAATTTCACCAAAAAAATTTTTTTCCTGTTTATTTTTACTGAAACAGTCAATAATGTATGTTAGTTTCCTGTGGGACCCTCTGTATGTACATTTCTACATGAAAAGCCATAAACGCTCTAGATAATGGCACTATCTAGAAACGACCACAAGATGGTGCTACTTTGTTAAAGTTCATTATACCTTATCTTTGCCCAATGTCTCTTTATGTAAAGTGAAATCAAGTGGAATGCTTTCTGGAGAAGTTTGGTTTTACAATTCACTGTATGAATTCATAGCCTGGTACTTACATTCATACCCACTGGGCACCGTCTGACACATAGATCCTGGGGGGCACTGGGTCAGTTGGCACCACTTAAGGTCCTCACAAGCTTTTCCTGTAGTGTTCGGGGGACAGCTGCAGACAAAGTCATCCCAGACAGGATAACAAACACCTCCATTGTGGCATGTGCTGGGCTGAAGGAGAACACAGGTATATCACTGAGTGCTCTCCATCTTGTCCTGCCTACCTATTAATTCCCCTTTACACCAATATACAGTACTCCCCATCTCTTCACTCCCTCTCTATACAATAACTTTACCTCTTGCCCTGACCCACTCTCCCTATCCTCTATCCCAACTTAATCTAAACTTTCCTTTGTAACGCACTTTCTTATTCCACTTTAGTGTGGGCTCCTTACATTGCACTGACTGTCACTCTCACATCCCCGAGTCACATTTATGACTGTAATATCCTCAACAGAAGATGATTCTGAACTGGAAAAGAACTCCAGGTGTTTCTCTGCAATCCTCAGATCTTGAACACAGCCCTTAAAGTAACCTCCATGCTTTGCAGTTTCTTTTGGATCCACCAGTCCTCCCACGTACAGGACACTAGTAGAGTAGACTTCAGTCATAGTCATGTCTATCTGTCCCTCCAACTTCAATGACACAAACATCTCCATTTTAGTCTGTGTGAGCTTTAGAGAGACCAGGTGGAAATTCCCATCATTGATGGTGTTGTTTCCCTTCAGGAGAACATTTCTCCTTGTCTTCAATGTCAACCTTCCTCCATCTAATGAGATGATGGTGCCAGAGTAAGTGCTGTTCCCCAGGGATAGCAAGAATCCTGAAGGCTGGCGGGTTCTAAAGAATGCAGATATGGTTATCTCTTCCCTCCGATCAATATTAACTTGGAAAGCAGCATGGGAAATCAGATGTCTGTGCCCAAATCTACCCGATTCATATTCTACAGGGGGAAAAGGAAACTCATTTAGAACAAGAACAGCCAAATGAAACATGTGATTAACTGTACTTTCTTTCCTATATGACACAGGTGTCTCAGTTCACAAAAATAAAGACTTTTTTCCATCTCATTATTGTTCACCAGCCCCAGGCTGAAATGAATGTGCACTAATGTATTAATAGTAATAGTAAAAATGCACAGAGGAGCCATCTCTGCAGGTTTACATTCTTTTTATATTTGAGTTTTGATTCCTTTTAATATTAGACACCAATGAAATATACCTGCAGCATGTCTGCACAGAAACCAATACAGTCAAACCTTGTCTGAAATAATTAGTAACACAAAATCTCTAATATTGTTGTCTGATATTGGGAGCCATAGGGCTTGGAGGAGGATCTGCATGACCCGAGTTCAGCCCATAGGTTAGTTTTACTGGGGTGTAGTTGGTTCCCATTTAGTGGTAGGATGGGTTTAGGTAGATCCCCTAAAAATTAGGTCCCTCACCAGTTCTATAGTTTGATAGGTAACAAAGTAACAATAACAATACATTTGTAGCCTTACAGAGCATTTGTTTTTTTAGAAGGGGTCATCAACATCCATTTGAAAGCTGCAAAGAGCCAGAAGAAAAAGGCAAATAACTATAAAAACTATAAAAAACGAAATAATGAAAACCAATTGAAAAATTTCTTAGAATTGGCCGTTCTATAACATAATAAAAGTTACCTTAAAGGTGAACCATCCCTTTACGTTTTTTAGGGGACCAGAAAGAAAATGGGGCAAGATCCGGCAATTTGTAAAATCAGGAAAATGCATTATTTATATATTGGTGGGACCATGAAAAAAAGTGTAAAATGTAAGAAAACATAAAATCAGGGAATGTAAAATGAAGGCTTTGTAGTATATAAATACACATTAGAAGAACAGTTGGCTTTGCTAGAATATAGGTTTTATTTTAGTGTTTATAATCTGCCTTGGTCTGCATGCCAAACAAGGTTTACTGCAATAACTGCTAAACGATGTCGGCTTCACAGGATATAAATATAAGTGGGAGCCCTACCTGAAGAACAGTTCTGCCCCCTGTAGGGCTTGAAGCAGTCGCAGTGGTAGCCGAGCCATAGGTTGATGCACTGGCCTCTGTTTTGACACGGCTGGCTCTCACACTGGTTTCTCCTCTTGCATCCAACATCAATGTCACCCACTGTTGTACTTTCATCTGTAACAAAGGCTGAATCTATTCTGACATCCCGCAGGCAGCCCACAAACCAAGGCTGCATTTCCTCAGCATTATTATAAATATCTTCCTCTGCTGTCCTTGAAGGCGGTTCACCACCCAGCAGTATTTTCTGGAAGACAGAGTCTCTTAAATGAGCGCCTAGAATGTGATCAGAGCTCTCAGTACATCTCGTAGTGCATTTGGCATCCAATATTCTGAGAGTGAGCCTGTCAGTGCCGGATACCCCCACAGCATGCCATCGGCCATCACTGACATTGCCAGGCAAATGCAGCAGACTCTTTATTTCATTGTGGACTTCAGAGGCAAGATATATGGCACTATTCTGCAGGTATAGTCTAATGGATGAATTCTGGGCTCCCATGTGGAATATTACAGCTGAAGCTTGCACCGTCTGGAAACTCAGCGATATGTTGAAGAAATGACCCCCCTGGGCCTCTGTACTATTTTTATTTACAGGAAGGACAGATTTGCCATTGAAAGAGAAAGTGGTCTGTAGCCAGCAGCTTGGGCCTGCATAGCCTTCTGGGCACAAACAGTGATGGTAGTGTTCTCCTTCTTTTAACTGTGGAATACAAGTGCCACCATTATGGCATCTAGGAGTGGCACAGCCAACAAGGAGCTCTTTGCAGTTTTTCCCACCATAATAATTCCCTGCTGCATCTGCTTGTGTCCTGCAGTGACAGGTATAGCTGCCATGAAGATTCTCACAGGCGCCTCCATTTTGACAAGGCTTTGACTCACACTCATTGATGTCTGATTCACAGTGAACTCCTGTGAAAAAGAAACAACTGTAATGCAGAGAGTTATTTATAAATAAAACCCACAACCTCCTAGCTAGATGATAACTAGAACACAATGATGCCTCTAAGTTTTTTCCCCCTGATCAACTTTGTTTAGATTAGGTGCTACGTTGTATATTCTCATATTGCTTTTAGAAGGATCCTCAACTAAGCAGTCCCCTTACCTGTATGTACAAGAAATAAAGTCAAATACATCCAGATGAGCGGGTAGACCATCCTCAGAGCTATCTTCTGCATAGATGATTAGCTATTTGCCTATTCATCCTGATACCTAGCTCCATTCACTAGATTTTTCGCCTGCGCAGATGTCACCTCTTATACTCTCTTCAATCCAATAAGAGGAGATTAGCCTAATACTCATTATATCTTATGCAAGGGGCAAAAGAAAAGGGCTGCACCAAGTCTTTGCTGTTCCTCACAGTATATACAGAGATTAAAACACATATATAACACATTTCCATGCTATTCTACTGATTTGATGGTATTTGCAAAAAGAGCAGAAACACCATAGATCCTATAGACTTTATGACAACCTGGTATAAAAGTATTGTGTAGTAATGGGTGAATAAATTCGCCAGGCATGGATTCGCATCAAATTTACACATTTCGCCGCGGGGAAAAATAGATGGTAAAATATCTGCTGCAACACAAAATAATTTTGAATAATCTTAGAATACTCACGTGCATAAAAATTGTCGCATGTCAAAATTATTCGGACGGCCATTGACTTTAATGCATTTGGAAGAAATAGTTGCGTGTATAAAAATTGTTTCTTGCATCAAAATAATCGCACGTCAAAATTATTTGGACACCCATTGACTTCAATGTGTTTTGCGAATTTTTCACCGTTTTACTAATTTTTCGGTAAATTAGTGATTTTTCAGCGAAGCAAATCGGCCAGATTTGTCCATCATTAGTATTGTGGTGAAGTCAAGCTTACAGAACTATACCAGCGTGTTACTACATGGCATGACTGGCATAGCACCTGTCTGTTTAGGGCAGCAATCCTGTGCTGCTTTAGGCAGAATCATGAAGAGAAACATCATCCTTAATCCATTTTTAAATACACGCCAGCAATTATGTCATCACTATTGGCATCTGTTCCTCTCTGGGACAATGGGAATTGAAACTGATCCCCATCACAGAAATTTGCTACTTAGAAAATTCATCACCCTTTAATAGTTACCGCTTGGTTAAACATTACTGGGGGGCTTTAGATTTAACCAATTATTTGCAGGCAGGAAAATAAAATCTCCTGTATTCCCCAGGGCAATCCTTCATAAATAAGACCCTAGTTCAAGTATACTTTAAAGTTTTTAGAGTGACATTTTCTCTTATTATTCATTATTTTTCTTACACGCCCTTTACTACTGTACTGGTTAATTATCGGAGGGGACATATTCTTAAACAGCATTTGTAAGGGATGTAAGCAAATTTGGTGGCTCTTTTAACAAAACCTTTTAGGGTTATAATAACTAAGTACTGCCTTGTTTCGTAGTACACAGGTGTGATGTCTATTTAAATAATGCATCTCACTCTGTTGTGTATGTGTGTGTCTTGCTATGTCCAATCCCTGGCTTCTATGAGCGGCAGACACCTACATTGTGTATGTAAAAAGTACATAAAGTATGTAAGGGAAGTGGCACTGCCAGGAAGTGCAGATATACTGCTGCAAAAGTGGCTTTATTCATCACTAAATACAGCTTCCTGATACCACTTCCCTTACATACTGTCTTTGACACCTGACCTTACAAAAGGGCAAATATACAGCCAAGACTTTTTTCATCTATGTATAAACCACCTCATTCTCCTATTAACCCAACATTTTTCAATATATCAAGTGACACTGCAACATGAAGTCACTTGGGGTGAGCACTGAGTGAACAGAAATGCACTGGTTGCAATCATGTGGTTTAACAGTTTTTACTTTTTTATTATAATTTTACAGTCACTCTGCACTTCTAACAAATAATTACATTTGCCAACTTCCAGCTTCTTCCCCCCAAAACCTCTGGGCACCATGGGGCAGATTTATTAAAGTTCGACTTGCAAATTCGAATTGCAATTTTCGAGTTGGATTTTTGGTCAAAACTCACAAATTAGAATTGGGATTTTCTTATTGAAAAACATACCACCAGAGTGGATTTCATTATTTGTTTGAAATGTTCACAGTGACTGTAATATTATTGGGTATTGTTCCACCTTTTGTTTGGGGGAGGTGGCAAATAGTACCCTGTCAGGTTCCTGCAGGTTAAACCTTGCTGTGAGTGTCCTCCATTGATTATACTTTTTAACCTTGACTTGTATTGTTAATGCATTCTGTCTATTGTTTTAATAAATAATATCAATTGTTTTTTTATTATACTGCACAAAAATGTGCACAGTGAATCAGTAAATATTTTGTATTTTTTTTAACCTTTTTATATATATTTTTTTCCTTTGTCCTTGAGTTCAGAAAATCTGAATATAAATTACAAACTCAATATTAGTTTAACTGTGGTACTATGATGAGTTACACTGAACAGCTTTTCACCAGTTATCTATGGAATGATGTTGAATTAAGAAACAAATATAGAAGATGTTGCCATCCCAGCCATGAAACAATAAGGTACATATGGAACAAGACTGGGTGCCACCACACTGATTATTTGGAATCCTCCATCATTACCAATTTCAACACCAATTACTGGTTAAATTAATAACAGCATTTATCCTTTATTTGTATGTATGTCCAAATGTTAATGAACAGGGTAAGATATATATATTAATGTAATCAGTAACTTCAGTATGGCTTAAGGCGTATTGCTCAATTTGCCATATATGCCTTGCTCTCTATGAACTTCTAGGGTGCAGTCAAGAGGGAAAGGGGTTCCGTTCAATACTGGATGTGCTTCCTTCAACAAGTTATTTGTATTTAAAACGGTCTTTCTCCCTTTAGACATAACACAGAAGGACAGTAGTGATGGGCGAATTTGGGGTTTCCCTTCGCCGAGAAATTCGAGGATTTCCTGTGAAATTCGAGGATTTCCTGTGAAATTCGAGAAACGGATATTTTTGATGCCGGAGTCTGTTTTTGTCGAAATTTTCACTGTGTTTTGCAAATTCATTCGCTGGCGGCGATTCATGGTAATTCAACGCAAATTTGCGCCTGGCTAATAAATTTTCCTATTACTGAAGGACAGCTGAAGTGTCAGGGAACTAATTGGCTCGAGAAAATGTACTTGGCCTCTGATTTGGTGTAAGCCTATAAAATACGGCAGGATTTTAATATTAATGTTTAATCTTTCAGCCAGGTCTGGACTGGGATACAACTTAGACCCTGGCATTTCAAATACACAAAGGCTTAAACATCCCACCACCAGCCCCTCTGACATTTGCCAGAATCTACAGATGCTTTTAATTTTGTAAAAACTAGCAAGTGTGTAGTAAAGATGTGATGTCAAGCAGCACGTTGAGAAGTAGTGAGCTACCGATCCCTTGTTTCCAGCAATATTCATTTATATGAAATTAATTTCAGTTATAAGTTATAAATGTCCCCTTGTTAGGGTCTGTAACTTCCATCTACGAGTACTTGTAATTATTTTACATACCGGTTAATCCGTCTCTACATTTGCATATGTATCCAGCATGTTCATTGTAGGTTCCCATTAGCGGCTGAGCCAGCTCCACACACTCGGAGTCATACAGACAGGGCTGGCTGCTGCACTCGCTAATATCTATCTCACATAGAGAACCTGTGGAACCTGTGGAACAAGATAACAGTGTTATGCACAGAGAAATATTCCAATAAGTTGTGAGTTGATTGTTAAATTTGTCCACTGTAAAACTATAAAAGATATTTCTTATAAGACCTACATACTATGTCCCAACCCCATGTATGTTATTAATGTTTCAGTAATGCAGGTATGGGAAAACCTGTTATTCAGAAAGCTTAGAATTATGAGATGTTACATCCCAAAGACTTCATTTTAATCAAATAACTAATTTTTTAAAAAATTATTACCTTTTTCTCTGTGATAATAAAACAGTACCTCAAGCTTAATTCCAACTAAGATATAATTAATCCTTATTGGAGGCTAAACAATCCTACTAAGTTTATTTAAGGCTTAAATGTTTTTTTGTAGACATAAGGTATGGAGATCCAAATTAATTAAGGAAAGATCTGTTATCTGGAAAACCCCAGGCCCTGAATATTCTGGATAACAGGTCCTATACCTGCAGTACTACTGTGGCCCAGTAGCACCATGCACTGACCCTGGTCCTACAGAATACCTGTAATCCTCTAGCTCGTGGTCTAAAGACGTGTAGTCATTTTCTTAGGATTTGTATTAAACTACAGCAGCTCCTATAGTTTATTTGATAGTCAATAGAATGGCAACAGCTCTATAAAGCTCTCTAAACTAGGATATGTACTTTGTTGTGTGAAAATAGAATTAACTGCCAGTAGTACAGTCATATGAAAAAGTTTGGGAACCCCTCTTAATTCTTTGGAGTTTGGTTTATCATTGGCTGATCTTTCAAATAGCAACTTCCTTTTAATATATAACATGCCTTATGGAAACAGCAGTATTTCAGCAGTGACATAACATTTATTGGATTAACAGAAAATATGCAATATTCATCATAAGAAAATTAGACAGGTGCATACATTTGGGCACCCCAACAGAGATATTACATCAATACTTAGTTGAGTCTCCTTTTGCAAATGTAACAGCCTCTAGACACCTCCTATAGCCTTTGATGAGTGTCTGGATTCTGGATTCTGGTATTTTTGACCATTCGTCCACACAAAATCTCTCCAGTTCAGTTAAATTTGATGGCTGCCGAGCATGGACAGCCTGCTTCAAATCACCGCATAAATCGGGGGACTATGACGGCCATTCCAGAATATTGTACTTCTCCCTCTGCATAAATGCCTTTTTAAATTTCGAGTGTGTTTAGGGTCATTTTCTTGTTGGAATATCCAACCCCTGCGTAACTTCAACTTTGTGACTGATGCTTGAACATTATCCTGAAGAATCTGTTGATATTGGGTTGAAATCATCTGACCCTCGACTTTAAAAAGGGCCCCAGTCCCTGAACTAGCCACACAGCCCCACAGCATGATGGAACCTCCACCAAATTTGACAGTAGGTAGCAGGTGTTTTTCTTGGAATGGGTGTTCTTCTTCCACCATGTAAAGTGCTTTTTGTTATGACCAAATAACTACATATTGTCTCATCAGTCCAAAGCACTTTGTTCCAAAATGACTGCGACTTGTCTAAATGAGCTTTTTCATATAACAAGCGTCTCTGTTTGTGGTGTGAGTGCAGAAAGGGCTTCTTTCTCATCACCCAGCCATACAGATGTTATTTGTGCAAATTGAGCTGGATTGTAGAACGATGTACAGATACACCGTCTGCAGCAAGATGTTCTTGCAGATCTTTGGAGGTGATCTTTGGGTTGTCTGTAACCATTCTCACAATCCTCCGCATATGCCGTTCCTGTATTTTTCTTGGCCTGCCAGACCTGGGTTTTACAGCAACTCTGCCTGTGGCCTTCCATTTCCTGATTACATTCCTTACAGTTGAAACTGACAGTTTAAATCTCTGAGATAACTTTTTGTAGACTTCCCAAGATACTGAACAATCTTTGTTTTCAGATATTTTGAGAGTTGCTTTGAGGATCCCATTCTGTCACTCTTCAGAGGAGAGTCAAACAAAAGCACAACTTGCAATTGGTCACCTTATATACCTTTTCCCATGATTGGACACACCTGCCTATGAAGTTCAAGGCTTAACGAGCTTATTCAACCAATTTGGTGTTGCCAGTAATCAATATTGAGCAGTTACATGCATTCAAATGAGCAAAATTACAAGGGAACCCACATTTTTGCACAGCCAGTTTTCATATAATTTCATACAACTGAATACTGCTTCACTAAAAATCTTTGTTCAGAAAACACCCCAGTACTCAGATGTTCCTGGGAAATGAAAGACATACCACTGTTATCTTTTTTGTTGAAAGTGGAGTAAATTATTATGCAGGCTGAGAGGGATTCCCAAACATTTTTATATGACTGTAAGTGCTGTGCCACATACAGCCAGTAGGGTACAGCACTCTAGGGATTAACATTTTTAAGATGTTAGGGTTAGATGAATATCCATTGCATATTGGGCCAAATTCAATTCATTCATTAATTTGGTGTAACTGCGATATAGCCGTTTATGTTGATGTAGTACTAGTTAAGTGTTATATACACACTTATGTAAAAATATTGACATGAATGAAATTGAAATAGATAAAAATAAGGCAAATATGTCATATATTTTGAATACATATTGAAAACAATTTGAAAGTACTTTTGTTAATGAAATATCCATTGCGTAGTTGTAAGTGCCTTTAAAACACTTGTGTGATAAGGCGCATATTTTAAAATATAATACAGAAAGAGGAAGAAAAGGCTTTAGCGATAGGAGAAAGAGTATTTCTGGCAGTTCAAGGTGGTGTAAGGGAAACCAGAAGATAACACAAAAAAACGCTAAGTGGGTTTGGGTTGAATTGAACTGTAAAAAGTAAGAGTGACTGGCACTTTCAATGGGCCTTTAACTAGCAAAAACATAGGTCATGGAAAGATATATGCGCAATGAATTGCATAGCAGACATACAAAAAGGCGCGCAAACGAAATGTACCATATCACATTGAATCAAGCCCATTATTAGATAATTAGAGTAATACAGAGTCATGCCATGAAATCATTTGCTAAACAAATGCAATGCACCCTAATGAGCAAATACCATAACCAGCTGAACATAGACATTACCTGGCAAACAAAGACATGTAAACTTGGCAGAAACTTCCAGGCAAGTGGCATTATTGTGACAGGGCTTGGACTCGCACATCGACACTGGCATCTCACAGTGCAACCCATTGAATCCCACCATGTTACATTCACACGTGTACCTGAGGAACAGAGTTGCACAAAGAAGTTGCATGCAGTAACTAAGCTTGTAGGAGTTTTATTAGGGTTGAATCAAGTTACAGAATAAAAGCTGTTTGACTCACCCATTGTCTCCATCGATGCAGTGTCCCCCATTAAGGCACGGAAAGCTGGCACACTCATCAATATTGAACTGACACAGGTCACCTTCAAACCCAGGAGGACAGGTACAATTGAAAGAACCAATGAAAGAATGACATGTAGCCCCATTCAGGCATGGCTGCCATACACATTCATCAACTTCCAGCTCACAGTCTCTGCCTTGTAAAGAAAGATGGCAAATTAAAATGCCTTATATACCCATTAATACTGAAATTTATTCACAACATACTTCCCTGGTAATAATTGATTTTCTTCACTCTTCACTTTTCTAAAGAGAAAAAATTGCTTTTCTAATGTGATTCTTTGGCTCATTGTCTTTCCTCAGAGCTAATGGCTACCAGTATTTTTTATAAAAAGGCTTTTGTTCAATTTAATTATTAAGAAAGATTTTAGAGTTTTGATTCTTTTTAAGTAGGGGGTATATTGATGGACTGAATGCCTAAAAGCATAGGTGTAAATGCCTGTAAATTGGGCCATAAACAATGTATATTTTGATTGCTTTAATATATAAAAAAATTTATCAAAGCAAATAAAGGGGTACTATAAATAGTATTATTATTAATAAAGTCTATATATAGATATACAGGTATAAGCGATCCGTTATCTAGAATGTTTGGGACCTGGGTTGTCTGGATAAGGTATATTTCTGTAATTTGGATTACCATCCCTTAAGTCTGCTAAAAATCATTTAAACATTAAAGGAGTAGGAAAGTGGTTTTATGCTTGGGGGTGCCAAAAGTTAGGCACACCCAAGTGAGAGTATTTACTTAGCTGACACTCCGGGCCGGTTCTCCTATCATCAGAAAACTGCACCGACCAGGGGTTCTTCCAGCAAGCGAGTGTCTGGTAACTAAATACAACCACTTGGGGGTGACTAACTTTTGGCACCCCACAAGGTATAAATTACTTTCCTTCTCCTTTAAATAAACCCAGTTGTTTTGCCACCAATATATTTTTGTCTCTTTTTATTGATGATTAACAACAGATTACATTACAGTAAGTTATTTTTCAGTACCAATACAATAGAACAATTAAGCTATGTAGTTAAGTAAACATGGTGATGTCATAATATGTTATACAAGCCATTGTCTAAATAAAAACAATCTTAATTACAACACAGTAAATGTAAATAAAATCAAGGTATAACAAATGCCACCAATATAGATGCATGCAGCTTAGTTATCATTAAGCACAAGGTACTATTTTATTATTACAGAGAAAAAGTAAACCATTTTTAAAAATTATAATTATTGCTTAAAATGGACTTTGTGGGAGATGGACTTCCTACAAATTTGGGCTTTCTGGATAATTGGATTTTGGATAAGGGATCCCATACCTGTATCTGTATATATTTGTCTGAATACATGGACTTTCCTAAGGTTATAAAATTGCATTTTTTAAGTCTTTTTTTTGACTGGTATATTAGAGATGTTTCTATATGGTTTGGTGCCCAGGTTCACCTTTTCTTTGGTTAGGGGGTCTCCCTTTAAAAGGAAATATGTAGCATTTTGCAAATGTTTCTTTTAATTAGTGATCATTAATGAAAGTCTTTTTGCAAGGTCTCTGACTTGTTTATTTCTATATTGCTGCAAAGAACTGAAGCTAAAGAAATGCTATCGAAATATCTCCATATCCTCCTGATTATATGTGAAGCAATTGAGTGAGACCTACAGCTATAACTTGCACCACTGACCTGCACTGCAATCAGATGCAATCAGATAATCACTGACTGGTTGCTGTAGGATACAAATGTGCCCATTGTTGATAAAAAAAACTTATCCCAAGGGTTGCACAAAAGCAGATTTTTGCACAGCCTACAAATAATTAAAAGGATTTTTAATTTTATTTGCAGGAAATCCTTGCAGCTTCACTTCTCTCTGCAGATTGTTTAAATACATGTGCACCTGACTATTTTATGTATGAACTTCCATTATTGCTTGTACTGACTTTTCAATTGCCTATAAAGAGCAGACATAAAAAGCTATGAGTCCCCATACTGCAAAATATAGCTGCTCGTCTTAGCTTATGTGTATTGTGTATTGTTTTGCTTTTGTAGAGCTCAGTATAAGGTCTCCCTGGAGACCCCTTTATGGCCTCGTAAAAATAACACTATATCAGCACTGATTCACCCTGGATATAAAATAAAATACAAATTACTCCAGATAACATTTTACATCCCAGTTTTATAACCATTTCAGACCTTGAGAGAGCTCCTAATCCCCAGTCGCAGTTTTACCCCACAACTCCTCATTTCTGTGTGTTAGATGATTTTTTTTAAGGTTTCAAATCACAACATGTATTATGTAGACATCTGATTCTAAAAATCTGCAGTTTTAAAGGGATACTGTCATGGGGAATTTTTTTTTTTCTAAATGAATAAGTTAATAGTGCTGCTCCAGCAGAATTCTGCACTGAAATCCATTTCTCAAAAGCGCAAACAGATTTTTTTATATTTAATTTTGAAATCTGACATGGGGCTAGACATATTGTCAATTTCCCAGCTGCCCCAAGTCATGTGACTTGTGCTCTGATAAACTTCAATCACTCTTTACTGCTGTACTGCAAGTTAGAGTGATATCACCCCCTATCCCCCCCCCCAGCAGCCAAACAAAAAAACAATGGGAAAGTAACCAGATAACAGCTCCCTAACACAAGATAACAGCTGCCTGGTAGATCTAAGAACAACACTCAATAGTAAAAACCCATGTCCCAACATTCAGTTACATTGAGAAGGAAAAACAGCAGCCTGCCAGAAAGCATTTCTCTCCTAAAGTGCAGGCACAAGTCGCATGACCAGGGGCAGCTGGGTAATTGACAAAATGTCTAGCCCCATGTCAGATTTCAAAATTGAATATAAAAAAATCTGTTTGCTCTTTTGAGAAATGGATTTCAGTGCAGAATTCTGCTGGAGCAGCACTATTAACTGATACATTTTGGAAAAAAAATTTTTCCCCATAACAGTATCCCTTTAATGTTATTTGTGAAGGCACTTGCTATTAAAAGCAGTGTCTGTATGGCTGGCCTTGCTTGTGCATTTATTATATTGAAAATAAGGTAGTGAGCGTTTCAAGAGATACACACACGGCAAATATATTGTTTATTCCAAATGAATTAATACCTGTGTACTGTGGTGGGCACATGCAGGTGTACTGCCCAATCTGGTTCAGACATGTGGCCCCGTGGTGGCAGGGCTGAGAGATACATTCATCCACCTCAATGTCACACAGGGCCCCCTGGAACCCAGGAACACAATAACAAGCATATTCATCCCCTCGCTTCTTGCACATGGCTCCATTTTGGCAGGGATTCCAAAGGCACTCATCTTCTGGTGTCTCACAGAACTTTCCCTTGTATCCCACAGTGCAAGCACAAATTGGACCTTCTTTACCAACATAGCATTCACCTCCATTGCCACATGGGTTCCTGTGACATCTTTTCAGATGAATATCACAGTTCTCTCCTGTGTAGCCTGCTGGACACTGGCACACATAGGTCTGTGCAACGAAAGAGATAACTTGGCACTTGGCATGCCATGAACATGGGTTTGAGAGGCAAGGATCTTTGATACCAATGCAGCCCTCAGGTGAAGAACATGATAGGTTTCTGTTGCAGCGACGAGAAGAACACTGAGTTGTATTATCAGCACATTGAGTCACTGTAAGAAATAAATGGACAAAGAGCAGGAAGATCTATTAGAGGAGGCTTTTCATTTAAAATGGCCTTTCATCAAGAATGGTGCCAATAAACATTGCAACAATGCCTTAAATCCAGCCTTAATACATTACAAATTTTGGCTAACTAAATTAGAAACATTTTTTATTTTGCACAGCCTATCTATTTTGACAGTTTTTTTATTTTACACTGAATTGTTCATTTAAAAGTATTAATATTTATTCTAAGCACCTGTCCTGCCTGTTTCTCAGTCACCTTCCTTCTGGTGTTGACTTTATACCCTAAAGAGGAGCCAGGGACAGGAACGCACAACAGGGCTGTACAACCTGATACATATAGACAGTCACAGTTTCCCAATGATCTGCTCCCTCCATATTACATGCACTGTAAATATCAACTAAAATAGTTTGAAGCCACATACAGTTTTCAGCAGATTCGTTATTTTGCATATTGTGAATACATTGTTCGTTCACTGCAATACAGCTCTAGATATCCCATTCTTCCTATTAAAGATATACCTAAATAGCTTTATTTCAGTTTCAAGGCACTATCGCCTTGAAGCTTCTACAGCATCCATTTAGTTTCCATAGAAACCTGTTGATACTCATCAAAAGCATTGCCATAGTAACCCGAGACACAAAGGCTAAACATCAGACAGTCTTATCGTTGGGTACCAATCCTGTTTCTCCTATTCACAGATAAACAAGCCAACAAAAGACTAAATCCAGTAAATCTCTGTGTGTATGTGCACTGAAGAAATTAAATGAAAAGACCCATCTCTAACATTGTCAGCCTTTTTAACCAGCAATGTTTTGCATCCACTGCCATTGTCAATAAAAATACTTTTTCTCTGTTTTTCAGCTTTATTGTGAAGAAAATTCATTTGTAGCCACATTTGGCACATCAATTACAGCCTTTTTATTTATAAGCCCAGGGCACACTGTTGCTCAAACGGCTGCCTATGCAAGCACCTTGTAATAGATTCATCCATGGCCCCTCTTTATGTATGTACTGTATGTATTTTATGCATAGTGATCACATGAATTAATTACCTGAGATGAGTGATCATACATACAGTAGATATATATATATCCCACAAAGAGGGCTAATCTCCAAAATCTACCAACTGCTGTCTAACCTCACACTGATCCACCCTCAAATACAAAGTACAAATACATGATTAAATGGGATGCACACTTTACCCAACCATTATCGGACCAAGATTAGTCTGCTATTTGGCAAAATGCAAAGAGAATGTCAACATGTTCAAGACAAAAAGAACACATATATAAAATCCTCATGTTCTCGTATCACACCCCAGCCAAGCTCCATACGCTTTCTCCTGACCAATCTCCACTATGTTGGAGAAACTGTGGCGAAATCGGCACCCTTCCACACATATTTTGGACTTGCCCAGCAATAACTTCACTGTAGTCTGAGCTTTCAGACTTATTGAGCAAGGTACGAACCCCTACCCCAACTGACGTGCACCTTCATGCTGGGTAAACCATTTTCCAGAGTATGCAAAACCACTCAGACCCTGATAAACCAGATTCTTAACAGCTACTCAGATATTAATAGCAGCCCACTGAAGGTCTAATACTATACCCACCCTGGGGGAAATTAAACGTCGAATAGAGGCCAATAAGGTTTTTGAGCAAGGCATTGCCAAACTTCACAACACCATCCCTCTTTCTCTAGAGGTATGGGTACAGTTAAAACTTGAATTTTCAGGTTAAAAATAAAAACATTTTTTGGGGTTAAACAAACTCGAATTTTGCTGCACAGACAGCCTACAAATAATTAGAGGGATTTTTTATTTTGCTTGCAGAAAATCCCTGCAGCTTCACTTCTCTCTGCAGATTGTTTAAATACCTGTACACCTGGCTATTTTATGTATGGACTTCCATTATTACTTTGCACCCACTTGCACAAATGTTTAGAGTTTTTATTATACCCCAACTCTGTAAATTGCTTGAATCTGAAAATACACCATCTAAAACTGAGGTCATGTAGAAGTCAATGGCAGAGGTCCCTTGAACCATTTAAAGATCTTTTAACCTTCATTATTTTCGAGTTTTTGTTGGTGGGTTTTGCTTGAAAACTCGATCAATTCGATTGATTCTAGTTTTTTCCTGCGTAAAACTTGATCAATTAAAGTTTCCTGGTTGTTCTCCTCGAATTCACTGATTTGATTTTTTACCATTCAAGTTGTTTTAAATCAGAAAAAAATTGAGTTGTGATTTCATTTGAGGCAAAAAAAACCCCTCAAAAAGCTCTAAAATTCGAGATTTGATAAATTACCCCCTTAGTGTCAATGTGTATGAGAGTTGCTGGTTTGCTGTTGCAGAGGCAGCATCATGAAAAACTGCAGGGGGCTTCTAGTCTATATTAGCCACAGTTTGGTCTGCAGTATATTTTAGGTAGGTATGACCAAAGCCACTATATCAGTTTTTGTCTCCATATAACATGAATGAGTTATATTACTGCTGTTTTCTTTAGGCATTGCTGTTAGAGCATTCTTGTCTGTATTGAAAAATATAGAAAAGGTCAGAGATCAGTGGAACCCAGCAGTCTGGGAACCATCAGCATCTCTTAAAGGGCCTCGTCCAGCACTTGGGATTCCAGATGGACAGCCCTGGATTCAGTGGCGGAACTACCGGAGCAGGAGGGTGTGAGTGCACCAGGGCCCCCGGCAGCTCGCGCACCACTGAAGCCGGACAGAAAATTGTGTTCGGAGGGGTGCCTGGCTGCACATCCCGGGCCTGCCCCCTGCTAGTTACATTACTGCATGGTTTATGCACCTAGTCATTTTTGGTTCCAACCCACATTTAAATAATTTCTTGTATTAAGTACAATTCTAGTGGCACAGACGTTAGGAGGCTCATTGCAACCCGTGAATTCGGGTGAATGTTTAATCAGTACCGAGGGTCAAACCAGGTTTCAAGACAGAGCCCAGAATAAGTGTGGGGGCAGTTTAACAGTAAAACTGCAATGAAGAATGAATTATATATCGCCCTTTAAATACTATTGTCTGTTAAAGGGGTTGTTCACCTTTGAGATAAAGTTTAGTATGATGTAGAGAGTGACAGTCTGAAACAATTTGCAATTGGTTTTCATTTTTTATTATTTATGGTTTTTGAGTTATTTCGGTTTTTATTCAGCAGCTGTTCAATTTGCATCTTAACCAATCTGGTAACTAGGGTCTGAATAACCCTAGCAACCATGCATTGATTTGAATAAAAGAGTGGAATATGAATAGGAGAGGGGCTGAATATTAGGATCATTAATAAAAAATAACAATACATTTGCAGCCTTACAGAGCATTTGTTTTTTTAGAAGGGCAACGCCAATTTGAAATCTGCAAAGAGTCAGAAGAAAAATGCAAATAACTATAAACCTATAAAAAATAAATAATGAAAACCAATTGAAAAGATGCTTAGAATTGGCCATTCTATAGCATAATAAAAGTTACCTTAAAGGTGAACCACCCCTTTAAAGCTAGAATTAAATATTGCTGCAGTAATTTGAATTATGGTGAAGCAGCACTGTGCCCTATTTTTGGGTCCCTAACCCACAGGATAAGAAAACCAGCATTAAATCTATTCTTGGATTAGGATGAGCTATATACCATTTCTAATCTCTTACTATCACTAGGCAAAACTCCCTCAATTTTGGTACTCTGAAGCATTCTTCAGGCAGCAGATCTGTGCCATTACCAACTGCCCACAGAGTGGCTCCTACTTAAAGTGGAACTATCGTGAAAATGAAAATTGAATATAAGCTTCAGCATACTGAAATAAAATGTTTTCTTAATCCAATCAATTAAAAATTCTGCACTGGTTCTGAAATAATCAAGTTTATCTTCACTATTCCTCTCTCAGTATCTGTTTCTGTTCATTCTTTCTTCATGCAAGAGTTGGGTGTCAGATAATCATTGACAGTTAGATCCAATATATCTTATAGGGGGGCTCCTTATGCCTAGAAGATTTTATAGAGCTCACTCTATTAAAATCACCAGAAATCATATCTCTCTACATGCAGGATTTGTGCAAAAGGCAGTTATTTCTTTTTTTACTGGAATCATATATTTGAGTGAGCTCTAGTTCATCTGCTAGGATAGGAAGCCCCCCAATAATATATATTGGATCTAACTGTCAATGACTATCTGACACCCAACTGCTGCATGAAGAGAGAATGAAGAGAAACAGATGCTGAGAGAGGAATAGTGAAGATAAACTTGATTATTTCAGAAACAATGCATAATAGTTAATTGATTGTATGTAGAAAGTTGATGAAGCTTATATAAAATTTTTATTTTTGCAATAGTTCCCCTTTAATTTGATACCGAGTACAGAATCCAAAGGAAAAGGTCTCTTTGTAAATTGTACTATTTGTTCTTAAAGATAATCACTATTCTGTGATTGTATAGGAAATCAGTGTGCCCCATGTAACTAATTTTCATCTCGCATTTTTACTTCACAGATAATGAACTTTCATGCACCCTGAGATGTACGGCAGTGTTTTGGGGATTAGCGGTCAGCATTTTGTTCATTTGTTGACCTCAGCAGGTGCTTCTTGAAATGAGAGGAATACAAGCAGAATCTGAACTGACACAGCAGAAGAAATCAATTGCTTCAATTAAATTTAACAAAGCAAAACCAATGAGCAGAAATTATAATACATGAAGTAGTGCCTTACCAATGAGTTTTACTATATTTATAAAGTAAGTTACATTTTAAAGTTTCATTAACATATTATTTCATTATAATTATAATATAATTCAAATGTTTAGTTCCAGGGCATCTGGCACTGGAAGCCAATTTAAAAGTAAAAAAAAAAGTGTGTTTTTGGAAGTGGAATAAACAGTTTTTACTTTATTCTTGTGGGCCTAGGATATTCTGGAGTGACTGGAGCCCCCTTGCATAGCATTACTGTGCAACTGCAACCCAGAAAACAATCAGAATTCAAATGATCTAAAATGCTGGAACTAAAATACTGTTTTTCCCTTTTCATTCTAGTGAGTCTGGTCACACATAAGCATGTGGTTTCACAAACCTTATCACAGATAAATCTATACCCAGATATATATCCAGAACCAAACAAACATATGACTTCTCATCGTAGAAAAAATTCCAGCTGGACGTTCTCTTGAGTGCAACTGACTGAAAGTAAAGCATTGAGGAAGCTTATCTAGAGATAACTTCAGTTGTTGTTACAGAAATGTATCACCCTCATCCATCTAGACACTAGCTAAATGGATGGCAGATGTAGTTCAGCAAATCACAGGGTGCAAGGTGCCAGTCAATAACAGCTTGCAGGTTAATTTTGTACAGATGATGATGATGATGTACAAAGAGACTAGATGTACAAAGAGACTAGAAAGGCACAGCATATTTCCAGTTATATACCATATACCAGTGCAAGATGTTTGGTGTTTACAAATCTTGTCACATTAAAGCCTGTATGTAAGCCTTTAGATTTGCTAAGAGTAGCAGCCGGTGACCCAGATTATAGAAGATTCTCCGTTTTTCTTTGTCCTGTTTTAACATGTTAGCTACCAGAAAAAAGACAGCAATGTCTGGACCTGCAATGAACTGTCTGATGCTCTACAAATAAATTGGTCAGTAATGGTACAATGGATTGTTAATGGTTTGATCAGTGCAGTTGAAACTGAATGGAGATGTGCTTGTAAAGTGTAATTTAGCCATCCACCTGTGTTCTAGCTGGTCAGACAGATATCTGGAAAACGAGTCATTGCTTTGGCAGTACACTGTATTTATTTGGTTTTAGATTTCTGGCAAAAGTCTTATAGTTATGAAAGGATGATACAGTGTATTTGTGTTACTTTTTCCCGATACCATATAATATTTAAATAGTATTTATACAAATGAATCTAATGCTTTTCCATACAAAAAAATCTCCTATTTTTTTCAACAGGTTTTATTTATGTACTTTTGGGATTAGGAGAGGGTTGGAATGGTTACATCAATTCAGGTACAGTGCATGTATAGAGCAGTAATTAGAAGTCAGCAAGGTATAACAAGCATATTAAAATCATCATACATACAGGGTGCTAAATGTAATAGTATTGGCCATTCTATAACATACTAAAAGTTAACTTAAAGGTAAACCACCCCTAACCTTGCCTGGGGTCTAGACAAAAATCTCCTAGCTCATTGCAAGTGTTCAATTCTCTCATAAACTGGCCTTTTTAGTTTTGGGGGTTATACATACTTCAATGCATGTGCTGGGAACATACAGAACATACAGAATCAGCCGGCAGAATGAAAACACAGAACACAGTAATGTTCATGGGCTAAGAATTAGCTATTTTCACAAAGCATTGTAATTATCATTTATTTTTATAGTGTCTACATAATCCACAGCGATTTACAAATTGTACACATCATGGGAATAAAAAGTGTGGATTATATGTCAACTGTAATGTTTAATGTAGAGCAATATATATTTTCAATTCAATGAGACCTTAGCAGCCATGTAACTTTTCTCAATGCAGCCTGCAGCATTTCAACTGACAGTTAATCCTAACTTCACTGCAGCAGTAAGGGCTCTTAAACACGGGCAATTTTTCCTGCGCTCCCCTGCGTTGCACTTTCTTCCGTTCAGCCGCAGGGGAGCGCAGGAGTAGACGCACTCAATTATTGTAAAGGGGGCTGTACTCACACAGACGCATGTATGCGCCGAACGCAGGTGAAATGCGTCTGTGTGAGTACAGCTCCCTTCACAATAATTGAGTGCGTCTACTCTTGCGGCTGAATGGATGAAAGCGCAGCGCAGGAAAAACCGCCCGTGTGTAAGAGCCCTTAGTATGTTATACTGCAGTTGCATTAACCTCTCATGCATGTTACTGCTTTGGAGCTAGGAGTTTTTGCCTCCAATCATTTTAAAAAAGTATTTTTCGGATCCCCTGTTTTATAATCTAGGGCGGCTAATGGCTTAAAAAATCTGATATGTTTCATGCACTGTGCTGAAACTTTTATGTGAAAGATATATGTGGCTTTATTCCCTGTATATCAATGTAAATCAAATACCCAATATCTCTGCAGTATGACCCGAACATGGACATTTTGGAATATTCCAGTTCTTTATTAAAATACAATGTAAACACATTGGTGTTAAATCCATTTATACATTATTCTAAGCAGAGGATAGTGGTACAGGCAGAAAGGGATTGATGATAGGAAGACATAGAATGACAAGCAAGTGTTTTATGGGATATGGAAGTGCAAAAAAGGAAATCTTGTGACTCACTTCTGACTTGAATGAGCATCAGTGCAGAAAAGTAGAAAGCAAAAATCCAAGCCAGCCGTAGAGATGCCATTGTGATTCTGTGTTATCTGTATTTCCAGGTCACTTCATGGTAGGACTGTCATCTGGGGAACATACCTGGTCCAAGCACACTGAGCACTGATAGCACGGCATGCCCGCAGCAGCACACACACACTGCCCACAGCTCTTTCATTAGCAGGACAGGAGAGGAGATGCAGCTACAAGTGGCCTGGGTGCTGTAAAAACCTGGCCTAGATAAAAGCAGATGCATGGAGTGGACTGGGGGAGGGAATAGGAGTGCCTGTTGAGAATGTGATTGTTAAACATATCACTGTTAATCTTCAGCATTCACCCTGATTTTCATCCTGCATTTCTCATCATTGCATGCAGTCAATCACTTTAACTCCATGGCTACCAGACTGCTGTGCTATGGTACAGAGCAAGAGATTGACAGGCAGTTTAAGACTAGAGACTTGAATACAAGGTTAATTTGCTACCCAAGACCTGCCACATGTATGCACTTTCTTCATCTATAAATGAATAATATCATATTGACTGTATCTGACTTGCTCATTGTCACAGTCAAACACTTTCCCTTATTGCAAGATTGTAATGATTTTTATTGGAAAAATCCAATATATTATTACTTAGGTGGAAGTGATTTTTCTACCAAGTGCAAACTATTATAGCAATTTACTATTCACATACCAAAGGCAAAGTCTGTGATACATCTGGACATCCCTCACAAAGTGCCCTCATTTACAAGGTGTATAGCTGTTGTATGGTCATTTCAATCTCTGCATGAAAAACTGAGCACATTTGTTCTTAAACCAGGCCAAACACTTTACTGAACAACTGTCAGTTGACACCAAAGTAGACTTAAACTATAACCAAATCTATATTTAAGTTCTACATTAGGACTGCAACCTTCAGATTCTAAAAGGAAGTTTCATAATTTATCCTTCAGTCTTACACTATTTGTAGTCTATATTTTAGCCAGTTCTCTATCCAGGTACAAATACAATGTTCAGGGCCAACATTCCTTAATTTAACCAGTAACCTTCTGTGTGGCACTGTATCAAATGCTTTAGCAAAGTCTAGCAAAGTAAATCACATCCACTGCCATCCCAGAATCGAGGTCCCTGCTCACATTCTCATAAAAATAAATTAAGTCTTAAGCTGGCCATAGCCAGGGCCAGGGCCCGCACCCCCTCAGGGCCCCCCGGCAGTCCGTGCACCACATACAAATGCGGCCGTACGGAGGGGGCGGGGCCGGCTGCGCGTCACGCACCAGGGCCCGTCCCCCTCTAGGATCGCTACTGTACCTGGCCGATCAATTTTCTGACAGATGTCAGCCGAAAAATTGTAAGCTGTACGATCGTTCGAATCCCACTAACCGCACAATAATTTCGAAGGATTGGTCGGACTTCACTAAAATCGGTCGTTCGGCAAGAAAAATCTTTGCGTCTATGGGGACCTTTATGCAAGACTCTTTCCTGATACTTACTATGGTAGGGCCTGGAATTCTATCCTCCCACCTTTCCAGTTTGAGCTACATCCAAGAGTTTGAAGCTGCTGTCCTACCTTATCCTGTCAAAATGAACTTCTCAGAGCACACCCATATTTAAACTATAAGTCATAAGAGTAAATTTCCATGGATAAAATTAACAAGCAAAAAAATACAAGCTCACTCAGAGGGTGCTTGTTATTTGCAGAGAATGGTGTAACTTTAGTTTATTCTAGGGCACATGGAATACTGAGCATGTGACAATTGTGGCACACTATTGTTGCTGAAAACTGCAATTAATAAAATGCCCAAAATTGCAAAGCGGTTACATTTTGCAGACACAGATGGTGATGGGGGATAAATTTGCCCCATAGTCATTTAAATATCATAGGGGTCATTTACTGCTCCCCAGGGCACAAGTGCTTGAGCCCTATGGGGCACAACAGCATGTACCTTAGCAGTGGTATAAATTTGGGGGTCCTGCTTCCACCCTGTAAAATGTTTTTCTGGGGCACCCACTCCTCCAGGCAAAGTCATGGGTTATCTGTGATGTATAAAAAAAATTATCACCTGCATTGAGCCAAAAAGTCACCCAAAAAGGTCACCCAAGATGCTCAAACAATTGTGCATACACTGTGGGTAACCTAAGGCTCCCTACAGAGGAAAGACCACAGCTGTGCAGTCTGCTTCCATTGTAGTTACACCACTGCCCAATGAAATGCTGCACTCTGCACCAAGCTCAAGATTATGTGCCTTCCCACTTCTGCCCCTTACCAATACTGTACAGACCTGCAGCCTGTTTTTGCACTTTGCACACTGCATTCTATTTTTTAAAAAATTCTCATCATGTTCACTTTCTAACTTTGCACCATTTCTAAAAATGATGATTTATCTGTAATATCTGGTAGGGCTTTTGACTTAGTATGGTACTTTCATTCGCATCCACTGTTTTTCAGCTGGTGAAGTGCTCCTAAAAATACATGCAGTCTGTCATTTTTGCCAGCACTACTAACAGGCGGATATTGGCCTGAAACCTGAGTGATTTTTATTAAAACACCAACAGTAAACCTGGCCAGGTATGGGTTCCTCTCCTCAATAAAAAAAATTCCAGCAGAGTATATACCCTGTTTGCCATGAGCTTTTGGGGGGGTCAGTTCATAAATATGTATTATATAGGGCACCACGGAACACAATAAACTTGCGGGGGCAATGTATAGACAACAGATACAAGAGGAATCCAGCAAGATAAATCCACTGCAATAAGCAGAACATTTTTGTTGTTTCTGTTGGGTTTCTCTACAATATTCTTGGCTATGTGCTCTATAGTGAAGATGATACTTGTCATATCAAAATTTGAATATTGGAATTTTCAAGTTCTTTTCCAACTCGATAAAACTTGAAAATTGTCAAATTTGTAATGTTCATGTATTTATGAAACAATGCAAAATTATGAAACTTAAAAACATGAAAAAAAAACAACTCAAATGCAGTGAAAATCACATTCTACCCTTCATTAACAATAAGTCTGCCCAATTTCAAATTGGTCTTCGAAATTGATAATTTGAAATTCTCCATGGATATCCATTATTCATACTGGCAAAAACCAACATGTAGGAGGTAGGAATTCCTGCAGGTGTAGAACAGCCACAACCTGCAGAGTTTCACCTGAATTCTGCAATGTACATTGGGTACAGGCCACGGAGGGAAGAATGGGAAAATGTATGATTTAGTTAAAATGCCCCAAGTGTCTGTGTAATGTTTTTTAAGTGATTATGAAGCTTTTGTCCTCTTTATATAACAGAGAAACACAAATAACATATATTAAAGCGAGGTTTGCTGGAGTGCTTTTCAACCATCAAAGGCACAATAATGTAGAATAGTGTTTCACCAATTAATTGTTCCACCCTAGCAAGAGAATTCTGCAGATAGGGAAAAGCAAGTATAATAAGCTACAGATTATTCTGTTATACTAATAAGCCTTATGCAGAACTGTGAGCAGCTGCTCCGGCTGTTATAGGGGCTTGTAATGCTGGCAAACTGAGAAAGAAAAAGGCTTTGGTGTATATAGGGTTCCTGTATTTCTCAGCGTAACCATAGAGATCGTTCTTCTCTTGATAATAGCATTTTATGCATTTCTGCCACTTGAATTCGGAATTATCTGAAATGTAATCTTCACAATGCCTTTACCCCCTCCTTTTTCTCTTGTAATAAGCCAAGGGAATATATTTAATGCTGGAGAAATCACACATGAATCTTATGTGTGTCCATGTGAAAGCATACTTGTAAAAGAATGGAAATTAGAAGAAATTCAGCCTTAGTTTAACTGTCATCTTTTGACATTTGTTGAAGCAGGGCACAGTACATTACCATAATGAGTATCCTTGCCTATAATCTATACTGTTGGAAACCTTGAGAAGCAAATTGAATGCATTTATTAGCACAGTAGTTCATTATGACGCACCATTGCATTTATCTATAGCAAACAATCTGTAAATAGATGTGATTTGTGTATTACAAATTAGAATACTAAAGTGATGGTTTGGTTGGTTGCTATGGTAAGGAGAAATAAAGAAGACTAAACAAGATTGTGGCTATAAATGTTTTGGGCTCAAGCCCAAGGCCACCACAGCCGTATAACAATAAAGATTGGTGACTCCAAAGATACCCAGTGCCCCCCAGTAGTTCCATAAATTTGTTTCTGCTCTATCTGTTACCTGAGCTAAGGGACCCACTTGCAATATACAATATAGTTCAATATTTAAAATAAGACTCAATTATTTTAGCCTTTAGTTCCCCTTTAACATATCAAATGTTAAACCAGAGTTGCTTCTATAAATGCAAGCTACTGTGATTGCATTCAATTAAATACAATCAGTACAAATGAGCCCTAGTTGAATTTCTGCAGGTGTTCCTGATTTTTCATGACCTGATGTCTTTTATACTAGGAATAAAGTTATAGCTGTAAGTCATTAGTGAATTACCCCATCTCTCAGCAGCATTATGGGATGAACCAGTGAGAATTATTATCAGTATGTTATGAACATATTATCATCATTTATTTATATAGCGCTGTCAAGATACGCAGTGCATATTCTTATTTTTTCTACTTGCATCCATTTTTATTATGTTTTTTTTAATTATTTCCCTTGAGATTCTGCCTCTTTATAGCTTAAAATGTAGTCTGTTTGTCAGGATCAGTTTTGAAAATCTGAAACTTTGTTATGCTACATATATTTTTCTATTTTTTCTATGTGTATTTTTCTGTACAGGCCCACTTCTATTTGTCATTCTAAATTCCAACCACTGCCTATTTTCTAGGGTATGTGACCATAGCCACCAAGTAGCTATTATATTGCATATCGGACTGGGGGGCTTCGGGCCCACCGGGGCTATTGCCCCAGGGCCCCGCTCCGGCCCCCGCTGCCGCTCCGGCGTGCTTCACCGGAGCAGTGCGCATGCGCGCGGCGCCACGCTTGTGCGTACGCATGCAGCAATACCTTTGTGCGCATGCGCAGATCCTCAATTCTACCGCGACCCCCGACAAAGTGGGGTCGCACAGCCAAACTAAGTAGCGGATCTGGGCCGGGGGCCCACCGGGTTTTTTCCCGGTGTCCTGCCGGCCCAGTCCGACACTGACTAAAGATCTTAAAGAACAAATATTTTTTTAGAATTCGAAAAAAAAGAAAAAAATGCAGATTGTCTTAGAACATCATTGCCTATATCATAATAAATGTTTTTAACTTGAGCTGGCAAATATGTGTTTTGAAACACTAGTTTTCCTAATGAATTCCCCTTCCAATGGCATTCCAGTATTTCCTAGGTTAAGCATGATGTTTTTCCTGCTATAGTTTGCAGGTCTCCTAGCTCCTATTTTATTACAATGTCACCCCCCACCCGCCATCAGTGTCGGACTGGGATGCCAGGGGCCCACCAGAGACCTTAGGCTGAGGGCCCACTTTCCAAACTATTATACCTCCTCTACTCACACAACCTCTTTATTCTCCTAGTCTCTACATAATATACTCTATTCTTCCATTATTTAGCCTCTTTGTTCTCATAGAAATAGGGAATGACCATGAAATAGGCCAAATGTTTAGTCCAGTCCGACACTGCCGCCATTATACCAATGGTGTCAGCAAGGTGCTGTGGTGGAAACCTAAAGCAGTATATGCTGGAGGAACATTAGCAAAGCCAAAGCCTCCGAGTGTTAATCAGAGGAACCAGAGAAAGACCAAGTAGTAGTTGGTCCCAGTCACTCCCTCAACTCTTTAGGCTATAGCCACAACCATACAAATGCCAACCTGCACAGAAACGCAGGCCAGGAATCCACTCCCCCACTGCTCTTCTTCTGCTGCGCTGCCTGCACCTGGAAACATTACCTCTGCTTGGGTGCAGGCAGATGGGGCAGATTTCTGTTTGTGGTAATGAAGATTTAACCATGGGCAACAATTTTTTGATGTGCCGTTGCCCTAAAGCCTAAACACTGTAATTCTCTTTTTGTCTCTTTAAACACAATTCCCTTTTGCTTGTAAATTAAACGAAAAATGTGATTATCCCTGACCCTGGAGCAAGTTAGTGTTTGCATCCAGAAGCACCAAATACATGGTCAACATCTTTATAAAGCAGAACTCTAAATTATCCCATGATCTGCATTAATAAAGTCAGTGGGGAGCTTCATGAAACATAAATTATGTTACAAATAGTACCAATGTGGTGGGAGCATACATTTCTTGCCTGGAAGTACCTGGCCAACAGGGGCGGATAAGCTGTTCTCTTTTTGCATGATGCATAAAGTTGACAGAATGAATTACAGGAGAATGGCAGGGGAAATACAGTTTTCTGGTTTCTCTTGAATAACATATGCTTCTACACACACATTTATTTACAGTTAGTTAAGGTGAACAGACTAAATGCAGAATGGCAATGGTGAGAGTAGTGGGCTTAATGTTGCATGTCCTTAAAATACAGCTAGATTTATGATAACATCTGCCTACTAAATTATTTAAATAGCAGGTTCGGTAATGGTGCTACTACAGTAACCCACTTTGTGTGTGTGTGTTTGAACACTTTGGGGAAAATATATCCTGCAAGGAAAGTATTCAAAAGTGATGTGCCACATATTGATTGTGATGCCCCCAAATATATTTGTGGCATATAGCAAATCTGTATGAATGAGCTTAATAAGGATAATGCACATAGCACAAATGGGTATTGGTTCCAGTAAATAGCATGGTTTAAAACCTTATGTTGTGTAGAAATACCAACTGTGATGTTTGGGCTCTAATCAGGTAACAGCTTGAATTCTTTTAATAGGTGCATGCTGTGCCCATTATTAACATCAAATGACATATCACATGAACCTGTTTAAGAGAGAAAACTCATGACTTTGTTGGTAAAAAAAAAATAAACCATTAGCAAATAGCACAAAAAGCAGCAATACAAATAGCAATTTAGTATGTCAAATGTAAGTGCAATCTAGGTCATTCTTTGTATTTTTATATTAGGATATTGAACCCTCAACAAACTATAAGTGGTTGTTGTATAACTCTCAAATTTCAAAATCCTTTGAATGCTGCAAGGCCAGACGGCCGGAGCAGTGTAAAACAATCAACTACTCTGCGTTCTGAAGGGCAGGGAAGCAGGGCAGGGGATCATTTCTCACTGAGGTTAGCCTCAAAGATAAATGAACACATAGATAACCGCTATGCTCTGGAACCTTATTTGATATGAGAGAATTCATTCTGCAAAACAACCACTAAAATGGTACAGATGTCTGCTGCCTTAAGCCATCGTGTACTATACCCATGGGTGCTTGCAGGGTTGGACTAGGCCTGCGGTATACCAGGAAAAAACCCGGTGGGCCCTGGCTCTTGTGGGCCCCACCCAGACCAGCTCCTGTCCCAGTCTGTTGTTCCTGCCACTGACCTCCCTCTCCGTCCTGGTCACGGCAAAAAACAGGTCCGCATGGAGGGGCATGGGGATGCTGAAGGTGGGTTGCGGTCGGGGCTGGCTGGAACTGGGGCCCTGGAGGGGCTTTGCAGCAGAGCTGCGTGGCCCTGAGACATCAGCCCTGGTGCCCCCCCAGTCCGACCCTGGGTATTTGTGATGTAATGTGGGTTTTGAGAGTGTCAAATGCCAGCCGAATGCCTTGGAGTTAGGCTGGGTCTGGCTGGTTTTGTTTTGCACCAATGTCAGCAGAGCCTCTCCCTCACTCATGCCTCATAATGGTGTCACTTCTATGTGTAAGGGCAAATGGAGAAAGCAAGTCAGGTTATTATTATCTGTATATAGTGCCAACAATTCTCTGCAGTGTTGAATGAGCTAATATTCACTCTCGTACCATCTAAGGCTCCTATCACATTTACACACACTATGGTCAATGCTAAGGAGCCAATTAACCCATCTGGGAGTAAACCCACATCAAACTTCATGCAGATAATGCCCACACTGGATTCATACTTAGCACCCCAACTGCATTCAAACCCATTACTCCTGCACTGCAAGGAAGAAATGCTACCCACTGCTGCACAGGTTGCAGGAAAATCTGTTGCTTTTCATTAAGACCTCAAATCACATTTAGAAGCCTGCTGAGCCTTTACATGTCATGCTGGATTTACAAGCTGGTACCATTTTTTCCTTTAAAGGGGTTGTTCACCTTGCAAAAACTTTTTCAGTTTCATTGTTTTCAGATAATACATCAGAAATAAAGACTTTTTTGGTTGCTCTATTCTTTATTTTTAACCATTTTTCTAAAATTGAAGTTTAATGATCCTGTTTCTGATGTTTCAGTCTGGCAGCCCAGTAATCTAGGTGCAGATTCTGAACTGTTACATTTTCTACATTTGTTGATACATTTCTCAGCAGTATCATGAGAAAAAGGCAGACATGTACTCACACTATATAAATTATTTAAATCTTGTTTCTTTTAGTCTTGGAAATCACGTGAAACAGGCAGCAGCCATTTTGTGGACACTGTTATTAAGGCAAGCTTTAGATCATGCCAAAATCTTGTTTATGCGCCACAATGGGGTATATGTTGCCACCTTTTAGCCCAGTGGAGACCAGGCAGGGGCAGGGCCATGATGCAGAGGGGGCAGGGCCATGACGAGGAGGGGTGGTCAGTAGGGTTGCCACCTTTTCTGGAAAAAAATTCCGGCCTTCCTATATATTTAGCTTTTTTCCCTATTAATAACATTGGGGTCACCATCATCTTTACCGGCCAGACCGGTAAAATACTGGCAGGTGGCAACCCTAGTGGTCAGTGACGTTGGGGGCAGGGCTATGACACAGCAATCGCCGATTACCCAATCGCTGTGTCAATCATAGGGAATTAGGGTTGCCATCCGGCCGGTAAAACACCTGCCAAGGCCGGGGCCGGTATTACAAATTTACCGTCAATGTAGTTGCCAGTAAATTTGTAATACCCTTAGAAAAAGCCCTTGGCCTGCCCCCAAGTCTTTAGAACTTACCTTTTTATCGGCCTTCTGGCCAGCGTGCCGTGCGGCTCCACCCTGTGGAAGGAAAAGTCTTGCAGGCCTTGCTTGGCCCCCTTAATGGAGTGAACAGTTTCTAGGTGCCCATGAGGCCCTTCTAGAAACTGTTCAAGGTTATGTGTAACATCTGTGAGAAGGTTCGTATTACTGTTATGTTTGTGTTCTCAGTAACAAGGTGCAATATCTTTGAAGCTCGCACATAGTGGTACTCCCTTTATTTTCACATAACTAGCTAATCACACTGACTTGTACTCCTCCTCACTCCCTATACTCCCTTCCGTACTCCTTTCACATACCATTCCCATGAAGTTCCCCACCAGAGGGTATATAATGTGTGGTCAATCTTTTGTTTCTCAGTTCTGACCTACTTGTGTATCAGAACCCACGGAGCTCGTGTAAGTTTATTATATAAATAATAAACTTGGATTATTCCTTTTACCTCGGTGATCTCCGGTTTTTGGATTATTCCCTAACAACCCCCTCCTGCATCACGGTATGTGGTCCCGCCCCTTTTGCATCATGAAACACCCCTTTTGTTCCCGCCACCCCATCGGTAAAAACTTTGAGGAAAGGTGGCAACCATATAGGGCATTCTACCCGGTTTTCCTAATATTGGACAGGGAGGGGAAATGTGAGGAGTGCAGTGACATCTAGTGCAGAATGGAAAGTGAAAATAATTGCCTGCCCTGCCTCTATGCCTAAGGCATAGCGGGCAGGCAATATATGATTCGCAGCTGGGAGTTTTAAACAAGTATAACAGGTAGAGATGCTTTAATAAAAAAAAAAAAGAATTTGAGTTTCATGTTTAATTAAGAGGACTTTTATTTTACAGCTTTTTATGTTTGGGTGACAGGTCCCCTTTAAGTCTGCCCCTTAGAATTAGAGTGTAGAGAACAAACAATAAAGTACGGTCTAAAACAATAGTATTCTAAATATCCTATTTGTTATCAGCTGTACGGTACATAGCATCAGATACTGTCAGTGCCCCGTTGCACAGAAATATACACATATACAACCCATTTTAAATGGCATCACTCAATTAGGATGACTCCTTTTTATTTTACACCAATAGGACTTTTATTGCAAAGAAACCTATATGTTGGTCACAGAGCTATCAATTGAGATGTATTTTAGGTTCTGCAATGATCAAATAACTTGAACAGAAGATTCCTGTTCCAGCCCCACCCCCTTCACTGCGGGACAACAACAACTACGTCTCTATTGTGCGTCCTAATGCCACAACGTCATCAGTGTGCGACTGTGCGTCGCTCTGGGATGAGCAGGAACCGGGGGAGAAGGGTGGCGAGATCCTGCTTGTCAGGGAGAAGGTTAAACGAATGTTTGAAAACTAGAAATGATTTTTTAAGAGGCTTTTTAAACTCAATCCGTTTAATGTCATTTTACCATGAAAAAGAAGCGAAAGGTTGGTGCAAAACTTCTGCTTCTCGAACTGCAGAGCCAAAAGGAGCCCCCGAAAGAGGTTGTCACTGAGCAGCATAATAAAGGGAATAATGCCAGAGACAGACTCCCTGTAGTCCCACCGTCAGATGAAAGGAAACGCTTTCAATCTCTAACCTATCATAAAAACCTGCTGAAATATCTGAACGATGATCGTCAGCGACAAGCTTCCTTCTGTGACCTTGTTGTTACCGTGGAGGGGAGGGAATTCAAGGTGCACAAAGTGGTGGTGGCTGTGGGCTGCAGCTACTTCCATGCTTGTCTGAGTAAAAACCCTCACACAGATGCTGTGGCTTTAGATCATGTGAGCAGTTCTGTGTTTCAGTTGCTGCTGGATTTTCTCTATACCTCAGAGCTTGTAGTGTGGGAACATGAAATGAGCCTCGTTCTTGAGGCAGCAAAGTTTCTGGACATCATAGATGCAGTGCAGTTGTTGGAAAGTGAAATGGTTACTGTATCAAGCCGTGTCATAGAAACTCCAGATGCAGCAAATGACACCAATAGTAAAGGGGAAACCAGTCATAAATGTCCACTTTGCCGAAAGACATTCTGCTATAAAAAGACCCTGGAAAATCACATGGGCAAAGCACATGCGTTAAGAGACCCTGGAGAAATTTTTGAGGATTCTGATCCTTCAACCAGAAAATCAACTAGAAGAAGGAAGTGTCCTGTAAAATTTGAGAATGGGGGGGAGTTGGAAAGTGATGGCGTCTCAAGTAATGATTTCTCTAAAAACAGCACAGAGAGAACAGATTCCGGAGAGTCTAGCAACGAGATAAATGAAGAGACAAGTGGAATAGAGGATAACGGGCAGGGAGTGGATGGGGAGGAGGCACTTGAAGGTAATAATGAACAAAGTGAAGGCGAACCAGAGGAAATGGAAGAAAGGAATGAGCTTTCAGGAGCATTTGACAATTTCCCAGAAGGACTTAAACCAGTTGTTTTGCAGAAAAATGGCAAAAAGGTGTTACGGTGTCCTAAGTGTGACAAAGTCTTTGATCGAGTAGGTAAGACTTTTGTAATTTGTGTTTCTGGCCAGTAGTGTATAAAGTGTTATTATGTTTTATCTATTTAGAACAAGATTCGACCATTTAATCATGGATGCAAAAGAAAAAAATAACTATTTGCCTCTATTTTATGTAACACAATCACAGCAAGAATTACAGTGCAACTCTTGTTGTGAGGCTTGATAGTGTACAAACAATATAATCTGCTTCATAAAAAGTGCACTGTATCGGTATATGAAGTGAATGTAGTTTTGATTTTATTAGTTCTCTTGATCTTCTTTACTATATATATATATATATATATATATATATATATATATATATATATATATATATATTGAATAAAGTACCCCCTTTTGTAAAATATAAGGATATTATAAGTTACCGAGGAGTTTCATGACCATATAAAAACATGAGGCTGAAGGCCGAGTGTTTTTATACAGGTCATGGAACTCCGAGGTAACTTCTAATATCCTCATATTTTGCAACAGGGGGTACTTTATTTATTATAATACACAAATTTCAGTGAGTCGTGACAGAAATGACATCAGAACTCACCGTTTATAACTGATGACATCAGAACTCTATATATATATACAGTATATAGTGTGTATGTATATATATATATATATATATATATATATATATATATAATCTGCCTTATAATCAATAATTCTTGATCCTTTTTTTATCCCCCTGCTCTCCAGGCAAGTATGAGAGTCACACGCGTGTGCACACAGGAGAGAAGCCTTTTGAATGTGACATATGTCATCAGCGATACTCCACCAAATCTAACCTAACCGTTCACAGGAAGCGACACAATAACGAGACTGAAATTCTTAGGAAAAAAAAGCACAAATGTCCATTTTGCAACAAGCCTCATGCAAGCAGAAAGACTCTGTCTAAGCATGTAAAAAGGCAAGTGATATAAAATATTACATGTACTTTCTAGCATAATACTAACAAAAATCTATAGTTGGTGAATAGCATCCCAAGTACATAAAGTTATTTAAGCCTATGATTAAATTATTTGCCAGTTTCTTCACTGTTTAGATGTTTATGTTTATTTTAAATTGAAAGGAGAGTTCACCACTGTAAATCACAGATTAACTCTGAAGCTCTCTTAGGATTTTTAGAATTCTTCTTTGGTGTAGTGTGATGAGCTGTCCGTTTATCCTTATGATATATGTGCCCCTTTTTGTTCCATAAAATGAAATCTGCTTTTTATACCCCAAACTTCTCATTTCTCCAAAAATCTTGGTTTAATTCAAAGCTAATATATTGCCACTGCTAATGACCTATTGCATTTTTATTGTGTTATGAAGTAACATGCTGGAAAATGTAACCCTTTCTGGTACACCATATTGTCTAATCATATTTTAACTTTTACTAGTTTTGTGTAAGAAAAGCAAACAGCGGATTAGTTGCTCTAACAAACTTTACTCCTCTCTGACATTTGTGTGTGACTGCTTGTTTCATCTTGCTGGATATCTTTATGCTGTTCTGACAGGCTAAAAGTGGCCATACAGGGGCAGATTTAAGCTACTGATTCAGCTGTAAAGAAGAAGGCCTCTTCATATTGAATCTGCAGCTTATCTGCCTGTGTATGGAGCCCCTTTCAGACAGTCTATCAGATCTGCCATAAATTGTATGGTACAGGTTTAAAGATACCATTGGGACGAGGATATCAACCAGTTGATGTGGACCTCTCCAGACGGCCTGCATTTCCACCTATTATGATCTGATCAGATCAGCCTGATATTAGCCAGCCTGATATTGGCCAACACATTGACCATATTGGGCAAACATAGCCAAATGAGCAGATTAGAAAGGGGATGTATAGTCAATCTATTAAATTGAAGGATTTTGTTAGAACAAGTAAGTTTCTAATATATATGCAATTTTTTTTGTTACTGTTGTAAAGATAAAACATAATCCAGTTTACTCTATGGCCATAGGCAGCCTCAGCCAGTTCCTGCTTTAATTTTAAATTAATCAGATTGGTCTTCTGCTGCACAGTAGAAGCCAATAAGAAGCAATTATGCTCATAGCTGAATGTATATTCTCTGTTCTGATGGGGTGCAGCTGTGCTGAGAAAACTGGTATCCGGCAACTGGTTACGTTTCTTGAACAGCTTAGGTAGGGCTGGCTGTGGCTGTCTAGGTCGGAGGAAACTGTATCCTTTTATCTCTGTAACAGTAAGAAAAAATGAATGCATATATATTGGAAATGTACTTGTTTTTAGAGAATCTAACAGATTGCTTTACAATTAATCTGCTCACAATAAATCTGTTTTGGGTTCCAGGCTTAGTTACCTGACAAAATGACAGCCTTTTCTCCTGGAAAGAGTAAGAACAGGAAGACTGTTAAAAAAACACATGCAAAATAAATAATGAAGTCCAACTAAATTTTAATGGAAAGGTAAACTTTCTTTTTAAAGGCATTGTTGTTCTAGACTTGTAGAACAGAATCACTCTTCCTCCAGGTATGACAAATTAGTAGCTACTGTCCTAGTTACGGGACACTTGCTCTCGAATGTGCTTGCATGTAATTTAAATGATATGTCTTGCTTTAGCAATATGTCAGAATAAAAATGTGTTTGTTTTTTAGGTTTCATCCAGAGAATGCTCAAGAGTTTCTTTCCCTTAAGCGAATCAAAAGCGATGGATGGAAATGTGATGTAAGCATTTTAAGTTTCAATGAAACCATCTATGTGAAACGGTGCATTGCTGTATATACTAAAGTATATGTATCTTGCTTGGAAATAATATAAATGTGGCCTGTTTCTTTAGACCCCAATTACATATCATAGTTGGCTTCATTAATGGCGAATGTGTTTTTGTTTTACAGTGGGGAAACCTTCTTGTACCTTTAATCTCAAAATACTGGTAGTAGCCAGAGCTGTGGAATGCAGTCGGGAACAATTTTGGGTATTTGAAGTCAAAATACAAGCACTGAAAATAATGAAATCAGATTTAGGAGCTTCTATGAAGGAGGATATGGCAGAAGCAATTCTGTTGCAAAGAACAGTACTTAATTTTGGATTGCATTTAATAGCTAATGTATTCTATAGCTATATGCCAAGTTCAATTAGTATATACGTGGTTTTAGGTTGATATAATTTAACTTTGATTTTGGTTTGGAATTACCAATGGATATGGTTTAGATTTTAATAAATTGTTAGCATGCACTGGAAAAGCTGTTTGGTTTGCTTCAGAAAGACTACTTTATTTTATATAAACAAGCTGCTGTGTAGCCATGGGGTCAGCCATTTCAGCTGGAGAAGAGGAGAAAATGCATAGGTTAAACAGCACATAACCAATAAAACACCATTGTATTGAACAGATGTGATATCTTATATATATATATATATATATATATATATATATATATATATATATATATATATATATATATATATATATATATATATTAATTAACTCACTACAATCAGTGGAGGGGCAGGTGCAACTCCCTGAGCCTTCAGCTAGGGGAGCAGACTCAACTGATTGTATAGGGGTAGGCACTCAGTGAGTCTTCCACACAGGTGTGCAATCTCCAAATGTGTTTTATTTGTAAGAGCAGAGGCAGCCTTACCTGTTTCCTATTATGTTAACACGTAGGGGTCTATTTAATGCAGGTAGAGTTTTGTTTTCTCTAAAATTTCTTCACAAAAAAACCCTCAAATTTTTTAGAGATTTATTATGCCCCAAAGCAGCATAAACACCAGAACCTGAAAATACCCCAGCTAAAACCTGTTGAATTCATGTAAAAACTTGAAAAATTCTAGGTATTCATAAAACCCAATTTTTTTGAGTTTATTAGTAAATTAGACAAATTTGTGGATGGGAGTTAAATCCAATTTGTTTCTGGTAAAATATGAGGGTATAAAATTTTTTAGTAAAAAAGTTTTAGGAAATAGACCCCCTTAGTCATAGGCGCTATGCCTATATTTAGTCATTATTTTTTATGTCATGGCCATGGGTTTACAAACTCATCAGACATAGGAAATAACCTAAATAACTATTGTTATATGCCTACTTGTCTGATTTTGCAATGTTCCAATTACCACCACAAATAATTTTACATTTTATCTTCTTACTAGTATTTATTGACTTTTAAGGAGTTTTACTGATGTTTTCAAGGAGTCGGCTTTTATTTCAGGTGTGCAATAAATCATTTACCCGAAGGCCACATTTGGAGGAGCACATGATTCTGCACTCTCAGGACAAGCCTTTTAAATGTACCTACTGTGAAGAGCACTTTAAATCTCGCTTTACAAGGCTGAAGCATCAAGAGAAATTTCACTTAGGTATTTATCATACCTTGGGTCACTTTAATTTTGTCTCCTGTGTTTATGTGTACGATTTGTGATTAGCCTTCTATACAAAATGCTTCAACATCAAGTAGTGTGCTCCCTATGTTGTATTACAATAAGAGTTCTTCATTCATTCATGATTAATTGCTCTGTAGTAGTAAGACAATCATTTATTTATTTTAAATAACATGTAAATCACTGTTGATTGCAAAAAACGTTTGCTGTGTTATTATATATATATGTATGTACAGAAAAACCCTTATCTAGTAAACCCTGTGACTAATCATTCAGGATATTTCATCCTATACCTGGGTTGGAATTTAGCCCTAAACAATCTTTCCACAGGTATATACTGATAATCATATCTGGATTCTCCTAACATTAAAGCCGTAGTTCACCTTTAAATTAACTTTTAGTATGATATAGAGAGTGATATTGTGAGATAATTTGCAATTGGTTTTCATTTTAGTATTTTTTGTGGTTTTTGAGTTATTTTGCTTTTTATTCAGTAGCTCTTCAGTTTGCAGTTTCAGCAGGTTGCTAGAGTCCAAATTAATCTAGCAAACAAGCATTGCTTTTAATAAGAGATTGTGAACGGAATAGAATGATGAGTAATAAAAAGGATCAATAACAACAGATTTGTAGCATTTGTTTTTAGATGGAGTAGTGACCCACATCTAAAAACTGGAAAGTTAAAATAATATGGCAAAAAAATCAAAAACTGTGAAAAATAAAAAATGAAGGCCAACTGAAGAGTTGCTTAGAACTGTCCATTCTATAACATACTAAAAGTTAACTTAAAGGTGAACCACCCCTTTAAGCCTCGCACTTAGGTGTTTTCAGTCCTAATTGCTTTTAATTTCCATTAATATATGCAGCTTTCATACAGTAAATGCAAAACTATGAATGCAGTGGGGAGCAGATTAAGGCCTATAATCAAATGCCCTGGGGTCGATGGACTTGCCATTTTTTTACCTTTTAAAAGGGAACTTAGTAAGTAATTGCACCTTAAAGCAACATTGGTTTTTCTTTTGCTTTGACATAGGAAGTGTAGTCTTACTTCCACTTTAAAATAAGCAAGCACAAATGCATCCTAATTATTCCCCTGCCCACAAAAGGAAGCTTACATTATTTATGCCGTTACATACATTCTGAATAAATCTTCATAGCATTCGTAGTGTTCACTATTCCTTCACCTTAAGTAAGTACTTTATTGTCTTGTCTGCACCTCACAAAAAGGAGCAGCTAAAATGTATGAAGCATTTGCAGTGGCAGCTAAGATTTCAGGGCTGTGGAGTCGGTACATAAATCCTTTGACGTTTGACTCCTCAGTTTATGGCAAAAGTTACATAGAACATAACAGATGAGATCTGTCTAGTACAATGGTGTTTTATTGGTTATTTGCTATGTAACCTGTGCCCTTTATCCTCTTTTCCAGCATAAATGGCAGCCCCCAAGTCTTATTTATGTAAACTACAGTAGTCTTTCTTAAAGACTAAGGAAAGGCTAAAATTAAGTAAGCTTTTTCAGAAAGGTCTATATAAATATACCAGTAAACCCTCAAAGTAATGCTGCTCTGAGTCTTCTGTCAAAAGAAACACAGCATTTCTTTCCTTCTATTGTGCACTCATGGGCTTCTGTATCAGACTTCCTGTTTTCATCTTAAACCTCCAGGGCAGGGCTTGAGCATGCTCCTCTCTCCCATCCCTGTTGTAATCTGAGCTCAGAACTGTAAGTGAGCAGGGAGAGACTCAGGCAGGAAGTGATGTCACACCAAGCTTATATGACAGCTTCTATCCTAAACAGAGACAGTGTCTAGAGCTGTTTACTCAGGTATGGTAAAGCATTCTGTAGAATAAATATAGCGTTCTAGCTTTCACTATTGTGTCTAATCTGTTGGCAATAAACTTGGAGCTTTCCTTCTCCTTTAAGCAAGCAAACAGCTTTTATCAGTGCATGCCAACAGTATATTTTATGTTAATTGCTTTAAAACACTTTCATTTTACTGTTCCTTTAATACACTAATGGATTTTCCATGTTGATTGAAAGAAGTTAAGTACACAAAATACAAGGAATTTTATCACTGCCAAAGCTCAAAAATATAAAGCACATCCGTTGGTAATTCTTAAACAAAATCAAAGTTAAACTATATAAACCTAAAACAATTGAAAAACCTAAAACAACTTATATATATATATGTAGCTGTATTATAGCTGTTAAATACAATCCAAAATCCAACTATAAGTATTGTTATTAAAAACAGAATTGCTTCTGCCATATTCTCCTTCATAGGCGTTCTTAAATCTGATTTGATTCTTTTCCGTGCTTGTATGTAAAGTTATTCTGAGTTAGTACATTTTTGGCGACTCAGACACCAGATTTAAAGTTACTTCCGACTCCACAGCTCTGTAAGATTTTAGAAGCTGCAACACAGCATGTCTTCTAGTTCAAGAGAAGGTACATTGGCATTAGGTGGCTTCTTGTTTTCTAGTAAGTTTCACTTTGGACCAGAATCAGAGAAAGTCATCAGTCAAGTGACTTCTAAGAGTCAACAATTGCTTCTGGCCTTCCCTTTTATTTGTGCTTCAGATTACTTTTAGGAAGGAGATATGCTAAGAAAACCTTGCTTGTCTTAATCTCAAAAGGTCCCTTCCCATGTAATATATGTGGTCGCCACTTCAATGACACAGGGAATATGAAGCGCCACATAGAGTATACACACGGAGGAAAGAGAAAGTGGACTTGCTTCATCTGTGGAAAATCTGTAAGGGAACGGTAAGGAATTTTTCTGGAAAAAAGTAGCACTGCAGAAAATAAAGCTCAAAGGAATGTGAAAAGTCCGGCTACTGCAATTCACCCCCCCCTTCCCCTCCACAGTCACTGTCCATGGGTTTCAGTTATAGAAGTGTTTAATATCCTACTTTACTATCCATCATGTTTCTGAATGTCTAAAAGTGTGAATGAAAAACGAGAGTCAATATTATTAATGATGGAAAAATTAAGGTTCTATAAACATTATTATAATTAATATATAAATAGAACTTCAAATATTCCTTGCTTTAACACTGAAATCATTTAAAAATACATTGTTTGCAAATGCTTCTAAGGATATTTGCTTCTCAACATTTTTATGGAATGCAGCATGACCTGTTTTGTACTATAAATTAAAACTTTTAAAAAGATAGCGATATAAGGCTAGAAGAAAGAGCCTATAAATTATTGTGTAAAGAATAAAGCAATGTAGGAATGTATCTTAGTAATAATTGTTTAGACAATAGTTTAACTAGATTAGTGTGCGGCTGAATATGATGATTGGTCTGTACTTTGATCATTCTCAGCAGCAAAAATAACTTATTGTTGCAAATTGTGTCCCCTGAATATATCTGGCAATTGCCACATAGTATGATGTAAGATTGGTATATTCTTTGCAAAATAGGGAATGGGTGTATTTTTGCAGTAGTTTTGTTTATGTGCCTTACATGTGATTCCTGTTAAAATTAAAATTGGCACTTTATGTAGTAGTAAAGGCATGTTAACATTATATAGGATGACAGAAACACATTTTGTTTTTTCTAGAACAACTCTCAAAGAACACTTGAGGATTCACAGTGGGGAAAAGCCTCATCTTTGCAGTATCTGTGGGCAGAGTTTTCGTCATGGCAGCTCATACAGGTACTGGCTTTCCAATTAAATATATAAAATGACCTGTAATTCCTGAAAAGAAAGATAAACAGTAAATAAGAATGTCAATAAAACTGAACTGTCACAGTAAATAGTTTTGGTCAGGGACCCCTAACAACCGGTTAACCTTTTCAGACCAATAAAAAAAAAAAATGCTTTGAATAGGTCCATCTATAACATACATATAACATACATATAACAAAAAAATTCTCCCCTTTTAACATTTAGTATCAATAACATTAAAATCGTATAATACAGATTTCACATTCGTGCCTTTCCATTGTTTTGCTACACTGCCAGTTTTTTTCTCTAATTTATTAACCAGTATATACATACATAAAATAAGTCACATTGATCGAAATGACCTACTGGCAAGGTGATTGGACACCATATACTGTAGGTTTAAAACCTCTGGATGAGCCAGTAGAGCTCCTGCTCTACTGGCTTGATTTCCAGTTCAAAACAGGAGTCAGAGCAGTCATCTGTAAGACCATAACAAAGGGTCTGCAGTGAAAGTTTGGCTGCTCATCTTTCCGCATTCGTTTTTTACAGAAAGGGTGTTTGAATGCATTTGCTGGCTTATTTAATGATTTGTGCTGCATGCTGGAGAATTCACCGAAGGCTCAGTTTTGAAAGCATGAACCATAAATATCTTTGGGCAATATTATGTCTACAGAATTGTGCCTCACTAATATAATAATGAGAAACCAGTAACACCAAAAACTGAAAGTCTATTACTCTGTGTAACCTGAGCCTTTACTTTTTTGAATTGCTGCCCCCATTGCTACACAGCAGCATGTTTATATAAACTATAGTAGAGTTTCCGAAGCAAACACACCAGTTTTACCAGTGCATTGCAACAGTACATTGTATTTGTATTACTTTACAACACTTTCATTTTTTTATGTTACTGTTCCTTTAATAAAAAGCATCCCTCCATAGGCGTAAACCACTAATGAATAAATAAATAAAAAATGTTCATGTTTCATTTTGACAGCTTGGACACTAGACAGGAATACTTGTGGGGTGTCGTTTACTAAGAATGCATTTTTCCATTATTTTGTCCCCTGCAATTTAGCCCCCCCCAAAGAATTCTAGTGCTCCCGCTATAGAAAAAATTATGCATTGCTAAACTCAAACTTTGCATCAATGTGATCAAAATTTGTGCCTGTTTCTGAATGTGGCAGAAGTTACACAGAAGTGATTCTGGACATTGCACAGGAATGACAATAGAAATTAAATAGATATTAAATATATAATAGTGCATTTAATATGGGAGCCCTGTGTTTTATAGCTTGATAAATGGTGGGTATAAAGTACAGGACACCTCATGCACCTTAATAAGCACAATGGGCCAACTGGTGCTGAATTCAGGAAAACTTAGGTAGAACTGTTTAATATATGACATTTAAAGTAAAACATTTCTTGTATTTGCATTTAGTAAACAACTCTTGTCATCTTGATAAGGGCTATATCACCAATGTGGCCAAACCTTGCCAGCAGGAGCACAATCTGTTGAACTTATTACTGAACCGGTTGGCCACCATTCATATTTAAGGCTTGCCATTGAGCACCACATTTTAATTAGCATTTTCTCAGATACCTTAATTAAATTGATGGTCTTGTGTATTTTACTGTACAACAGGGTGTATGGAAAATGTCTTATCCTGAAGGTCCCCTCTCATGAAAGACCATCTTCTTTTGCTCCATTTTGGCATTAATGGTTTCTTCAAATCAAATCCTAAGGCCTTCCTACCAGGGACAATTCTACTGCTCTTTTGGGGTTAAACACCCATTATAGGAGGTTCACAGGGTACATCATCTCTATTGCCAAGGCAAACAATTCTACTGTGTGCTGGGTTTAAATCTTATAACCATAAGCACATACATTGAATGATAAAGACACTCATATGGTATGACATGGTTGGTAAATCAATTAAATAATGTGCCAGTCTAATCTGGCTAATTGTAGTTCTGATTAAGAACACTGAATTCCCCTTATGGCCTTTGCCTACTTTAAACATCATCTTCAAATAAAAGCTGTAGAACTACAGAAGGAATGTATCTGTGGAATATATGTTATTCACAATGTATACGCTGCCTCTGGAGCTGGTCTGAGATAACAGCACACCATTTTACTTCTACAGGCAGCTGCAAATATAACAAGGTAATATGGCAAGCATGTTTGATATTTTCAGTATATTCAGTCATGTCATTATTTTTCACCTCTCAGTTGGTGGCCCAAACGTTTCTGCATTGGCCAGGGACTCTCTTTTCTAACTTTAGGCCTGCATTTTGCTGTTCCTTTCAGGCTATGACAGTAGGCTTTGGGATAAGTAGACACAAATTTATAAATAAATTGAATGTAAAAATGTATTTTGAGTGTTACTACTATACATTGATATTGTAGAAGATAATTAGAACCACTTGTTTCCATGGTTCATTCTTCCTTAAATCTTAACTTCTGCTAAACTATAATGCTGCCATGCTTAGTGTTACTATTGTCTTATTCTCTCAGGCTCCACCTTCGTGTCCATCATGATGACAAGAGATATGAATGTGATGAGTGTGGAAAGACTTTCATTCGCCATGATCATCTCACAAAACACAAGAAGATACATTCTGGTATATTGCTGCAGGTTTTTGTAAGGTTATAAATGTGTTTGATTTTTAATTATTCCCAGAGAAATAAAGTGAACAGATAATTCTCACTAATCCTCCAGTTCTGTTGCGAGGATAAAGAAGTTGTCCAATGTATTTATTTTATAGAACATTGAGTTTGTTTCAACACACACCGTTGATACAGGGATGATTTCTCCATGCTTAATGTGGAGTATCATTCTCCTTAATGGTAAAACAACTAGAAATGATGCAGGCAATGCACTGCATTTTTGGCTAGCCAGTTGCTAATATCATTACAACTTTTTTTTGGTCAATTTGAAAGTCAAATGATATTTCGTAGTATATAACATTAAAATAAATATGTATGCATTGCTTCATCTTTTAAGGTGAGAAAGCACATCAGTGTGAGGAATGTGGAAAATGTTTTGGACGTCGAGACCACTTGACTGTACATTATAAAAGCGTTCATCTTGGTGAGAAGGTCTGGCAAAAGTAAGTAAAGTGGGGTAACAGCTTTGTTTCTATTTAGCATGAAAATCCTATTCTCAGAGATCTATAGAGGGAACAGGAGCCACGATTTTCATTTTCTCCCTTCTAGTGGCACTAAAGAAACTCTTTCCCTGATTTATGCTTTAGAATAGGAAACAAAAAGTAAAAAGCAGGAATAGTGAAAAATCAAAGTATAAACAACAGCAAGGACATAGTTAACCAGACTTGATGTAGCCATTTATGGCTACCAGAATGGTAGGAGTTCCCTTTTCTAAAATGCACTAGAGGACCCAAGGGCAATCTTTTCTTATTGATCAGTGTATTGGAGGCAGGATAGTTTTGTCATGTTATACATCCTGAATGTTAAAGGGGAAGTAAAGTCTAAAATAGAATAAGGCTAGAAATGCTGTATTTTGTATACTAAATATAAACATGAACTTACTGCACCACAAGCCTAATCAAACAAATAATTTATGCTTTCAAAGTTGGCCACGGGGGGTCACCATCTTGTAACTTTGTTAAACATATTTGCAAGACCAAGACTGTGCACATGCTCAGTGTGGTCTGGGCTTCTGCTTAGGGATCGTCATAAATTATTAAAACAGCACAAGTCAAATAATATCTGCCAGAAGCCGATACAGCATGACGGTTTAATAATCAGAATAGGCAAACTGCACTGGGCCCTGTGTTGTATTGTAATTTAATGTGGATTTTATAGTTTTTGTATTGTTTAATACAAACTTTCTCCTGCAGAAGCAGTGGCTGCAGCAAAATAATCCTACAAATAGAATCCCAGTTTATCTGTTTAAATCTGGCTCCATGAGCTTTGTCTCTGCAGCTGGAGTTGGAAAAAGTAAAGTGGATGTAAAGGCAAAAATAAAATCCAATACAAACCTTTACACAGTTGCCGACTGCTCTACAGGGAAACAAACAAAGCTGCTGGAGTTCTGCATGGCTGGGAAGTAAGGCGGAAGCTCCTCCTGCTGTTCATAAGTATGATTGTTTCCCTGCAGAGCAGTTAGGGACCATCTGACAATTCCTAGCCACAGCAGTAAGTGAAGAGAAACTTTACTGCAAACAGGGTTTCTTATAAAAACTGTACACATTTTTTAAAGTACATTGGAGATAGGTTTCTTTTTCATTAAAGAAAGTAAAAATGGGATTTTATTTTTGCCTTTACATGCCCTTTAATATTTTTATTTAGAGAATCTTCGCTTTAGGACTACCATATGAAATCATAGTGTAGTGCCTAAAGAAGAAGAGGGCTGCCTTTCAGTTCTGAAAACATGGGATATATATCTCTGAAATGGCTGGAACTGATGACCTTTTTGATTCTTCTGTTTCATTTGGGTGTTGAAATAGTCTGCAGTAGTGACTTTATGTGACGGAATGTGTTTAAAGACTGTAGGGCAGTGAATCTCAGTCTGAAAAGCATTGTCCAAGACACATGGTCAGCCACCATAACAATGGCTTACAGATAACCTGAACATTATATTGTGCAGAACTCCTGCAAGAAATCACTGCATGTACTGTAATAAACAAAATCTGCCTTGCAGACAGGCACCTGGATATAGTATTTGAAACAACTTTGTCCATGGAGCAAAAAGAGCTAACATTAAGATTAATGAGATGATTTCACCATTCTCCCTGACACACCTACAGCAAAACTCTTTAGCTTGTCAAGAGGTAGAACTGTGCTTTAATTAAATAATGATACTCAATTAAGGCCCAATGAATGAAAGTAAAAGCAGAGATTGTTTTAAATTGATGGGGAGTCCACCAACCAAAATTGAATTCACTAGATATTGATTGTTCAGATCTTTAAAAGAAGTAGCATAATGGGAACATCATAATGTAAAAGTCTACATCCTAGTATATCTGGCACTTATGGAAAAGAAAGTGATTTTTACAATATTTGGTTGGCTGGTCCATTTTAACACGATATTGTATTTCATAAAAACATATACAAAATTATCTCTCTTTTGTACCCTCATGAATTATATATCTTGGTATATATGGTTGGTGGTAATTAGAGACATTTTGTGTAAAAAATAAGAATGTACCAGTGTGTTATACTCATTTAGATATAGAAGTATTTTGCTTAAAAAGTAGGGTTTCAGGCTAATTTATTGAATATTTCTGCAAAAACCCTAATAATCCCTCCCTTTCCTTCCACTTCCTGCTCCCTGAATTCCGAGGCTGTGCAGGGGAGCCGGCAGCTCTCAGCTCACTGCACTGTAGGACAGGAACCAATCAGTAGCTAGCAGGACCTTATAGGGAACTGAAGCCTGTCTGTACTTGTGTGACTGCAGGGCTGTGATTGGCTGTCCCCTTCCTACTGTGCTTCTGGCAGGAACCATTAGGACACGCCCATCCCTAATTTGAAAAGATAATATTAATTTTTAGCACCACGTAAAAGCAACACCATGTATTACTCATAATTGCCTACAATTATCCTTTATCTCAATTATCCTATGTCTCCTTTAAAGGGATTCTGTTTTAAAAAGAACAGATTTTTTGTCTATTTAATTGATCACACTTGCTTGCACACTTGGGTTATGTGCGGTGTTATTTTGTCATTGATTTTATCCCCTTGTATTGCCATTGCATTCTCTATGGATATATTTGTGATTTCTGCAACCGTAATTTTTTTATCTCAAACTAAATTCTGAATCATTTCAAAAACACTGCATTTAAAAACTCATAAGTCATTCTTTGTGCTCGTATTTCAGGTACAAAGCCACATTTCATCAATGTGAAGTGTGCAAAAAAGTCTTTAAAGGAAAATCAAGCCTGGAAATGCATTTCCGGACACATTCTGGTAAACTGTTTCTGTATATATTTTTTGTACACGTAAAACCTGTAGAAAGCTTTTCCTAGCTCCGATGAGATTATCTATTGACCGCTTTGAATTTAAAGGGGAACTATTGTGAAAATTAAAATTTCATATAAGCTTCATCATAATGAAAATAAGAAACTTTCTTAATGAATTAAAAATTCTGTATTGTTTTTGAAATAATCAAGTATTTTTCGCTATCCCTCAGCATTAGCAATATTCATCATAACAAAATTAGACAGGTGCATAAATTTGGGCACCCCAACAGAGATATTACATCAATACTTAGTTGAGCCTCCTTTTGCAAGTGTAACAGCCTCTAGACGACTCCTATAGCCTTTGATGATTCTGGATGGCGGTATTTTTAACCATTCGTCCATACAAAATCTCTCCAGTTCAGTTAAATTTGATGACTGCCGAGCATGGACAGCCTGCTTCAAATCATCCCATAGATTTTCGATATTCAAGTCGGGGGACTGTGACTGCCATTCCAGAATATTGTACTTCTCCCTTTGTAGATTTCAAAGTGTGTTTAGGGTCATAGTCGTGTTAGAATATCCAACCCCTGCGTAACTTCAGATTTGTGACTGATGCTTGAACATTATCCTGAAGAATTTGTTGATATTAGGTTGAATTCATCCGACCCTCGACTTTAACAAGGGCCCCAGTCCCTGAACTAGCCACACAGTCCCACAGCATGATGGAACCTCCACCAAATTTGACAGTAGGTAGCAGGTGTTTTTCTTGTAATGCAGTGTTCTTTTTCCACCATGCAAAGCGCTTTTTGTTATGACCAAATAACAATCAAATAATAATTTTTGATATGACCAATTTTTGTTTCATCAGTCCAAAGCACTTTGTTCCAAAATGACTGTGACTTGTCTAAATGAGCTTTTTTCATACAACAAGCGACTCTGTTTGTGGTGTGAGTGCAGAAAGGGCTTCTTTCTCATCACCCTGCCATACAGATGTTATTTGTGCAAATTGTGATGAATTGTAGAACAATGTACAGAACCATCTGCAGCAAGATGTTCTTGCAGATCTTTGGAGGTGATCTCTGGATTGTCTGTAACCATTCTCACAATCCTCCGCATATGTCGTTCCTGTATTTTTCTTGGCCTGCCAGACCTGGGTTTTACAGCAACTGTGCCTGTGGCCTTCCATTTCCTGATTACATTCCTTACAGATGAAACTGACAGTTTAAATCTCTGAGATAGCTTTTGTTAGCCTTCCCCTAATCCATGGTACTGAACAATCTTTGTTTTCAGTTCTTTGAGAGTTGCTTTGAGGAGGATCCCATGCTGTCACTCTTCAGAGGAGAGTCAAACAGAAGCACAACTTGCAATTTGCCACTTTAAATACCTGTTCTTATGATTGGACACACCTCCCTATAAAGTTCAAGGCTTAACGAGCTAATCCAACCAATTTGGTGTTGCCAATAATCTGTATTGAGCAGTTACATGCATTCAGATTAGCAAAATTATTTTCGCACAGCCAGTTTCTCACATTTGATTTCATTGTATACAACTGAATACTGCTTCAATAAAAATCTTTGTTCAGAAAACACCCCAGTACTTAGATGTTCCTGGGAAATGAAAGACATACTGCTGTTATCTTTTTTGTTGAAAGTGGAGTAAATTATTATGCAGGCTGATGGGGGTTCCTAAACTTTTTCATATGACTGTATATTAGGGATGCACCGAATCCAGGATTCGGTTCGGGATTCAACCTTTTTCAGCTGGATTCAGATTCGGCCGAATGCTTCTGCCCGGCCGAACCCAATCAGAATCCTAATTTGCATGGGGAGGGAAAACACGCGACATTTTGTCACAATACAAGGAAGTAAACAACGTTTCCCTTCCCACCCATAATTTGTATATGCAAATTCGGTTCTGTATTCGGCTGAATCTTACGTGCAGGATTCAGGGGTTCGGCCGAATCAAAAATAGTGGATTTGGTGCATCCCTACTGTATATATACCTCCCCTTGGTGAAATTAAGGCCTTTCATTCTTGCTTCAAAGTATATTTCAACATCTTTTTATTTTTTCTTTTCTTTCTAGGGGAAAAGCCATACAAGTGTCATATCTGCAACCAGTCATTCCGCATCAAGAAAACACTGACCAAGCATCTTGTTATTCATTCAGATGCCCGTCCCTTTAACTGCCAGCATTGTAATGCTACCTTTAAACGCAAAGACAAACTTAAATACCACATTGATCATGTTCATGGTTCCAAGGTAGCTGAAGAAGAGACAGGAGCAGATGAAGAGCCAAAAAGTTTCCCAGTAACCTCTGAGAACACAAGTGCAGATATTTGTGTGCCCCTTACTTTGGTACCCATCGAAATGGCAGAGAGTGAAGGAGACTTGGGGCACCATACAGGTCCCTCTGCAATACCATCAGCAGCAGAATATCAGCAACCTTCTGACTTGGCCTTTTTAGAAAAATACACATTAACACCACAGCCAGCTACCCTTTTGCATCCAGTGAGGCCAGATCAAATCCTGGAGAGCAGAGAACATTCTTATCTTGGGACACTGCTTGGGCTGGACCCTCAACCTCCTGTGCAAAATGTCACAAGTGAACACCATTGATTGTGACCTGTACATTCCACGCATTTAAATGTACGTTGCTTTGTTAGAAAGGGCTAAGGATTGGCACCACCCTTTAGACAGATGTATTGCTGCTGTTGGCGAAACTGACAAATGCGTTAAGGGCAGGTACCACCCTTTAAGTCAACAAAATACAGTCTGCTAATTGTCTATGTTATTACAAAATATCTAGTATAGGTAAATCTAAAAACAATTGGACTTGCTGAGTAATCAATGAAGACATTTCACTACTCATCCGAGCAGCTTCTTCAGTTCTTCAGTTCAGTCGAACTGAAGAAGCTGCTTGGATGTGTAGTGAAATGTCTTCATTGATTACTCAGCAAGTCCAGTTGTTTTTAGATTTCCCTATACTAGATATACCATGACCTGGATGAATGAAAATCTTCATAGTCATATTGCGTTTTTACAAAATGTTTTCCTTAAAGGAGAACTAAAGCTTAACTAAAGAAGTAGGCTAGAAATGTTGTACATTATATGTTGGGCTTTTATACCAGCCAAAGGCAACCACAGCCTTTTAGCAGTAAAGATCCATGTCTCAAAAAATGCCCCAGTAGCGACCCATCTTCTTTTCTGCTGATTCACTGCACATGCTCTTTGCTGCTGTCAGTTACTGAGCTTAGGGACCCACTCAATATACTGTGTATATATATATAGAATAAAAATAAGGCTAATTCATATAGATAATTACTACATGGCAGCTCAGAAACCAGTACAATTGGCACCAGAATTTAATAATCAGTCTTGTAATATCAGCTTATATTTCAGGCAAACCTCATTTTCTGCATTTAAATTTCCCACGACCCCTAAGCTTAGCTTCTCAACAGCTGCTCAGAGCCCACTGAGCATGTGAGTGTCACAGACACTCCCCCTGTGAAAAGTTTGAAGTCCTGGATCATTGCTGCTATTGAGAATCTGAAACTTTAGGCTGGTGAAATCCATTCAGTATGTCAGATATGCCATTTTTAACCATATTCATTTTTAGGCTTTAGTTCTCCTTTAAGTACTTTACTCCCATTCCCAATGTGCTAAATGATGTTGTTTGTTGATCATCACCTTTAGTGCCATCGAGCCAATACAGATATGAAAGCTGATTTCCCGGCAATACCATTGCATACGGTCAGCGTGATTCAGTTCATTTGTGACCCATAAGAATATGTATATGTATATGTCAGTAGCCTGCACTGAGCTGTGATCCATCTGTGTAAACCCAGATTTGAATTGAAAGGAAATGTAATAATCTATTTAAAGGCACACTGTTGTCTTATAACTACATCCTTCCTTTTTAACCCCTTTTCACTCAAGCATTATAGTAGTTTAAGTTATTTCCCATCTCATTTAGGGTGTTAATATTTCATACAGTACATTGTTTTAAATCTGCTTTAATCCAGAGCGGTTATTTCTTTCATTCGCCGCTAAATTAGATAAAGACCTCTCCTGGCAGCATCTTTATAAATGCAAATAATCTTTCACATTAAATATATTGTAAGTAAACACTGTATTCCGACAGCAGTATCCCTTTAAACGAAAATAGTTGACAAGGCGTAACAAAGGGCTGTGCAATCTAAAGACTTCCGGCTATATTAAAACTACAGTTCCAGGCTCCATTACAGATGGTGATCGGGATAGGGAACTGTTTGGCGTTGCAACTGTACTTCTTTCTTTGTGCTATTTATTCAGAAGGCTGTTTGGAAAGCTCCAAGCGTGTATAATTAAAAAAAAAAAAAAAAAAAGGAAAAATTCAATGCAATGTCTGCATCTTATGGTATGTCACATAAGGCTCTGTGTATTAGCAGCCTGTACATTGCATTGCTGGTCTGTGATGCAACTAAAATACTATTACTATAGACAAAATATACTTGTTAGCAGGCAAATTGCTGGAGTTGTTGTAGAAAGCAATACAACATACTGATTGTATAACATTCAAGTGTATACTGTACACCCCTTTTATCAAGATACTTACCACTATATACGGCCTCCTCCCAAAATAAAGCCCAACAAGAGATTAGAATACCGGTACATTTAATTTATGTGTAGGGTTGCTTTCCAGAAAAGGTGGCAACCCTAATAGGGCGGCTCAGCAACCCTCACATGGTGAATGTTTCTGCGTCCATAGTCTGTATCTTTCAGGCCTTGTTATCTCCCTGTGATCATGCTGCATGGCAGGCTGAGTGAAGCTGCATTGTACATAGCTGCATAACAACTGGTTTAGTCTGGAGTGTGCATTTAGTAATCAGCTGTCTTACACAGGTATTAAGTTAACCCAATGATCTCTCTTTCTGGATATATATATATGTATATAAAAATACATGCTGTAGGCGATCATTTAGGTAAAATCATAGTTTACATGTACAAAAGTGATTATCAAAAAGCACATCACAAATAAAGATTTTTTTTTTTAAGTAACTTTTTCTTTTTTAGCCGTTATAATAAAATAAATTTTATAGGGATGCACCGATTCCACTATTTTGGATTCAGCTGAACCCTTGAATCCTTTGTGAAAGATTCGGCCGAATACATATGCAAATTCAGATTCGGTTCGTCCAGGCAGAAGGATTCGGCCAAATCCTGCTGAAAAAAGGTGAATCCTGGATGAATCCCGAACCAAATCCTGGATTCGGTGCATCCCTAAAATTTTATTTCTCTTGCCTAGATTGGGGGACACAGGCACCATGGGGATGAAGATCCTGCAGTTGGAGAGCAGAAACTAACAGGTTAAAGTGACTCCTCCCCTGCTCCAGGCTGCATTCCCTGCCAAGTCCTCTCTAACACTAGTTTTCTTTTAGTGTCCTCAGAAGGACAGACACAGGTGACAATGAGCAAATGGCCAGGTGTGCAGTGAATATAAACCTGATTATTTCAGTAACAGTGCAGAATTTTTAATTGATTGTCTTACTTCAGTATGAGAAAGCTTACATTTAAATTTCATTTTCGCAATAGTTCCCCTTCAAATAAATGAATTGCTACCATTGGTAGCAGCAGCTCCTACTGGGCTCTATAATAATAAAAGCCATAGCAATAGTCAAAATGTATGCTTCGCACAAGCCCTATTCACAAAACTTGTGTTGAACAAGGTGGTGTACTGCCCCTTTAAGCTTTACTAAAGTCTGTTATATAGCAATTGTTTTACAGTTTCATACATTCGTTGCTGGCACCTCTCAGCTGCTGAGAGTTGGTAAAAAAAGCTGCAACTGCATAAATAATGTAGTTGATAGAAGTCATTAAAGGGTAAGTCAATCCTAAAATACAAAGTTGCCGAGCAACTTTCCAATATACATGTATTCAAAATGTTCAGTGCTTTTAAGTTATTTTGAAAAACAATTTGCTTAACTCCTGGTTGTAACTTTATAAACAATGTTAAAAAAGTCTGTAAATCAGCTGCCTTGACTTACATTCTAGCAACAGTCTGGTCCACCAGTGCAGAGACTAGACCGGAACAAACACTGCTTTTAATAGCATAAAATAAACATGCAAATAACTTAAAAACCATAGAACATTTGTAATGAATGTATACTGCAAAATTGCTTAGAATTATGTTTTATTTTAAAAAAAACCCTAAAGGATTTAATAAAGTGGACTGATATATAAAGGTATGGCTTTCAAGCTAGAGGCCTGGGAGCTAAGGAATCTGCATGGCCCATATCCCGTCCTGGAGATAAACAGGCTTCTTTGTGCCACATTAGTTGAATAAAATCCTGTCCTTAAAAATATTGTTTGTTGTATATTGAATGATCAGCCCTGTGTGTGTGAACTTATTATACAGTATACTGAATATATCAGTGTTTATGTGATGCTGACTGGTGCAAATTCTTCTTTTCAGCGAGTGCAAGTGTGTGACTGTATCTTTCAACATTTACCAAAACAGTTAAGGCATTTATGTATGAATAAGTAGCAGGAGGTGGTTCCCTCTGATGGTAGTGGTGGGACATGTATGTGATATACCCACTTACATATGAGGCACGTGCTATACATCCAACTTATTATACATGATCGTTCCTGTACTTAGTAGACCATATTGCTGCTTATAAATCAGCGTGACTGTACTCTGCATTTCTTTTACTGGATGAGTTTTGAAAGCCATTTCCTTTTCATCATGTGTTTGTATGAAAAAAAAATGACAGTATCAAGAATCAGGCTTTTTGGGTGTTTAGAATGAACTTGGTGCATGATCTAAACCTACTTTAAATGCTTGTGATTTGTTATGTATGTAGTCTTTTAGATGAATTTTAAAACTGATTGTAAAGTGTTATATAAAGACGTTTTTCTGCTGAAACAATTTGCAGTCGTGTTGTGTGTGTTTTTAATTTCCTGCAATTAGAATGTTCACTTGAGTACCAACATTAATAAACCTGTTGGAGGGTCATGTGTAAAAGTGGAGCTGCACACAGCTTGTATTGCATAAAGGAGATTTTCCAAATGTGTAAGTGGTCATAGAAAAGAGGATAACATTTTAGCATTCGTTCTAATATTGGCAGTTTTGCACTGTTTACAGGTAATAATGGATATAAGAGAATTAGGGGCAGATTTATCAAGGGTCGATGTGAATTCGAGGGAATTTTCGAAGTAAAAAAAATCGAAGTTCGAAGTCATTTTTTGGATACTTAGACCATCGAATAGGATACTACGACTTAGAATTTACTTCGAATTCGATTTGAAGTAAAATAGTTTGAATATTGGATAATCGAAGTACTGTCTCTTTAAAAAAAACTTCGACTAAAATAGTTCGCCAAATTAAACCTGCCGAAGTGCTATGACCTTCTAATACATTTTTCTAAGTCTTTACTTTATCGAAGTAAAATCGTTCGATCGTACGCTAAAATTGTTGAAAACAACTAAACTCCTATAGGAGTAAAGTAAAAATCCACTGATCTTGTAGGTTTTAAAAATGTCTCCTTTATTGGAGCTTGCTATAGATCTGCTACAGTCCTTGTCCGTGTTTCAAATGAGGGGTAGTTGTGTTTTAAAGGTCCCTGCCAGGAGCACAGTGGGAGGGGATAGCCAATCACAGTCCTACAGTCGCACAAGCAATGAAAGGCTTCAGTTCCCTATCAGGTCAGCCTAGCTGCTGATAGGTTCCTATTCTACAGTGCTGAGTATTGCTGTCTCCCCTGCATAGCTTGGGAAAGGAGGCAGAAGGAAGTGTAACAGATGGGGATGAAAAAATTATAGTGAATAAGTTTACTCCAATGTTCCCTTTAATTCCTACTTGGCTATGTGTGCAAAAAAAATATTTGTGCAACATTTTAAACTTTTGTGCTCTCTTTAAAAAATGTGTGCTCAGTTCAGAATTAATAATAATAATTATAAAATGTGTTTTCGCCACAATTCGTTGTGTGCTCTGGCCTCAAAATTTGTGTGCGTGTGAACGAGCCAACACCTTAGAGAAAACATTTCTCTTTGCATTCATTTGCTAGTTTTAGTGGTTTCTCACTGCAGTTCAGACTTATAATAGTAGGATTTTGGCTCAACTGAGAGTTGGCCAGGGATTTAGGGTTAACTTTAACCAGGAAGTGCATAGACCGGTAAGGTTGGAAACCAGTAAAAATGAATGTAAATTGTAAACGTGCTCTGAGAAGCACATTAAGTGTACACCAAGTCATTATTTTGTGTTTACATGAGAAGGATTGGAGTGTCAGAGGGTTTTGTGGATAACAAACTATAGTAAGAGTCTGCCAAGGCTGATAAAGCACTCATGTATAAAAAGGGTTCCTCTGAGGTTCCCTGGGAAAGGAAGTGCTAAAGTGAATCTGGCTCCATATTCTTGTTTACCCCAGAAATAACAGAATCCCTACATATTTCTTTAATAAAACAATAGGCTAAAGCAGGGGTGTCCAACCTGCGGCCCAGGATGAATATGAATGCGGCCCAGCTTGAACTTCCGCCAATCCAGGAAGCATCATGTTGCAATGTCACGCACACAGGGCGTATGTACGCAGTTGCTCATTGTGTGCCTGTGTGGTTTAAATTTGTATGATTCGAACGATTTTACCGTACGATCGTACGATTTTCCTTCGAATGCCAAAAACTTATAAAAATGCTCTAGAAGGTCCCCATAGGCTTACATAGCACTTCGGCAGGTTTAATTTGGCAAAGTTTTTTTTAAAGAAACAGTACTTCGATTAGTGAATGGTTGAATGATTTTTACCTCGAATCGAAGTCGGATATGGCCTATTCGAAGGTCGAAGGACCCAAAAAAAATGTTTTTAACTTCAAAAATTCACTCGAACCTTAGTAAATCTGCACCATAAGAGTAAAATTAGAACCAAATTATCTGATGAGCACATTGAGAATTCACTGAGAATTGCAACTACTTCCATTGAACCAGATAGTGATACATTCGTTTCTCAATCACAATGTCAAAAATCTCACTAGGTTTATGATGCCCTCTTTTCTTTTACAATAAAATAAATTAAAAGTTAGTGTTTGAGTCTATTTTGAGTCAGGACCGGCAATCTGTGGGTTCTGGCAAATGGCAGAGGGGCTGCTGTAAGGTCCCATAGACAGTTAGTATTTTTTGGGCTAGTGGAGGACTATTTGGGCCTCTGTGGAATTGGAATGCCAGGGCCTATTTTGACTCCCAGTCCAGACCTGTTTCTAGTGGGGCCCAGAAAATGTTTATTTTTCCAATGTGGCCCAGGGAATCCAAAAGTTTGGACAGCACTGGGCTAAAGGTATTCTCATTGCTCACAGACACAAGCTCTATTCATTGCACTCAGGCTGAAAAAGCACACTGCCCCTTTAATGAGCCAGACATGTGCAGCTTCAATAGTAAAAATGATGGAACCAATTAGACTCCAAGGAAAAACTAGGAAAATAACATTGGATTTGTCTGGAGGTGGGGCGTGGTTCATTTCATACACACATATCAGTAATAATGACGCATAAGGCACGCATTGTTGACTATTCAGATTTCATTCAAGACCTCCACTATATATATATATATATAATATATACAGATGTATAAAAACGTCGGCTTTTTCAGTTAGTGTGCGAGCTAATGCATACCGACGAGTGACAAGAACAGTGTTTGGATTCCAAGGGAGCTCCTCGTGTTTTCCCGTTGCCAGGGGCACCACAATAATCAGGCCACGCCCACGTTGCGTCACACTTTGCCTTTTTTAAAATCGAGCCCTTGCCGCTGTTGGATCTTATTCGCAGTTACACCCATTTTTTCCTTGCCTGTACCTTGATTGGACGTACGTTGCTGTCTGTGCGCGCTGCCATTGGCTACAGGGAAGGGGAGGGAACCTCTCTGGGCCGTTGCGCTCAGCTTTCTGATTTCAAACTTCTGAGGTGGTGACCGACTGAAGAGAAAATACATTGGCTTTTATAGGGAATATTACTATCGGCCAGCCGGCACTCTCCCGGCCATGCTGAGAATATCTCCACCGGGGCCGGCGCCCAAATCGCCCCCTGATGAGCCTCCGCTCCTGTCTCTTACTCATTTCTCCCGTGCGCCTTTCGTGAGTTTTGGGTGCGTTCGTCCTGGGTCGGTGTCTAGCGCCTGTCTGCTCCTGCACAACCCCAACCCGGAGCCGGCCAGTCTTGCTGTGTTTAAGCTGCCCAAGAACCGCGGCTTTAGTATTGTGGAGACCGAGACTGTCATACCGGTGAGATTTGTGCGACTGTCATTATATTGTCCTGCAGATATACGTGTAGTGCGTCACCTTTCCGTTAACCTTTACTAAGTTATAGAATGGACAAGTCTAAGCAACTTTTAAATTGATTTGATTTATTTATTTCTTATAGTTTTTGAATTATTTGCTTTCTTCTTGCCAGCTTTTACATGGCGGTCACTGACCCCCATCTAAAAAAAAAAAAACCCACGCTCTGTAAGGCTACAAATATATTGTTTTTGCTACTTTTTTATTACTATCTTTCTATTCAGGCCTCTCCTATTCATAATGCATGGTTGCTATGGTAATTTGGACCCTAGCAACCAAAATGCTAATAGTGCAAACCGGAGACCTGCTGAATAACTCAAAAACCACAAATAATAAAAAAAATTAAAACCAATTGCAAATTGTCTCAGAATATCACTCTCTGCATCATGCTTAAAATAACTTGAAGGTGAACAACCCCTTTAATAGCTAATGTTGTATGCAGTGTCTTGTGTAAATCTCTGTGTATCACCCCCTCATGTCTAATGTTAACATGCCTGGTGCCTAATCTGTGTACTGTCAGTGTACTTTATGAACCTTCATTGCCTGGAAGGTCAACTGTGTCCTCTTTGTACCTGTCTCGCTGTAGCAAAAACCTTCCAACTGTCAGCTACAGACTGGCAATATTGTATTAAATGAATGACCTGTAACCATCTTTATGCCACCCTCATGTCTCTCTATTTCTAGCTTTGTCCTGTGTTAATCACATACAGTAGTGATATATCATGGGAGACCTGTACGTCAGCTAGGGATGCGCCTAATCCACAATTTTGGGTATTCAGCCGAATACTACAAAAGGCGATGTGCATCCAACCTATATAGTAGATACATGTCCCCTGAGTACCTTTAATAAGTAAGAAATTGGAGAAACTTTTTCATGCTGCTATATTTAATTTTTTGTACTGTATACATTATTATACTACCTTATCACTTATTCCTCATTCCTGGTTTATTATTTTGTATTTCTGTTGATTTTGGTTTAGTTTTTTTCCATTTTCTTTTGAATGTTGTGTTTTTTTTAGCTCTTGTGTAAATATACTGCAATCCTTCAGTAAGTAGCCTGTATGATATGTCACCCATAATGTCTGACGTTTAGCATTATTTACTTAAATTACATCTGCTGAGTGTGCACTGTCTTGTCCTGTCTCTGCACAATACTGTCCTGTCTTGCAGGAGTTGCATATTTTTGCACTTTTTGTCTGTTGTCCAGTATATTTATGTTGTGTGTAGCACCGTGGTCCTAGAGGAATGTTGTTTTGTTTCACTGTACAAACGTATATGGATGAAATGACAAACTCACTCTTGACTCTTGTAAATTAGTCCTTCATTAGGCAATTTGTCTTTACTGATTGTGATTGGCTGATAGATGTGATGCTGTTTGGTTGCAACCCCTATATAAGCATTGTACAGGGGTGTGTCATTTAGCCTATGACTAAGTGTCCCAACAGGCACAATTAGGCCATGTCCTAATATGCCTTAATAAACTTTTTGTATTTTTTTTTACATGCTGCTTGATCTGTTTTTGGAGGAACTCAAACTCTCTGCTTTGTTGTTATATTCAGCCGAATACCAGACCTAAACCAAACTCTAATTACAGATTCATATTACGGCCAGGAAGGGGAAAAAGAGAACTAGAAATGTTTTCACTTCCTTGTTTGTCTGTTGAAAATTCGTGTTATTTGTAAGGATTCGTTTCAGCCAGGCACTTTGATCTAGCCAAATCTGAATTCTGCTGAAAAAGGCAGAATCCCAAACCAAATCCTGGATTCTGTGCATCCCTAATGTCAACACTCGGCCAACAATACATTTTTCAGAGTTAATGGCACTTAGCAGGCACTACAGCTGGCGTAAAACTTAAATTACCCCCCTGCTTCATCTCTTTTGACTTAAACTGGAACATCTAAAAGTGCCCTGGGGTATCAGCCTTAGTATTTCCGTTAAGAAAACGGTCTTACCAGAGCAGTTGTACAATGGGATTTTATATGAAATAAGTGTTGTAGGATAATTTGCAGCTGCTCTCACTTTCCATCACCATCAAAGTGCGCAAGAGAAAAAGTAATATAAGGCCTATAGCACATGTGATCTCTGGTTGGCATGGAATGTAGGGGAAACATCTGTGTGTGGGGATGTCATTTGTGGTTTTGTGTGTGGGGGGATGTCACTTATGATTTTCTCTAACTAAGCATTTACAGTTAAATTCTTTTATTCTTTCCTCAGCCATTAGAAACTATCTCTCTGACTATTACCTGGACCCCACTGGAGGAAGGAAATGTACGAGAAATCGTAACCTTCATTGTAAATGACGTTGTGAAGCATCAAGCTGTGCTCCTTGGGCGTGCAGAGCTGCCAGTCAAGAAGAAGGTGACTATATCCAGATCCCAAGGGTGGTGTCACAACAATGGAGCACTTTTACCTTTTCACTTATATGTTAACTATAACCTTCTAGAAAAAAAAAAAAAAAATCTAAATTCTCTTCTCAACTGCAGGAAGACTAATTAAATTAAGTTCCAAACAACTTTTTACACTGGTTTGCGTTATTTCAAAGTTTTTCTTGTGGTGATTCCATGGGTGCTCCGCCTCTGGCATCCCTTTATAAATTCAGTCTGTAGTAAAGTTTTGGAAGCACTCACAAACGCAGTTTAACTGCAATTAAGCTTTTATTCCATTACCACACAACATGTTTCGGGCACCCGGCCCTTTCTCAAGTGTGAACATTTAGTAGTATAAAGACCATTTTATAACACCACAGTTGTTAACCCGCCCACCAATTACCAAATGCGTGCCTTATTAACCCTTCAGTCCTTGTTCTTGGTTGAAAAGGTTATAAAATTGTGTCCATTGTGTAGATTGTCCCAATCCATATTCGCTGTGTTTCCTTTTACTTTTTCAACCTTAACCAGACATCCCAGCCCATTTCTTACAGGCTGTAAAAAGTGTAAATAGTAAAACGTGTAAAACTTCTATAAATATCAATAAAATTCATACATTAAAAACAATCTATGGTACTGCTTCACTATTGAGCCTACCACGATTCACTTAGAGAATTACATGTATACTTTTTCTTTTATAATAACTTTTTCTTATCTTACCATTCGCTGGTCTCTAGTAAATTGCTATTCTATACTGCACAGCTTTTCAGTATCTGTGGAGAAAATTACAAAGTTTGTTATCCCAAGAATGGTGTGATACTCCAATAGTCATTCATTCCTATTGGAGCCATCGTGTTCATCTTTTTAATCCAATAGGCTTCTTTTTGGGTCAAGATTTTTTTGATATCTCCACCCCTATTGGGCATTTTTATTTGCTCCAAATTCATCCATTTTAATTGGCTGACATTGTGTCCCTTGGAATAAAAATGTCAGTTGGTGGGCGGGTTAACAACTGTGGTGTTATAAAATGGTCTTTATACTACTAAATGTTCACACTTGAGAAAGGGCCGGGTGCCCGAAACATGTTGTGTGGTAATGGAATAAAAGCTTAATTGCAGTTAAACTGCGTTTGTGAGTGCTTCCAAAACTTTACTACAGACTAATTAAATTAAGTTTTTGGCTATTTTATGAGTTATTAATCTGAAGTAAAATGATTGAAGGTTTTTGAATTCCCTCAAATCAGTTTCACTTCATATTATATTGGATTTGATTTGTTAAAGGGGAACTCCACACAAACATAATTTAAGCTTTTTGAAAAGTAAACATAATTTCAAGCAACTCTGCAATATACATCAATTAAAAAATATGCAGACTTTTCATGATTTTTAAAGGTTTGGAACAGTTCCCTAAACTTGGCCCCCTACTCTCCAGCTGATCTGTCTGACTACTTTGCTGAGCTGGCTGACTATTGTTACTTTGTATCAACAGACACTTCCAATCAAAACCGCACTTACTTACTAGGACCAATTTTCTTAATGGGTGCAAGTCCTTAAGCCTGTTCACAAGGGCTTCTTCACATCCCATGAGAATATATCCATCAACAGCACTCCAATTTTCATTAAAACCGCCTTTATTGTTTGCAAAGCATTGCATAGCAGTATAGCAACATAGTGCAACGTTTCGAGTGGCTTGACAAAGAGTGGAGTGCCACTCGAAACGTTGCACTATGTTGCTATACTGCTATGCAATGCTTTGCAAACAATAAAGGCGGTTTTAATGAAAATTGGAGTGCTGTCGATGGATATATTCTCATACTTTGTAGCAACAGCCAGCTGTCCTTCACCTGCAACCTCCAAATCCCACAATTCCCTGCACACGTGATTTCAATAAGGAATGAAATATATCATTGCAATGCATTGTGGGTTATGTAGTTCCTGCATGCTGTCTGTAAGCTGTGGAGAAGTTGTTACAATTTGTAACATCAGTGTTTAGTCCCTCCTTCCCTGCCAGGATTTCAAGTGATGCAGAAAGAGAACTGTTAAACGGCTGGATTTCAGCATAGAAAATGGTTTTTATTCATACTTTTTGAAGAAACGGGTAACTGATGGGTATATTATGGGTTTCTCTGTCGTCTCAAGGGGGACACAGGGACAGATGGGGTTAAGCTCCACCCTCTAGGAGGCAGGACACTTAGAATAAAAAAAGGAAAAAGGGGGCGTGCCAATACCATGGCTTAACCCAACCTAGAACTAAACCATTCAGTTTTTAAGTGTCCTGCTTCCAAGGAGGATGGACAAAAATTTCTCAACGAAATATTTTGCCAGAATACTGGCAAATGAGGTTTTCATCCGGAGCAGGGCTACCTGTATCCTGTGTGGTGTGCCTCCTACGAGGGATGCCCACCGGAGTCATTTCTAGCATTAGCTATACTGACGATCAGTCCTGGCAAGACATGCCTGCATTCCATTATGGGAGAGCAGAGGGTCTAACCGGTGCGGCAAAACTGTGAGTATAACCCCTTCTCAGTGGTTTAACCTCTGCTGGCTCCCCCTCCCCTTCCTTCACCTACTACAGCTTCCCCAGTCCTGTCCGCCGGTTTCTGCCTCTATGCCTCACTTCTACTAACGGGGGCTCCCCCCCCCTTGCGCTCTGGGCCCCCTTTCTCTCTCCTTCGCCGCAGCTGCGATGCGGAGGAGGCAGGGACGCGCCATGCGTTCCAGCGCCATTTTGTTTTGCGCTCCAAGTGGAACGCATGGTTAGGCGCGCTTTCACAGGAGGCGGCTCCTAACTCTCTCTTCCTTCCTTCTCCTTCGCGCCGACTTCACATCAGGCTGGCGCACTTCTGAGCGCTCGTGACTGCAGGGGGCCACAGATCAGAGGAGGAGATCTCCCTACAGGACGCGCGCAAGTTAACCCTTCCATTTCCAGGGTACAGCGCCTACAGCAGTGCGCAATTAACCCTTCCATTGCCAGGGTTCAGCGCATTACAGCCCTAAACAGTACCATTACTACCATTCAGCAGGTAACTCAGACACCGCTATAATGGCAGAGGGTAAGTCAGGGGGACTTTTCCCTAGGGCAGGGGGGAGAGCACCAGCAAAAGCAGCAGCACAAATTACATATTTCACCTGCAAAAACTGCCAGGCTAAAATACAAGGAGGTCAAGGTGAGCCCCTCTGCAGGTCCTGCAAAAAGGGGGTGTCTTCTGCTCCTACCCAGGTAGACAATCCTGATCCTGGTGACAGCACGGGGACTCCGGGGGGGACCCCCACTCCTGAGGTCTCTCTCCCTGACCCCTCTCCTGGACCCTCTACTGAGCCTCCAGCCCCCCTTTGGGCACTTCAACTTTCTCAGTCATTAGCTTCCTTACAGAATCTCCCTTCCATTGCTGATACTCTAGGTAAAGCCTTGGCCAAGCTGGACCATAAATCCAGCGGCAAACGCAAAAGATCGGAGAAGTCCAAGGGCCACATTAGTACCCATAATCCGTCCGAGGACTCCGCCTCTGGCGGGGAGTCCTCTCACTCCGACGGTGAATTGCCCCCTTCCGAGTTCTCTTCCGACGCAGAGGAGGTCAACGAGGAGTCCGCGGGCCGTGACGTTCAACATGACGTCGATCGCATTATTCAAGGGGTTACCGAGATTCTCAAGGTCACCCCCTCCACGGAATCTCAATCTCAATCATCCAGCCTGTTTAAGAGGCAACATAAGTCTTCCCTCTGTTTCCCCTCTCATGATCAACTTCTCAGCATTGTTCAGGAGGAATGGAACTTCCCAGAACGAAAATTTCAGGCTACTCGGAAATTTTCGAAATCCTATCCCTTCTCCAGGGATCTTGTGGACAGGTGGTCTTTGCCACCAACTGTGGACGCTCCGGTCTCCAGACTTTCGAAGTCCACAACGCTACCCGTTACCGATGCGGCGGCCTTTAAGGATCCGTCCGACAGACGTCTTGAGGGGTTCCTCAAGGCTGTCTACTCTTCCGCGGGTTCTACCCTTCGTCCCGTGCTAGCTTCGGCCTGGGTGGCCAGAGCCATCCAGGCATGGGCGGAATCTCTTTTTTCCGATCTGCAGGATGGCGTTCCCAGGGTTGACCTTATTGAATCCGTGCGTTCTCTAGCTGAAGCCTCGGCCTACTTGTCCGACGCTACCCTGGACACGGCTCAAATTACCGCTCGCACTTCGGCCCTTGCTGTGGCGGCACGTCGAACTCTATGGCTCAAAAATTGGGCCGCCGACACGAGTTCCAAGAAGTCCCTGACCTCTCTTCCGTTCAAGGGACAACGACTGTTTGGTGAGGAGCTTGAGAAAATTATCTCTCAGGCCACCGGGGGTAAGAGCACCTTTCTCCCACAGTCTAAGAACAAGTCTTCTACTCCGCCTCGCCGTAGTCGATTTTTTTCGGGGTCAACCTACCCGATTCTCCAGAAGATACAGTCCTTCCAGGCGTTCCAATTTTCGCTCCAAACCAGCTGACAAAGGACGTCCGGCTTGGAAATCCAATAAGTTCCACAACAAGTCTTCTGCCGATAAATCCGCCTCGGGCTGACGGGGCACCCCCTCCGGGATCGCAGCAGTCCTTGGGGGGCAGACTACTGCAATTCCGGGAGGTCTGGCTCCGGCACTCTTCAGACGCCTGGGTGAACGAAATCGTATCGGAAGGTTATCATCTGGACTTCTCTTCTCTCCCTCCTCGAAAGTTTCTCATGTCCAGACTTCCCACCAGTTCGACCAAGGCCATGGCTTTCCTGGACTGTGTCCAACAGATGGAACGGAGTGGCGTCATTACTCCAGTACCTCCTCCGGAGACATTCTCAGGGTTCTACTCCAATTTGTTCCTGGTCCCCAAGCGCGACGGCTCCTTCAGGCCGGTGCTGGACCTCAAATTTCTCAACAAATTCATCAGGTCGGTCAAATTCAAGATGGAAACCCTTCGTTCCGTCATCCGGGGGATGGAACGAGATCAGTGGCTGATGTCCCTGGACATCAAAGACGCCTATCTCCACGTACCGATCTGGCCTCCTCATCACCAGTATCTGAGGTTTGCCTTCAAGAATCGGCACTATCAATTTGTGGCTCTTCCCTTCGGCCTTTCCTCAGCCCCCAGGGTCTTCACCAAACTCATGGCGGTGACCGCGGCGGCCCTGCGACTCCAGGGCATCTCCGTGACGCCTTACTTGGACGATCTGCTCCTGAAGGCCAGGACGAAAGACAAGAGCGAACGGGATCTTCAGAAAGCCATCGCCTTCCTTCAGGACTTCGGCTGGACCATCAATTGGAAGAAGTCCAACTTGCTTCCCTGTCACAGGATGATTTTTCTGGGACTCGAGTTCAACACTCGTTCAGAGAGAGTGAGTCTCCCTCCGGAGAAACAGGAGAAGATCAGAACTCAAGTGCAATCCTTACTTCAGATTCCCAAACCCTCCATACATCTCCTTATGAAGGTTCTCGGTCTCATGGTCTCGTCGATCGAGGCGGTCCCCTTTGCACAACTGCATCTTCGCCCGCTTCAAGCCAACATTCTAGCTGCATGGAAGGGAGGTCCCTTATCGCAGAGAATCTCCACTCGACGAGGGAGTCTCTTCTTTGGTGGCTCCGGCCGACCAACCTGTCCGAGGGTCAGTCCTGGGCGACTCCGGACTGGTTAGTGATAACTACGGATGCCAGTCTCCAGGGCTGGGGCGCAACGTGGGACAATCGGTCAGCACAAGGGCTATGGTCTCCCGAGGAGTCCAAACTCTCCATCAACGTTCTGGAGCTCAGAGCGGTGAAACTGTCTCTCCGACACTGGTCGCCCAATCTTCAGTCCCAGGCCGTACGGGTGCAAAGCGACAACTCCACCACCGTCGCGTACATCAACAGGCAAGGCGGGACTCGCAGCAAGGCCGCCTTAGCGGAGGTTCAACAGATACTGCACTGGGCGGAAGCCAGCTCGGTAAGACTTTCCGCCATTCACATCCCGGGAGTGGACAACACCAGCGCCGACTTCCTCAGTCGACACCTTCTGGAACCGGGAGAATGGGAGCTTCACAAGGACTCGTTTGCGGAAATCGTGGACCACTGGGGTCTACCGGAGATCGACTTGATGGCGTCCAGAGTCAATCGCAAGGTACCCGCCTTCTTCGCCCGCTCCCGCGATCCTCTGGCAGTGGGAATAGACGCCATGACTCAGACCTGGCGATTCAACCTCGCCTATGTCTTCCCTCCTCTTCCCATGCTTCCTCGGGTGCTGAAGAAGATGCGGCAGTCTCACATCACGGCCATCGTCATAGCCCCCTTCTGGCCCCGGCGAACTTGGTTCTCGGATCTTCAGGAGATGTCCGTAGCCCGGCCTCTGCGTCTCTCTCCGAGACCCGACCTACTACTTCAGGGTCCTATCGTCCATCACAACCCGGGCCTCTTCGCTTTGACGGGATGGCTATTGAGGCAGCCATCTGGAGACGACAGGGGATAGCGGAAGACGTCATCGCCACCATGTTGAAGTCCCGCAAATCCACGTCTTCAAAGGCCTACCACAGGGTTTGGCGGAGCTATTGGACCTGGTGCAGGGAGACCTCTGTCCCCTCGGCGGATTCTTCCTTCATGGACTGTGTCATCCCTCGAGTTTTATCCTTTCTCCAAAGGGGTCTGCAGTTGGGCCTGAAACTCAGCTCCTTAAAGGTGCAGGTTTCGGCGCTGTCTGTTTTACTCCAATCCCGTCTGGCCATGGATGACGCGGTCCGTACCTTCCTCCAAGGGGTGGCTCACGTTGCTCCCCCTTTCCGTTCTCCGACCCCTGGTTGGGACCTCAACCTTGTCCTGGATGCCCTTCTCGATCCTCCCTTCGAACTGCTTGGAACGGTCTCGGAGGACTGGCTTACTCGGAAGGTCGTTTTCCTTGTGGCGATCTCCTCTGCCAGGAGGGTTTCGGAACTCGGCGCCTTGTCATGTGATCCGGCCTTCCTTGTTCTTCACAGGGACAAGGCTGTTCTGCGCACTGTCCCGTCGTTCCTCCCCAAAGTGGTGACTTCTTTCCACATCAATCAGGAGATCGTCGTACCATCCCTGTGTCCGAATCCCACAAACGACAAGGAACGCAGACTTCACGCCCTGGATGTCGTCAGAGCTCTCCGTTGGTATCTGGAAAGGTCCAAATCTTTCCGACGTTCGCAGTCCCTGTTCATTCTGCACTCGGGGACTCGAAGGGGATTGGCGGCGTCTAAGGTGTCCATTGCCCGATGGATCAGGGAGACCGTTGAGAAGGCCTACGTTTCCAAGGGTCGTACTCCCCCGGTAGGTCTTCGGGCTCATTCAACGAGGTCGGTGGCTGCCTCCTGGGCATGGCGGAATTCAGCTTCTTTGGACCAGATCTGCAGAGCGGCCACCTGGTCTTCCGTACACACATTTACAAAATTCTATTGCCTCGATACCTTTTCCTCGGCCGAAGCTGCCTTTGGCCGGAAGGTACTGCATTCGGTGGTACAGTGAGGTGTCATTATCTCGCTCCCACCCTGTTTCTTTTGTTGGGGCTGCTTTGTTAAGTCCCCATCTGTCCCTGTGTCCCCCTTGAGACGACAGAGAAAACAGGATTTTTGATACTCACCGTTAAATCTGTTTCTCTGTAGTCGATAAGGGGGACACAGGGCTTCCCGCCCTTCAGCGAGTTGGACCTATTGGTCCTCAAGTGAAAAGTTTTCCTGTTTACCAGTTCTGCGATTGTTTGCTTCTTACTTTGCAGTCTCTTTGTTACTAACTGAATGGTTTAGTTCTAGGTTGGGTTAAGCCATGGTATTGGCACGCCCCCTTTTTCCTTTTTTTATTCTAAGTGTCCTGCCTCCTAGAGGGTGGAGCTTAACCCCATCTGTCCCTGTGTCCCCCTTATCGACTACAGAGAAACAGATTTAACGGTGAGTATCAAAAATCCTGTTTTCTGTGTTATGTGGGCCTCTGTCGAATATTGGTTTGGAAGCCGGAGTTCCCCTTTAAATAACATGAAACCACAATTCATGGGAATCGTTTCCCCATGTAACTCTTAATTGCAAACGCCAAAAAAAAATACATTGGGGGATCATTGTGCCTCCATATTTTTTGATTATACAATTGATCCCTTGCATTGCCTTCAGCTGGTGCTTGCAGAGTAAAGTAATATTAGTGGCTCTACAATACTGTGTATGTACCAGCCAAGACTGGCACCCTTAATGGTGGACTTATCATGAATAACTGACTTCATTTATGCAATGTTGCTGTTTCTGTTTTGAATAGTATATACTGAGTGCTGCAGTACTTTTTTTTTCTGAACCTTTAAAGGGGTGGTTCACCTTCAAACAACTAGTTGGTTTCAGATAGATCACCAGAAATAACGACTTTTTCCATTGACTTTCCATTTTTTATGTGTGAACGTTTTTCTAATATTGAAGTGTAAAGTGTCATTTTTAACCTTCTAAAGCAGCCCTGGGAGGGGGGGTCGCTGACCCTGTAAACTGTTCTAAATGGATACATTTAGTTGATATATTTATCTTTGTCCCTGCTGAGCAGAATCTCTGTTTCATGACAGGCAACTGTTAGAATTGATACAATAGTTGCTAATACTCCAGCGAAATGTTGCAAAATTGTAACCATTTAGAGTTTGAGTCTGGCAGCTCTGTAATTTAGGCGCAAACACCAGATACACGAACATTCAACTTTAAACTTAGATTTTGGAAAAACAGTAAAAAATAAATAATGAAAAGTAATTAATTTAAACAACTTTATTTCTGGAGAATAATCTAAAAACAACTGAATTGAAAAAAGTGTTTGGAAGCTGAACAACCCCTTTAACATCAAGCCAAATGTAATATTTTATCTACTTATAATTTTATTTTTAATATTGAGTAAAATCTATTTTGGGGTAGCATGTATAAATTGGTACACATGTAACCAACCAAGCAGAAAGATAGAAATGAAGTTTGGTGGTATCTGTCTTGAAGATCTCTCTCTAATTTTTGTTGGTTGAACATTGCAGCGAAACACATGGAGTACCATAAGAATGAAAAATAAGCCAATTGGACCAAAAATTCCTGTTCGGAGGCAGAAAGAAGTGGAGGTGACCAGCAAAACCAGGAAGTTGAATGTAACTAAAAAAGATAAACATGGCCAGCTAGAGAGCGCGCGAAGCCCTTTGCAGTCCTGTGAAAATCTTGCACGTTCGTTATGCACTCCTTCACCAATGAGGGAAATTAGGCTTTCTACAGAAAACAGAGTACCTGCCATCAGTCCTGTTGGGAATGAACTGGAGCCATTTGCTCCAGGATCTCTTAAAAGATCCAAAACCTACTCTGTTTTGTGCACAGTAGAGTATAATGAATCCACAGAAGTTACAACCACATCTAAATATTACACAGATGCTCACGTTGAGGAAGAATGGACTCTAAATGCTCACAAACTAAATAAACAGTCCATGTCCCCAATAAATCCAATGCACAGCCAGAATCACAATGTTACACTTACTCCAGACCTCATGATTGAATTTGCTTTGAACTCTGTCATCTCTCCCACTGCATTTTGTAATCAAGGCCCTGTACAAATAGATGCTTGTACTAGTGTTCATACAGAAGAGGAATTAACTCAGGAAAGATTTAATTTGGCAAGCTCCAAAATGCCTTCTCCGGCATCTTCCATGGTGACACCGAAAAGGAAATTCTTAAGTCCAAATTCATTTTTGAACAACAGTTTTGTTCCTGATGAGTTTTTCAGTGCAGATGAACACACGCCAATCATTTCACCAGAACAATTTGTCAGAGAAAATGGTTTGACTTCACAATCGGCATCTTCATTAAATGGACCAATGCTTTCCAATTCATGTCAGTTGGCAAATCAAAATCTCTCAAGGTTATCAAGCTCCTCTGCAATTCAGGACGTTCAGATTAGTGGCGGGCCTGTGGAACAGGAGCTTTCCAGCCCCATAATGGAGCCAGTACTGAACTCTAGGCTGACATACTGTGTAAAGAAGACAAAACAATTAATTAAATTTGCAGCCGAGCATAGCCAAAATCTTGTAGAAGAGCCAGAAAAGCCTTGTGTGCTTTCCGCAACTGTTACAAAACTAAAGGCTGAAGATCGTAAAGAAAAACCAACAGGCCAACTGCCAAAATCAAGGAGGAGACTTGGCAATACTACACCTGAACATAATGGCTCTGTGACTTCTAGTAACATTGTATTGCAAGACTTGCCAGTGATAAGTGTGCCTTGTCTTAATTATCATTCAAGTGCAGAATCATATAAGCGTGCATCTAAGTCTCTTGTCCTAAATCGAAAGAGGAAAAGTGAGGAATTTTTGGGTACAAATAAGGAGACTGAGCTGGGTACCATTCCACAATTCAAGAAGACTCATCTCTCTAAACCTGATTTTTCAAATGCAAGCAATAAGGAGAAATTCAGCCAACGAAAACCACTTGGTAAGTTTTTGAATAAACTTTAATTGCTAGCTTGCTCCCCGTTATTCATGTATGTTTATTAGAACACAAGTACAGTACCATAAACCTCAACTATGAAGAATCCCAGCTGTGGGCAGGGAACTACCACTCACAGCATCTCTGTATCATGTCACTTATTACATGATACCATAAGTTATTACTCAGTGAAATGTGCAATATAAGCTTTATATTTTCAATATTGTTTAATTTATTTCTATTCCTGGATGAGAGATCATTTTTATATGCACTGTTCTAGTTACACATCTACTGAAATCAGAGAAGACCCTAAAGACTCAGAATGCGGCTGCAAAAGGAAAACCTACCATCTTAAAAGCTCAGTCAGGTACTTTCATATCCACTCTCTTTCTGGGGAATATGTTTTTGAAAAGTTGGTCTAAGACAGCATTGTCTCATACCACAGAAAATGGATGTTCTTCCAGGCAAGAGCCTGCTCAAATTTTCTTTAATTGTTTTTTTTTTTTTTTTTTTTTTTTTTTTAGAAGATCCTGCGGTCTTGTTTCATTTTTCGATGCTTTTATTTTTCACTAACTTTTTTTTATTTTTTTTTAAGATTATGTTGGACCGCCTAAACAGAAGGTGGCAGTTACTTTTAAAAACTCCAAACGTGTTGTAGCTATTCCACAGTCAAAACTTGTTTTCACAAAGACTCCCAAAACAGGTAAATCCAAGTTATTTGGAACATTTTGTTGATGTATTCAATATACGAACAGTTATTTTGTAGTATTGATTTTTTAACATCTTCTGAAGGTTTTAGTTTGACAAAAAAATGACCTTGCTTAACAAAATGTTATTCCTTGATTAACTTTATTAACCATTTCTTCTTTCTCTTAATGCAGTTATTCCTCGACACCCAATGCCATTCGCTGCTAAAAATATGTTTTATGATGAACGCTGGATGGCAAAGCAAGAGAGGGGATTTACCTGGTGGTTAAACTTCATACTCACCCCTGATGACTTTGCTGTGACGAGAGATTCTAGTAAAGGTAAGGATGTAGTATCTTGACTGCAGTCTAAGGTTTTTCAGTTGTTTCTTTCTGTAGCATAAGCTATATATTTCACAGTTCTTCTCTCATAGCAATTTTTATCATGTTTTGCTTTTATATTCTTTATACTGTCACTTGTATAGTGAACAGTGAAACCAGAATAAGTAAATGGAAAAGGTCTGGGACCTACTGAATTTTATAACCTCTTAATGCTTGGTTTTATTCTTATATTCTGCATTAACCTAAACATGTTTTGTACTTGAATGGGTCTTGGGTATCTTTCCCAGTCCTGCTCTCTGTGATTAATACATTTTTTCTTTATTTTGGCCACACATCTTATGATAAACCTACTCTCACTAGTGATGTACGGGTCGTATTTTTCCCGACCCTAAACCGCCCTCCCTCAGCCTGCACACACACGACATCCGGGTTCCTTTTATAGACCCACGTCGACCTGCCTCGCCGATGATGTCTCAAGGGGGCGGACGAGCAGGTGCATGGCTATAAAGACAGAAGCCGGCATTTGAAGGGGTCTGAAGAGAAGTGCAAGGTCGGCCCGAACGCGCCCGACCCGTGGGAACCCCTATGATTAAAATTGTACCAAATTAAATATCTACACCCCCAGTAGGCGTTTCAGAGCTTAATGCCTATATGGTTTGGGTGGATGCACACTTGGAACAGTGTAGGGTTACAATGAGATTTTTCTTCTACAGTAAGAACATTTATTGAACCATAAAAGGATTTATGAGAACTTTTCAAGCTCAGTTAATAAAATTCTAGAATGCTAAAGTGTTCTGCAGTCTTTTTGAGAGTGTGGTTTGAAAGATATCCTTAGACCTCCTAACACAAATATGTCTGAAAAACAGGCATCAATTATAATCTTATTAAAGGGATTGATACTGTTGGCTGAATTATCAGAGGTTTGAGGTTACATTTGCAAAAACCATGTATAGATATTGTGAAGCTCCATTTTTCTGTAAATTTTTGACTATGTATTTCAAATTCCATTTTCTAATTGATACTATTTTTCCAAACCAGTACATGCTGCTACACTGATCCTAGGGACAGAGAATACCCACAAAGTTAGTGTTCCAAGAGCACCCACAAAGGAGGAGGTATCGCTCAAAGCTTATACAACTCGTTGCAAGCTAAATAGACTGAGGCGATCTGCTTGCCGTCTTTTCACTTCGGAGCCTGTTGTAAAAGCCATTCTGAGGCTTGAAGTTGAGATTGAAGCTCAGCGTCTACTTGTAAGGAGGGACAGACATCTATGGAAGGATATTGGTAAATCATCAATAAAATACTTGGTTCTTCCAAAATACTTCTGTCACAGTAAAACTAAAATGTTATCTCATGATTTTGGGAACATCTTAATAACCCGAAACGCGTAAGGTGGAGGACACATCTTTTGACTTTGCTTCAACTATTTGATGGAAGATTGCCTTAATTTGAGTGCCTGCTCCATATTTATTTTTGGTAGCAGACCAAGTATTTTTAGTTTGTGATAATATGGTTTGGTTTAATCCATATCCATGAATTTATCTCCTGGCAGCTGTTAAATTTTATATTTATGGCACGTTTGCCAATATGGCTGAATTTGGCCAAATTGCCTGTTGCCTCCTTTTTGTTTCATGCTTTATTTCTTTTTTTTTTTTTTTTCCCTAGTGGAAGGATCTCCCTCTTGGTTTTCTTTTTAAGGGGTTGTTTACCTTACTTCATGTTTTTTCAGTTGTGTTTAGACAGTGCACCAGAATTAAAGATTTTTTTTTAATCACTATTTGTGACCGTTTTTTTCAATACTGAAGTTTAAAGTTTATTTTTTCACCTTCTTATGTCTTTCCAAGCGGGGGGGGGGGGGTTCACCGACTCTGTAAACTGTTCTAAATTGATACATTTCTTTATCCTTGCTGAGCAGAATTAAATGCAGCTGTTATATTATATTGATACAATAATTGCTAATATCCCACAGATACTGCTGAGAATTGTAGCAAATTGTAACCATTCCGAATCTGCACCTGGATTATTGAGCTGCCAGACTGGAACACCAGAGACAGGAACATTAAATTTAGATTGTGGGAAAACAATTAAAAATAGAAAGCAATTTAAAAAAGTCCTTTATTTATGGTCAACATCTGAACGCAACTCAACTGAAAATCGTGTTTGCTACTGTATGTTAAAGGCGTTCACCTTCTAAACAGCTGTATAAATATTTATAAGCAAACTTTTGAGAAATATGTTAAGGTTAAATGTGTTGTGTATTTACATGTAAATTTCCATTTTCCACAGGTGAGCGACAGAAAATACTAAACTGGCTTTTATCCTATAATCCACTGTGGCTGCGCATTGGCCTTGAGGCAAGTTACGTTTTGTTGCTGTGTCGGTTATAGCGCCACCATGTCCTTTGCTAAATATACTGTATTTTGTGTTGAGTTAAATATACTGGCACAGGGAGCCTTATTTATCTGCATATTTTTATTCATATCAGTGGGAGCTGCCTGAATATGTAATCTCATCTAATCAAGATACATATAGCTTTCTATATAGTTTTCAGGGATTATTTCTGAATTTATAATTTTTTTTTACTACGTCTTGACAGACTATCTTTGGAGAGCTGATTTCTCTGGAAAGCAACAGTGATGTTACCGGCTTGGCTGTGTTCATCTTAAATCGCTTGCTGTGGAATCCTGATATAGCAGCGGAGTACAGACACCCTTCCGTACCACATCTTTACCGTGACGGTAATTGTCTAAAATACTACTACTATTACTAAACAGTTTAGTAATCTTTTTCTTCTTGTCTAAATTGGTGCTGGTTTTTAATAAAGGACACATTTGTCAGGCAAAGCTGTCACTTATAGAGGACTGAGGTAACAGTTGACTAGCATCACAACATTTGAATGTAACAGGCTAATTTATCATTTGAGTCAGTTTTTTTTATCCATTTGCAAAAAAAATGCACAAGCATTTTCTGAAACCACAAATAGTCAGAATGTATTAAAGGCAATGTCAGCCCCAAGCTTTAACCAAATGCTGCTTTCAATAGCAATTGTTTTTACAAATGACTAAAAGCACTGAAACTTTTTAATAAATGTATACTGGATATGTTTCACTGTCGCCTTAGGGGGACACCGGGAACAATGGAGCTTAACCCCATCGTTCCCTGTGCCCTTTCGACTACAGAGAAACAGATTTAACGGTAAGTATCAAAAAATCTTGTCTTTTCTTTTATTAGGCAAATTGTTATTTTGGGATTGACTTGCCCTTTGAAGAAAAAAAATGTAAAAAGTCTGCAAGTAAAGCTGGCGCAGTTTGTATAGAAGTAAATGGGAATATTCTCTTACAACTTTATTTTCTCTGCCGTCTCAGGGGGACACAGGGACTCTTGGGGTTAAGCTCCACCCTCTAGGAGGCAGGACACTTAGAACTGATTTGCAAGGGGGCGTGTCCGGGACTCCGTCTTAACCCCACACTGCCATAATCCCTCAGTTTTTAAGTGTCCTGCTTACTAGGAGGAGGGACAGCCCTTGTCCCCCAGAGACAAGAAACTCAAGATGGGGTATCCTAGGGTCAGGACTACCTGTTCCCTTTAGCGATTACCTCCCTCGTGGGACAGCACCGGGGTCCTAACCTAGCCCTTGGGCTATACTGACCAGTGGACAATTCCTGCCCCCCGCTTATAGGGGGGACAGAGGGTCCTACCGGCGCTTTGAATGTGTGAGTATGCTGTGCCATTATCTCATACTACTCTCCCCCCCCCTTCCCCCCCCTCCGCCTCCGCCTTCTCCCTCTTGCTAGGGATTGTTTGCCCTGTTGGAATCGGTTCAGACATCACCAGAGGGGACTCAGCCTTCCCCGTCTTCATGTCGGCGGCAGCAGGGATATTTATCTGCCGCAGGCTGCTTGCGCGCTCTCTTGGAACGCATGGCTATGCGTTCCAGGCGCCATTTTGACGGCGCGTCTCTCTTTACAGGAGGCGCATGCGTTCCAGGCGCCATTTTCTTTTCCCGCGCCGCATTGAGAGCGACGGTCTCTACACTGGCGCACTTCTTAACCTCAGCAAGCACTTCTCGGCAACTGGAGCGGAGTGGGGGGGCCACAGAAAGGGGCCACAGTGACAGCAGTTATCCAGGTCACTAAGGGGCAATACAGCGCTTCAGCTTCAGCCCTATCATTGCCATATTTCCTCAGCAGGTACCTCAGTTACTGCAGCTCATGGCAGAAGGTAAGACAGGGGATCTTTTCCCCAGGGCTGGTGGGAGAGCAGCCTCAGTAGCAGCAGCGCAGGTTACTTATTTTTCCTGTAAACACTGCCACTCTAAAATTCCTGGGGGCCAGGGAGAGCCTATCTGCAGGTCTTGCTCCAAGGGGCAGGGGTCTACCCCTCCCATGGGATCCAACTCTTCCAGTTCACTGCTGCCCGGGGATCCTTTACAAGACACGGCTCAGAGCGAAGGAGCAGGTACTTCCACTGACCCTCCAGCTCCATTATGGGCTATTAAGCTTTCACAGTCATTGGCCTCATTGCAGAGTCTCCCTTCCATTGCTGACAATTTAGGCAAAGCCTTAGCCAAATTAGGGCAGAAGTCTAACGGGAAACGCAAGAGAACTTCTAGTCCCAAAGGAGATGCGGGCGGTTACGCTTCTTCAGATGCATCATCTGTAGCGGGGGAAAATTCACAATCTGAGGGCGAACTTCCTCTTTCCGACGTTTCCTCAGCATCAGAGGAAGAAAATGAAGATGGTTCTAAGGTTAGGGATGTTCAGCATGACATCAACAACATAATTAAGGGAGTAACGGAAGTACTAAAAATCACGCAAACCGCAGAACAACAGTCTGCCTCTGCGAGCCTGTTCAAAAGACAACAAAAATCCTCTGTCTGTTTTCCTTCACATGAACAACTGCTAAACATTATTCAAGAAGAATGGAATTCTCCGGAACGAAAATTTCAAGCCACCCGAAAATTTTCTAAGTCTTACCCCTTTTCCAGAGATTTGGTCGACAAGTGGTCCATGCCTCCCTCAGTGGATGCTCCGGTTTCCAGATTGTCCAAATCCACAACACTCCCGGTCACGGATGCCGCAGCCTTTAAGGATCCAAGTGACCGTAGGCTGAAAGGTTTCCTAAGGTCAACATACTCTTCGGCCGGATCTACTTTACGCCCTGCACTCGCTTCAGCATGGGTAGCCAGAGCCATCCAAGCCTGGTCTGAGTCTCTGATCAACGATATACAAGAGGGAGTACCAAGAACGGATCTTATGTCGACGGTACAATCCATAGCAGAAGCATCAGCCTATTTATGTGATGCCACTCTAGATACGGCACAAATCACTGCCCGCACGTCAGCTCTATCGGTTGCAGCTCGCAGAACGCTTTGGCTAAAGAACTGGACTGCCGACCTCAGTTCAAAGAAGTCCCTTACCTCCTTACCGTTCAAGGGACAACGTCTCTTTGGTGAGGAACTGGAGAAAATTATTTCACAAGCCACGGGAGGAAAGAGCACGTTTCTCCCTCAAAACAAGAGCAAAACCAACTCCTATCCCAGACGTGGGAAGTTTTTTCGTCCCCAAGGAGGACGGTTCACCAGGCGACATAATTCACCACAGCGTTCCCAATTCCGCTCAAAGACAAACGACAAGGGTCGACCTACGTGGAAGTCCAACAAGTTCCACAACAAGCCCCCGGGGGATAAATCCACTTCTGCATGACGGGTCACCCCCTCCGGAATCTCAGCATCCAATAGGGGGCAGACTGTTGCGATTCCGGGAGGTATGGAACCACTATTCATCGGACGCTTGGGTCAACGAGATCATAGCCGAGGGTTACCATCTCGACTTTTCTTCGCTTCCCCCCAACAAGTTCATCATGTCCCGGGTTCCATCCAACCCCAACAAAGCTCAAGCTTTTTACAACTGCATTTCCAACATGGAACAGAACGGAGTCATCGTTCCTGTTCCTCATTCAGAGACATTCTCGGGGTTTTACTCCAATCTCTTCCTTGTACCCAAGAGAGACGGATCATTCAGACCTGTTTTAGATCTCAAACTCCTCAACCGGCACATTCGGTTTGTCCGATTCAAGATGGAGACACTGCGTTCAGTTATCCGGGGGATGGACCCGGGACTGCTGCTGATGTCCCTGGACATCAAAGATGCTTACCTCCATGTTCCGATTTGGCCTCCACATTATCGTTTCCTGAGGTTCGCCTTCAAGAATCAGCACTACCAATTTGTGGCATTGCCATTCGGCCTGTCCTCAGCCCCCAGAGTATTCACCAAACTAATAACAGTCTCTGCGGCAACGATGAGACTCCAGGGAATTTCGGTGACACCTTACCTGGACGATCTACTCATCAAGGCCAGGACAGAAGATCAGAGCAGACAGAGTCTTCAACAAGCAATATCTCTTCTTCAGAATTTCGGTTGGACTATCAATTGGGACAAGTCCAACCTGCGACCCAGTCACCAGATGATATTTCTGGGTCTCGAATTCAACACCCTAACCCAAAGGGTGACCCTTCCTCTGAACAAGCAGTTAAAAATCAGAAGCCAGGTCGGCCTGCTTCTCCGCAACCGACGTCCCACAGTACATTCAGCAATGAGAGTTCTAGGACTGATGGTATCATCCATCGAGGCGGTTCCCTTCGCCCAGATACACCTTCGCCCTCTACAAGCCAACATTCTCTCAGGGTGGAAGGGAGGGTCTCTCTCTCAAACATTCTCTCTCCTGAACACAACAAAGGAGTCCCTCACCTGGTGGCAAAGACGAGAACATCTAGCCATGGGTCAGTCTTGGGCAATCCCAGACTGGACGGTGATCACGACAGACGCAAGTCTCCGAGGTTGGGGAGCAACATGGAACAATCTATCGGTGCAAGGTCTATGGTCCCTCGAAGAAACAAACTTATCCATAAACATACTGGAGCTTCGGGCGGTTCGTCTAGCTCTCAATCATTGGTCTCGCCACCTTCAAACCAAGTCTGTTCGAGTGCAAAGCGACAACTCCACCACCGTCGCATACATCAACAGACAAGGAGGGACCCGCAGCAGGGCGGCCCTAGCGGAAGTACAGCAAATACTGGCTTGGGCGGAGTTCAGGTCGGTAACTCTATCGGCCATCCACATCCCAGGGGTGACAAACACAAAAGCGGATTTCCTCAGCAGAAACCAGCTGGATCCGAGCGAATGGGAACTCCATCCGGAATCCTTTGCGGAGTTGGTCTCCCAATGGGGTCTTCCCCAAATCGACCTCATGGCAACCAGAACCAATCGCAAAGTGTCCCAATTCTTTGCTCGTTACCGGGATCCGATGGCGATGGGGGTGGACGCCATGACTCAACCCTGGTGCTTCAACCTGGCCTATGTATTCCCCCCCCTTCCCATGCTACCTCGAGTGCTGAAGAAGATCAGACGATCACAGCTCACGATCATCGTGATCGCACCATACTGGCCCAGGAGAACCTGGTTTTCGGATCTTCGGGAGATGTCGATAGATCAACCAATTCGACTTGCTCCCAGACTCGACCTACTGCGGCAAGGTCCCATTCTCCATCACAACCCGGGTCTCTTTGCTTTGACGGGTTGGCTGTTGAAGCAACCATATGGAGACGACAAGGCATAGCGGAAGACGTGATCGCTACCTTACTCAAATCACGAAAACCCACGTCATCCAGAGCTTACCACAGAGTCTGGCGGAACTATTGGAACTGGTGCAAAGACGCAGACTTCCCATTCCTGGATCTCAACGTCCCTAGAATTCTCTCTTTTCTCCAGAAAGGACTTCAGTTAGGGCTGAAGCTAAGTTCCTTGAAGGTGCAAGTCTCAGCTCTGTCCGTTTTACTACAATCACGTCTGGCGCTGGACAGTTCCATCCGTACGTTCCTACAGGGAGTTGCACGCATCGTTCCTCCCTTCCGTCCTTCACTCCCAGGGTGGGATCTTAACCTGGTACTAGAGTCTCTGCTGGATCCCCCCTTCGAACCCTTAGGAGTAATATCTGAAAAGTGGCTTACCTGGAAGGTGGTGTTCCTCGTGGCAATTTCTTCAGCCAGAAGAGTCTCAGAAATTGGCGCTTTATCCTGTGATCCATCCCTGCTGGTCTTCCATAGGGATAAGGCAGTGCTACGCACCGTTCCATCCTTCCTTCCCAAGGTCGTATCTTCCTTTCATATCAACCAGGAGATAGTGGTTCCTTCCCTTTGTCCAGATCCCAAGAATGAGAAGGAACGACGATTGCACAAATTGGATGTGGTTAGAGCGCTCCGCTGGTATCTTGAACGATCCAAATCCTTTCGACGATCTCAATCCCTATTTGTAGTCCCTTCCGGACCACGCAAAGGTATGGCGGCCTCCAAGACTTCTATTGCACGGTGGATCAGAGAGACAATTCGTCAGTCCTATCTTTCCAAGGGCAAGCCTCCACCAGAGAAGGTTCGTGCACATTCCACAAGGTCACTGGGACCTTCCTGGGCATGGCGTAATTCTGCTTCCTTGGATCAGATTTGCAGAGCAGCCACCTGGTCCTCAGTACATACATTTACTAAATTCTACAGCCTTGACACTTTTTCCTCGGCTGAGGCCGCTTTTGGCCGCACGGTACTGCACACGGTGGTGCGGTAACGTGTTTGATTCCAATTCGCTCCCGCCCTGCTGTTCTGGGACTGCTTTGTTAAGTCCCCAAGAGTCCCTGTGTCCCCCTGAGACGGCAGAGAAATAGGATTTTTTGATACTCACCGTTAAATCCTTTTCTCTGTAGTCGATAGGGGGACACAGGGACTCTTGGGGTTAAGCTCCACCCTCTAGGAGGCAGGACACTTAGAACTGATTTGCAAGGGGGCGTGTCCGGGACTCCGTCTTAACCCCACATTGCCATAATCCCTCAGTTTGTACCAAAGAGACTGCTGAAAAAAGGGATTATAATATAACAATTTACAAACTTGCAGAACAGGTAATGCAGGAAAAACGTTTCCCATGGACCAAATGGTCAACTTTCGCTCAGGGTTGGGAAGCCCTGTGTCCCCCTATCGACTACAGAGAAAAGGATTTAACGGTGAGTATCAAAAAATCCTATTTTTGTCAGTTTATTAAAACCATTCAAGATTTTCAGCCTCAAGGAAAACAAATGCAACAATTTGTTTCCAGCTGGCTTTTTTCCACAAAAGCCATACCTGTTAATATTTTGTAGGAGTGTTTTTTGCGTCTGCATTTTTTCACACAAATTTTAATTTTGATAAATCTGCCCCTTTGCCTAAGGGAATGATAAATATGTAGTGATAATTTTAGGAAAGACTTTTTAGGAAGACTTTTTTTTTTTTTTTTTTTTTTTTTCCTCCTAAAAAATATATTCATATAAACCCTTTTTATTTTATTTTTTTCTATAGCCCTCCATATTGGGCTTTAGTGTGTTCTTGTGTCCTTACTGGTGTGCATTGCTTTTACCAGGCCATGAAGAGGCTTTATCCAAGTTTACACTGAAGAAGCTGTTGCTTCTTGTATTCTTCCTTGACCATGCCAAGCAATCCAGGCTTATTGATCATGATCCCTGTTTGTTTTGGAAAGATGCTGAATATAAGGTTTGTGTTTTTTCTTTACCTTTTGTAATGTTGGGGCACAGGCAAAAAGAATAAATGTGAAATAGTGACTGCTTCTGGGCCTTCCTTCCATGCGTATTGCCTCAGTCACTTTTATATTAAATAGGTATCACTAGCTATATTCTGTCTTTTAAATGGAGATTGTTTTGTAGACAAGTAAAGATCTCTTGCTGACGTTTTCTCGGGATTTTCTGAGTGGAGAAGGGGATCTGTCTCGGCACCTTGGTTATCTCGGCCTACCAGTCAGCCATGTCCAAACTCCACTTGATGAATTTGACTTTGCCGTCACTAATCTGGCAGTGGATTTACAGTGTGGAGTGCGTTTGGTGTAAGTATTAACATTTTATTTGTGTCTGTGGACTTTTATTAAGCATTGGATAAAAGATAGAAAATAATATATTGTTGCAGCTTTTTTATTTTTTGTATTTTAAGCGGTTTTCCTTCTGTCTAGTTTACACGAAATTAGAGAGATAGCACTTATTCTCTTTCCTTGCAGGAGAACAGTAGAACTTCTGGCACAGAACTGGAGCTTGTCAAAGAAACTTCGGGTTCCTGCAATAAGCCGCTTGCAGAAGATGCATAATGTGGAAGTGGCACTTCAAGCCTTAATGGAGCGGGGTGTTCCACTTAAAGATGAGCGTGGTAATTATTCATGGGTAGCGCAGTTTGTAGAATTAACTTTTGTGCTTTTTTTTTTTTTTTTTTTTTTTTTCTCTTCACTTTTTTGCCTGTCTCCAACTTTTAATCGCATTTGCTTGCTAAGTCTGACCGGCAAGCAGATAAATTGCAATAATTGTGCAAATAGTATTCCTATCTGAAAGAACTGGAACAAAAGCAAACATAGGTGGAGGTGCCATTGCGTACTTGCTTAAAACCATGTGTTCAGGATTATTGGTCCTGCAAAGACCAACTGCAATGTTTAATTTGCTATTACATTGATAAAGGGCAGCCATGTACACTAGAAAGTTGTATAACGATTACCTATAAACATTGACCATTATAAGATAATTCCCTTTGATAAAAGTGGTCAAACTAATCCATGCCTTGTATTGGCAAAATTATTTGTATCAAGTGGTCTTTAAAGGGAATGTTAACCCAAAAAATAATTTGCCCATTAAAAAGTTTTTTTTTAATTCTGAGCAGCTTTGCAATATACATTCATTACACATTTTCTCTTTTTAAGTTATTTGTATATATTGCTATCTTGTTTGTCTGTCCATGTATATTCTCTGCCCTGATGACTCAGACTGTTGAGACAATGTAAATAAAGGCAGCTGATTAACAGACGTGCTTGCTGGGGGACCAAGACATTTTCAACATTATTTAAAAGTAACAACTAAAAGTTAAGCAAATGCTGCTTTAAAAGCAATTGTTTTTACAAATAACTTTTAATTGTATCAGTCTCTTGTTGTTCATTTTATACTGCTAGCATTATAAATGTAGCATTCTGATCTACTATTACTATGAATTTTTTATAGGTGCTTCCATTACCTCTAAGGATATTGTAGACCGGCACCGGGAACGCACTCTGGCACTTCTATGGAAAATTGTATTTGCTTTTCAGGTACTGCATAACCTATTATAAATATACACACACTAGATAGAGCAGCTCGGTATACAAAGGCTTCTCAGTGGTCTGCTAATTTGTTTTTCTTTTTGGGATCGGGTAGTAGACTCTGACTTTTCTGTTTACCTTTTTTCCTATGATCAGTGTCATCCCATTTAATAACCACAATTTTTTCTTCCCACTTTCAAAAAGGTGGATGTTTTACTCAGTACTAAACAACTCAAAGAAGAAATACAGGTTCTAAAAGTGAGCTACATCACACAAAAACAACTGGCAGCCCTTCGCTCACTGTCAAAGCCAATGACCATACAGAAGAGGGAAAGTGACTCCTTTGAGCCTGAGAAATATAGTGAGAGAGTGTCTCTTCTCATGGAGTGGGTTAATGCAGTATGCAGATTTTACAGCACAAAAGTAAGCAGAGAAGAGAAATTAGTGATTATTGCAGTAGTCATTTTATGCACTGTTTTAGTGTGTGTGTGTGTGTGTGTGTGTGTGTGTATGTATATATGTGTGTGTGTGTGTATGTATATATATATATATATATATATATATATATATATATATATATATATATATATATATATATATATATATATATATATATATATATATATATATATATATATATATATATATATATATATATATATATATATATATATATATATATATAGAATATTTTCACACTTTTGCCTATACTGTGTATAAAAATGGGAACTATACAGTGAAGAAATGGTTTTATTGATAAAGGACCAGGAATAGTTTAATCATCGAGGGGAAGGCATCTCCTCCCCCAGTGATAAATGTTGCTTAACGTTTACCCCAGGTCGCTGTGCCTCTTCTTAAAAAAAAAAAAAAAAAAAAAAAAAAAAGTTTAATTGCATGTGCAGTATAGAACTTTTTCCTGACCTTTCTATACTTCACATGCAGCCTGTAGGATTAGTGAAGTGTACATAAAATATGGCAACACCAAACTCTACCAGCAGTACCCCTGGTTGGTGCATTTTTTTTTTTTTTATAAAAGAAGAGGAGCACTAAACTGGTGTAACATGTACGCAACTTGAATCACTGGGGTTGCCTAATATTTTGTTATTTTTACCTGTCCTTTTCCATTAAGCTATGTTCCATGATAATAGTTTTGTTTTTAATAGAATCTAAGTCAAATATACATTTTCTCTTCAGATGGCTTTTCTTCTCTGTTGGACAGATTATGCAAATAATGGTTTTGTTTTTGTCCTTAGGTGCAAAATTTCACTGTGTCCTTTTCAGATGGGAGAGTGTTCTGTTACCTAGTAAATCACTACCACCCTAGTTATTTACCTCTTAATGCAGTAAGTCAGCGTACCACTCAAACTGTGGAATGCTGCCAGAGTGGCACAGCAATGCTAAATTCTTCATCTGATTCTGACAACTCTCTGGATGTGTGGCCCGGTGTATTTGACCAAGGTAAAATATTTAGTTTTCTTTTGCGTAGCTTAATTGTCACGTCAAAGGGTCAAGTGCACAAAATTGTTGGGTTTGTTTTCCTGTGTCTCTGCAGCGACCATAGCTGTACTTCAGCCTAATAGCTAATGTAGGTGGAGAAACGGCATATGATGTAATGGAAACATGACACAACTAATATAGGTGGCTATTGGCCTGCACATGCTCAAATATATATTCTCTGCCAATAAATCCCTATACCTGCTGTCAGATGGTTTCCATTTACTTCACTGGGAACACGAGCTGTTCCAAGCGTTTTCTTTTGGGGGGTTTTTTGCCAGTAGAAAAACTACATTCACTGCCATTAGCTTCAGACTGTCTAAGTCCGCTTTTACAGTAAAGGACATACAGCGACTCCCAACAATGTCAGAGTAATATCTGATAACTGAGGTGCCTGGGTGTAGATTGGCCATTATAAGGAGTAGGTTTGCGCTTCAAAATTTTACCTAATTATAGGAAGGGCTTCAACCTCCATGGAGATCATTAATCAACACTAGGCAGAAACCATAGCCACCAACCAAATGTTTGTTTTTATTCTACTTAAAACGGCTGGCTGGAAAAAGCTAATCATTGATGCTTGCTATGGGTTACTGCCCAGGTTCAGAATTGTCAATTATTTGTATTACTGAATGTTTCTTGGCTATTTGTGTAGAAACCAGGTGGTGGTTGTTGGTTTCAATACATTTTTGTTAATTCTTTTTGTTTCCATATATTCTTGCCACATTGTTTTGTTTGTTTGTTTTTAGTAGGATGCTACTTTTTTTTTTTTTGTTCTTCAAAAAAGATTTTTTCTAAAATGGAATTTCATTTTGCATGCAGGTGTTGCATCATCTGCTTTATATAAAGAGTTGTTGGAAAATGAGCAAGCCAATTTCAGCCTGGTACATACAGCAGTGGCCGATTTAGGTGGGATTCCTGCAATGGTTCATCACTCTGATATGTCTAATACCATCCCCGATGAGAAGGTATGAATGCAAACTATAACTTTAATATACTTAAAGATAACCTTTTCTGTAAGTGTGGGAGTAAGCAGAGCACAGACGTCTTACAGGTTTCTACAGCTATCAAGCCTTTAGATCCATGCCATGTGCCTCTGCTGTTCAGAAAATCTGTGTGCCTTCCTATGCCTCCTGCTGAGGGGGGAGGGGGCTAAAATTTGCAAACATGTATGATAAGCTTGCTGTCAGTCTCCCAGTTAGGTAGGTGAAAATGTAAAGATGTAGCATGCGATCATAGCAGCTGCTGGTGATTCACCACACCAATCTTAGAAGGGCATCCAGAGAGGATAATAAGCTAGAAAACATTTTCCTCACTTTGATCTCTTGCCTTTAGATTGTTATCACTTTCCTCTCGTTTCTCTGCGCCCGACTTTTGGATTTGCGGAAAGAAACTAGAGCAGCCCGTGTTATTCAGACATTTTGGAGAAACTACAGACTGAAAGTGGAGCAAAAGCTGCTGGAGGTAAATATTACCATTCTTTTCGATTCAGAGTGTTTTAATCTGATGAATTTATATTTAGAGTATGCAATTTATGTATACATTTCATTGCAATGGAAATCGGTGTTTTATTCCTTTTATTTATTGTTCCTTTCTGTTCTTTGACTTTTAAAACAATGTAACAGAAGTCAGGTCCCTTTATTAGATATTTTTATCAGTTGTCTTTCAACATTGTTTTAGGAGTCAGAGCTAGGTGTTCACAGAATGTAAACAGACCGATACAGATACAGGTATGGGACCTGTTATCCAGAATGCTCGGGACCTGGGGTTTTCCGGATAACTGATCTTTCTGTAATTTGGATCTTCATACCTTAAGTTTGATAAAATAAGTTCTGAACATCAGTTAAACCCAGTTGGGTTTTTTTTTTTTTGCCTCCAATAATGATTAATTATATCTTCTAATTATATCATATTCAGGCACAGTTTTATAATTACAGAGAAAAAGGAAATATTTTTTTTTAAAAAATTGGATTATTTGGATAAAATGGAGTCTGTGGGAGTTTTCTTTTCTGTAATTCTGAGCTTTCTGGATAACTGGTGCCTGGGTAACGAATTCCATACCTTTACTAGCAAATACAGCTAACCACAACGCTTAATGTTTTAGGCATGTTGGAAATTTGCATTTTCCAGTCTTCTCATTTCAGTTTAATTGTTTATTGCTAATCATAAGATTTTATTAGGCTAGTTAGTAATATAACATGGGACTGTCTATGTGATGTATGTGACTGGGTGGTCATAGGAAAAGTGATTGGCAGTTTACAGTGCAAACCTTCCCCCGCCCCATTAAGGGGGGTGTCTGAATGGCATATGATACCCCTGCTGTGAGGTCTTTAATAAAAGTATTTACATCCATTTTTTTTTTTACAGAGGAAACACAAGGCTGCTTGTATTATCCAGCGTGCGGTGATTAGATTTCTCTCACGCTGCCGACTGCAGATCAGAAGTTGCTCTGCCGTTGTCATACAGAAACACTTCCGGAGGTATCTGGCGCAGAGAGAGTTGAAAGAATTGAAGGCTCTTAAACACAAGGAGCTTCAGACTAAAGCAACTGTAATCATTCAGGTACTTGGCCTTTACTTTAGTATTCTATTTGGCCTCTATATAGATAGTTCTATTTGGTGTCTCCACTCTTAGGAAGCTCAGTCTTGAGTGTTATCCAAAAACTTTTATTCTTGGCATAATGTGGCAGTATGTTATATTTAGTTTCTTTTTTTACTGCATTTAGACTGTGTCCTGGGGTACACTATACAAGTGAGGTTGGAGATATGTGTGTGTGTAGATAGATAGATAGATAGATAGATAGATAGATAGATAGATAGATAGATATAGAGAGATATGTATAGCAGAAACTTGTGTTAAAGATGTTTTACGTGGAACAACTTTCCCTGTGCAATGAAGTTCATTTGTTTAAAGTGAATTAATAAGCTCTGTATAAACAAACCCTAAACTGCAGCTGCTATTCTTTAAAGATAAGGACCGCTCATTTTGAAAAAGTGGCCTATTTTATCTTATTCTGAATTGTTCTGTCCCTTTGATAACTAGTGATTGAAAACATTGATATGCAGAGTTTTTTTGTATACTGTTTTATTTAACACCCCCGGAAAATGCCACCACCTATCGCAATTTTCACTAATGGATTTGCATTTTTTTTCCCCTACAGAGATTTTGGAGAGGATATTCAGCCCGGAAAAGATTTGTTTTTCTACGGCACTATGTTATTCGCATGCAAGCAAGAGTAAGGGCTAAGCGAGCGGAGTCCTCATATAAGCGGATTCAGTGGGCTACATTAACATTGCAAAGCCACATGCACTCCTGGTTGTTGGGTAAAAAGGAGCGGCAGAAATATCTCCATATGAAATCTTCTATTATCATCATCCAACGTGCTTTTAAGAAATGGAAAAGCGAAAAACAAAAAAGGCACACAGAAGCAGTTTTAATAATTCAAAAATGTTATAGAAGGTGGAAGGCATGTAAGCTGATAGCCCAGAACATAGCTGCTGTCAAAATTCAGTCTGTGTACCGTATGCACAGGGAAAGGGAGAAATTCCTTGATACCAAGTGTAAAATAATAAGGATCCAGTCTTGGTTCAGGTGCAAGAGGGATCGGAAAGCCTTTTTAATTCAGAGGAAAAATGTATTAACACTGCAGCAATACTACAGAGCATTCAAACAAGGAAGATTGGACAGGAAGACGTTTTTGGAAATGCGCTCTGCAGCAGTCTGTATTCAGGCACACTACAGAGGTATGAGAGTTCGACAGCTTTACCACAGGATAAAAGCGGCTTGCATTCTGCAGTCTTATTGGAGAATGAGGCAGCAAAAGAAGATGTATAATCATATGAAGCAACTTGTTGTTCTATTGCAGTCAAATGTCAGAAAATATCAGCAGGAGAAGCAGTTTAAGTGCATTAAAAGTGCTGCTTGTGTGATTCAGTCCTACTACAGATCCCACAGGGCAACCAAACTGGCTGTCCATAGGTTTAAGCAAAAGCGCAACGCAGCTACTGTAATTCAGTCTGCTTTCAGAAGAATGCAGGCCAGGAAAGCCAACTTACAAGTAAAAAGTGCGGTCAAAATCCAAGCACTCTACCGTTCATATGTCACAAGAAAAAAGTTTGTAGAAATGAAGGCAGCTTCTATAAAGATTCAGTCTGCTTTTAGAATGAGACAGAGGAGAGTACGTTATTGTGCTCTAAGAAAGGCAACACTGTTTGTCCAGCAGAAATTCCGTGCAAAGAAACAAATGCAAAAACAACAAGACACCTATATTAAATTGCAGATGGCTTGTGTTAAAGTGCAGGCTGCTGTGCGGGGACATTTTGTGAGAAAAGAAATCCAGTCATGGCATAAAGCTGCAACAGTCTTGCAGGCTCAATACAGAATGTGGCGACAGAAGAAGCAGTACCTATTGATATACAGAGCTGCTATTATTATACAAGAGCATTATCGGGTTCACAAGATGCAAGTTCACCAACGAGCACATTTTTTGTTAATAAAACACTCTGCTATAATACTGCAAGCCGCCTACAGAGGGTACACCTTGCGCAAATCAATTATGATTCAGAGATTTGCAGCAATACGCATACAGACTGCTTTCAGATCATGCAGAATCAGGGGCAACTATCTGAGAATTAAACAGTCTGTAGTGACAATACAGAGGTGGTACAGGTGTAAGACCGCTGGAAGAAAAGAGAGAGAGAGATTCTTATGTAGCCAAAGAGCGATTGTGACTATACAATCTGCCTACCGTGGTTGGGTCACTAGAAAACAGGTGAAGGTGTGGAACACAGCAGCAGTTTGTGTTCAGTCTGCATTCAGGCGATATGCTGCTCAGAAAAAAATAAGAACAATGACGAAAGCTGCACTTAACATACAGCAGCGCTACAGGGCTGTGCTTGCTAGCAGGCGAGAGCGGAAAAGATATCTTGAACTGTGTATTAGTGTCAAAAAAATACAGGCTTTGTGGAGGGGAAGGACTGTGAGAAAAGATCTAGAGAGGCAGCACAAGTCTGCCGCTCTTATACAGTCCTATTACAGAATGCATGTCTGCCAGATAAAATATAGAGCTATGAGACAAGCTTCGCTGCTAATTCAGCGGTTTTACAGAGCCCATAAATTAGGACAATCTCAACGATCCCTTTATTTAAGTCTGAAGAAATCTGCTACTGTCTTGCAATCTGCCTATAGAGGATGGAAGGTCAGGAGACAAATGCAAAATTTACATAACGCTGCCACCACTATCCAGACAGCCTTCCGCTCATTCATATGTCAGAAACGATACAATCTGCTCACAACTGCCACAATTACCATACAGAGACATTATCGTGCATTTTCATGTGGTAGGCTACAGAGAGCCAAGTATATTAATGTGAGAAAATCTGTAATTGTGTTGCAGTCTGCTTTCCGAAGTGCATTGGTGAGAAAAAGAATACTGAGGATGCATCAGTCAGCTGTTGTAGTCCAGAGGAATTACAGAGCTTTATTAACTGGAAGAAAGGTACAAAAGCAATACCTGGAGCTACACAAAGCAACCTGCTCACTGCAAGCTGCTTGGAGAGGTAGGATTGTGAGAAAAGATCTAGAGAGGCAGCACATGTCTGCTGCTCTTATACAGTCCTATTACAGAATGCATGTCTGCCAGATAAAATATAGAGCTATGAGACAGGCTTCGCTGCTAATTCAGAGGTTTTACAGAGCCCATAAATTAGGACAATCTCAGCGATCCCTTTATTTAAGTCTGAAGAAATCTGCTACTGTCTTGCAATCTGCCTATAGAGGATGGAAGGTCAGGAGACAAATGCAAAATTTACATAACGCTGCCACCACTATCCAGGCAGCCTTCCGCTCATTCATATGTCAGAAACGATACAATCTGCTCACAACTGCCACAATTACCATACAGAGACATTACCGTGCGTTTTCATGTGGTAGGCTACAGAGAGCCAAGTATATTAATGTGAGAAAATCTGTAATTGTGTTGCAGTCTGCTTTCCGAAGTGCATTGGTGCAAAAAAGAATACGGAGGATGCATCAGTCAGCTGTTGTAGTCCAGAGGAATTACAGAGCTTTATTAACTGGAAGAAAGGTAAGAAAGCAATACCTGGAGCTGCACAAAGCAACCTGCTCACTGCAAGCTGCTTGGAGAGGTAGAAAGGTCCGGAAAACCATTAAAGAAATAGATAAGGCAGCAACCGTAATCCAGTCACAATATCGAATGATCAGGCAGCGTTGTTGCTACAGAGAGCTTAGAGAAGCAGCCAAAGTGGTGCAGTTACGATATTGGGCTTCTAAAGAACGGGATAGACACGCTCATAAGTACATGGCCATGAGAAATGCTGCTCTGTGTATCCAGTCAGCTTTCCGAGGCATGAAAGTGAGAAGGGATCTTAAGGCCAAACACATGGCAGCTGCCATCATACAAAGACAATATAAGTGCTTTTTGGAAAGAAGAAGATTTGTCCAACTTAGGAATGCTGTTATATTAACTCAGCAAAATTTCAGAATGAAAGTTCATGCTGAGCAAATAAGGCAAGAGTATCTTAAACTTAAGACTGCTGTAGTTGTATTGCAAGCTGCTTTCAGAGGCTGGAAAGTAAGAGAGAAAATGAATCGCATGCACTACTCTGCCACAATCATTCAAGCTGCCTTTAGAATGCACAAAGCCAAGGATTCCTATCGCACCTTAAAGCATGCAGCAATTGTTATACAACAAAAGTACAAGGCAAATACTATAGGCAAGTCTGAAAGGAAACAGTATCTGAAGCAGCGACAGGCTGCAGTCACTATTCAAACAAACTTCCGTGGGATGAAGGACCGGAAAAAAATGACTATCATGCACAAAGCTGCCTCCAAAATCCAAGCCACATTTAGAATGCACCAGTGTAAAAGCCAATATATTAAAATTCAGTGGGCTGTGCATGTTGTTCAGCAAAGGTTTAGAGCAAACAACCTGCGGGACTTTGCAATATTACAGTACCATTTGATTAAAAAGGCAGTTCTCTGCATCCAGTCTTTTTATAGAGGGTTTAAAGTAAGAAAAGAACTAGAGTTCCAGCACAGAATGGCTACAAGAATCCAGTCTGCCTATAAGATGTACAGGAGGAGAGTCCTGTATAAAAATATGCAGTTGTCTGCAAGCCGTATCCAGACTTGGTATAGGTCTGTGGCAACAAGCAGGCAAGCACGTGCTGAATTTCTTCAACTTCGTAAAGCAGCAATATTGATCCAAGCTGCGTGCCGAGGAATGCTGGTCCGCAAGAACATGAAAGCAATGCACACTGCTGCAACCTGCATCCAATCTTTCTACAGAATGTACAGGCAAAGGAAATATTTCACAATGTATTTGCAGGCTGTCTGTACTATACAGCAAAGATACAGAGCAAAGATGGCTAGAGATCATTATTTCCATTCATATCAAAAGACTAGAAAAGCTGCAACTGTATTACAGGCTGGGTTTCGGGGGATGAAATCTAGAATGTTGAACCAGCAAAAGCATCAAGCAGCTGCCACTATGCAAAGGGCCTTTAAGTCATTCATGGAAAGAAAAAGCTATTTGGAGCTTAGTCAGTACCGAGCTTTGGTTTCAGGCAAAGCTGAATGCCAGAAGTTCCTTGCTTACCGTAATGCAGTTGTGTGTATTCAGGCAGCCTACCGAGGCTTTAAAGAAAGAGAGAAACTGAAACTCCGACACAGAGCCGCAACACAAATTCAGTCTCTGTTTAGGATGCACAAGCTGCACATTTCCTATCTAGCCAATAAACAAGCAGCTGTTGTAATCCAGAGATATTACAGGAGATACAGAAGTGCAAAGCTTGAGCGGATGCAATATTTAAAGGTTCGTAAAGCAGCTATTATGGTTCAGGCCCTGTACAGAGGAAAGAGAGGCCGCAAAACGCTGAGAGACATGCATAAAGCCGCAACAGTAGTGCAGGCTTGTTATCGAATGCACAGGCAGAAAAAGTACTACCTTGCCTTACAACAAGCTGTGAGAACTACACAGATTAGATTTAAAGCAAACCGTGCAAAAGTAGATGCTGTAAAGCAGTATGCCACTGTAAGAATAGCTGTAAAGACCATACAGTCGACATTCCTTGCCAGAAAAGCTGCAGAAGAAACCGAAATGGCCTCCGCTGTAATGATCCAGGCTGAATGGAAAATGCACACATTTAGGAGAGAGTTTGTTAAAATGAAGGAAGCAGCTGTAGTTATTCAAGCAGCATTCAGAGGATACAGGACCAGAAAGATACTAAAAGTAATGGATGTGTCTGCTTGTCTCATACAGCAATGGTACAGGACTTGCTGCCTCACTCGACTTCAAAGAGCACACTATTTATCCATAAGAAGTTCTGCTATTACGATTCAGTCTGCTTTCAGAGGAATGCTTGCTCGGAAGGTAGCAAAAAAAGAGCAAGCTGCAAGAAAAGTGCAGTCATTCCTTGTCATGACTCCCTATCGCAGAAGGTTTCTGAGGCTCAGAGCAGCTGCAATTGTGTTGCAGTCCAATTACAGAATGCAAAGGATAAGGCACGCATATGAGATACAGCGAGAGTCTGCACTGGTCTTGCATTGTTGCTCTAAAGCCCCTTTTACTATGAAATCTCAGAAGGAAGCTGAGAATGAAACTCACATTGACTTGGAGACAGATGGAAGACAGTTCAGTAGTATGGAAAATGCTGCTATAAAAATTCAGGTGAGTGCTTTTTTTTTCTGATTTTATTGATGCATTTGTACAAAACAAGAATATAAAGAAAAAAAAGAACATAGCAGTAGTATGGCAGATATGCAGGCGTTGTTCTACAGATCACATTATGTTGGATTCACACATTTAAAGCACATTATAACAGATCTAGTCAAGAAGTTACCAGGTTCTGCATCAAACTTTTGAGGGTATTGTTTAACCATATAGGTCAGTTTTACCGCTGGAAATCTGCTGTTTACTAAGGTGATCTATTCCCTCACTCTAGGGAGTGCATATTTAGGTGGATCTTTCTGATAAGGCTAACTTAGTTTTAACCTTTCCTTCTTCAGTTGTGATTAGCTTTTTACCATAGAAAAGTAGAGTTCTTAGAAGTGTTCTAGTTTTTATGTGAGGGGCTAGGTCATCTACCAGACCCAGCAAGCAGAACTCCGGGGTTAGGACTCCCAGTAGTATGAATAATCCTAAATTGCACCATTTTGTCTCTGGTGAAGATGAGAGAATTATTGAGGTCTGCTGTGGCATCCTCCCATAGGTCTTCATCCAAGGAGGAGATGTTTATCTTCCATTTGGCCCTAGCTTTTTTGAGGAGATTTCCGAGGGTTACCAGTGTTTTCATAGACGAGTTATTTTGGGTTTGGGTCCCATAACCTAGTCTCGTAAGGTAGGTGTTTTATTTGGACCTTTTCTAGGTCTATCCTACAAAAAAACAAGGCCATGCCTAATAGTAGATTTATCAAAGTGTGAAATTGGAGCCTACTACAAAAAAACATACCCATTTTCTTTTCTCTGTCGTCTTAGGGGGACACAGGGACCGATGGGGTTAAGCTCCACCCTCCAGGAGGCAGGACACTTGGTAACAATTAATTAAGGGGCGTGCCGTACTTGGCTTAACCCCGCACACAGTGCTAAACACTCAGTTTTTCAAGTGTCCTGCTACCAGGAGGTTGGATTCTCCCTGTGAGGAAAGATTCTTCGGCTAGCTGAGGCTGGCACCCGGGGTGATACCAGGAACAGGGCTGCCTGTATCCTTTTTGGTTAGCCCCCACCATAGCATGTTCACCGGGGTCATTACCTAGCCTGAGGGCTATACCGACCACCCAGACAGTTCCTGGCTTCCGTTCGGTTGGCAGAGGGTCTGGCCGTTGTGAACCTACCATTGGGTAAGTAGGCTGGCACCTGCCTGTAACCTCCCTGCTACGGTGGCACCAGCTGTTAACCCCCCCCCCCCGCCAAGAGCTATTCACGTCTCCTCAATACTCCCCCCCCCTCAATACTCCCTCCCCCCCCTCCAATATTCCCCCCCCTCTCCTCCCCTCCTGTGCTTGTGCCCTCCGGTACCTTCAGTGAGGGAACCGGAGTGGGGGAAACAGATCTTGCAGCATTCTCTCCCTGCATAGGGGAGAGCAGGCACTGAAACGCTGGCTCTCCTCCTTGTACTGCGCATTCTGCGCATTGTGTAGAGTCGCGGCAGACGGCAGGGAGAGGAATTTTTTTGCAATGATCCGGGGGGGAGAGTACACTGCATGGAGGAGGGGCGGGGAGTCCGGCGCCTGCAGAGCGATGTTTCTTTTGGCGCGCGTCGCCATTTTGGACCGCACTCGCGCTGGAACGCATATGCGTTCCAGCGGCCATCTTGTCCCCGCTCACTCAACGGAGAGGATTGGCAGGCTGCGCGGAACGCACAGGGGAGAGACGGACACCACTCCACAAGGCTTCCTCCTTGTTTAGAGCTTTGTGGTGTCACAAAAGGAGTAGTTGGGAACTATCCACGCTCCATACCTACAGTTGCAACAGCTGGAACTTGACTCAGCTCTCGCACACTGCTTCCACTCAGGTGATATCCAATGGCAGAAGGTAGGCCAGTGGGATTATTCACTAGGGCGGGGGGGAGAGTACCCACAACAGCAATGGTGACTTACTTTGCCTGTACAAAGTGTCAATCTAAAATTCCTGGGGGTCAGAACGAGCCACTGTGCAGATCTTGTTCAATGGGGCAGGGGGCTCAAAATGCTTCTTCTAACAACCCTGTTCCAACAGAGACACAGACAGAAACTTCTGAGTCCGAAAGCCCCTCTCTACAGCCGGGGCCCAGCCGAGTACAAGATATACCAGCTCCTTCCTGGGCTATTCAACTGTCTCAGTCCTTAGCATCCTTACAAGGATTACCAGCCATTGCTAATACCCTTGGAAAAGCTTTAGCTAAGTTTAGTCACAGACCAAGCGGCAAACGCAAACGTTCTCACGACTCTAAGGCTGATTCCTTAGCACATGTATCCTCCGACGAGTTGTCGGCAGAACAAAATTCCTCTCAATCAGAAGGCGAATTACCATTTTCAGACGAGTATTCGGGGGAAGAAGAGGAAGATCATGAGGGTGAGAGAGATCGTGATTCCCAACATGATGTGGAGGGCTTAATTAAAAAGGTGCTCGAAGTACTTAATATTTCTCAAGCACAAAAACAAGCTGAAACATCTAGGTTGTTCAAGAGACAACACAAGTCCACTACCGTTTTTCCATCGCATGACCAGCTGACGGACATGATACAAGATGAATGGAACAATCCAGAACGAAAATTCCAAGCTACAAGGAAATTTTCGAAGTCCTACCCTTTTCCCAAGGAACTGGTGGATAAGTGGACCAATCCTCCAATGGTGGATGCTCCCGTGTCCAGATTATCGAAATCTACCACATTGCCGGTAACTGACGCAGCGGCCTTTAAAGATCCGTCGGATAGACGGTTGGAGGGTTTCCTAAGAGCTATTTACACGTCTTCTGGATCGACCCTAAGGCCCTGTCTCGCTTCAGCCTGGGTGTCCAGAGCTATTCAAGCATGGGCGGAGTCTTTAGTTACAGACATTCAAGAAGGTGTGCCCAGAACTGACCTATTGTCCTCTGCACAAACACTTGCAGAGGCGTCCGCCTACCTCTGTGATACCACCCTAGATATTTCACAGATTACAGCCCGTACATCAGCTCTATCCATAGCGGCACGGAGGACCTTATGGCTTAAAAACTGGTCGGCTGACCTGAGTTCCAAGAAATCCTTAACCTCACTGCCCTTTAAAGGTCAACGGTTATTTGGGGAAGAACTTGAGAAAATCATTTCGCAAGCAACCGGGGGAAAGAGCACCTTCCTTCCTCAGGCAAAGAGTAGGTCTATGGGGACTGCTAGACGCGGAAAGTTTTTTCGTGGCCAAAGCGGACGTTACACACGCAAATACAGTCCAACACGACGTTCACACTTTCGTAACAAGACCAACGATAAAACTCGCACCCCATGGAAGTCCAACAAGACCTTCACGAAGCCCGCAGGAGATAAGTCTACCTCAGCCTGACGGGGCACCCCCTCCGGAATCGCTAGAACAAATAGGGGGCAAGTTACTTCGATTCCGGGAGGTATGGATCCATCATTCTACGGATGCTTGGGTCAACGAGATAGTCACGGAAGGTTATCATCTCGACTTCACCAACCCACCCCCTCGAAAATTCCTTATGTCCAGGGTTCCATCACACCCCACAAAAGCACGAGCATTCTTACAATGCATTTCCAAACTGGAACACACTGGAGTAATTGTACCAGTTCCACAGCCGGAGAGATTCTCAGGGTTCTACTCCAATCTGTTTATAGTGCCAAAGAAGGACGGATCCTTCCGACCAATTTTAGATCTCAAACTGCTCAACAAGTTTATCAGATCCATTCGTTTCAAGATGGAAACACTCCGATCAGTGATACGAGGCATGGAGCACGAACAGCTCATGATGTCCCTAGACATCAAGGACGCATATCTTCATGTCCCAATTTGGATCCACCATCAGAGATACCTGCGATTTGCATTCGCGAATCAGCACTTCCAATTTGTGGCACTCCCGTTCGGACTTTCGTCAGCACCACGGGTGTTTACCAAACTTATGGCAGTAACGGCAGCAACGCTACGACTCCAAGGCATTTCAGTGACTCCATATTTGGACGATCTTCTCCTGAAGGCCAGATCAGAGGAGAAAGCAAAAGAGGACCTATGCAAGACTACTCGACTATTGCAGAGCTTCGGCTGGACCATCAACTGGTCCAAGTCCAACCTACAGCCCAGCCACCAGATGATATTCTTGGGCCTGGAATTCAACACAATGACACAGATGGTTTGTCTCCCACGAGACAAGCAGCACAAGGTCAGGGATCAAGTACAGTCACTCCTATCTCACCAGAGACCAACCGTCCACATGGCAATGAAGGTACTGGGTCTCATGGTGTCAACCATCGAAGCAGTTCCCTTCGCTCAAATCCACCTACGGGATTTACAAGCGAACATATTGTCATCCTGGAAAGGAGGTCCCCTGTCGCGAGTGATCAACCTCTCCCATGCGACAAAGGAGACTCTTCTGTGGTGGTTGAGGATGGACAACCTGGCCATGGGCCAATCCTGGGCGAGCCCAGAGTGGAGTGTGATTTCCACGGATGCGAGCCTCAAGGGCTGGGGGGCCACGTGGAACAACCTATCTGCACAAGGTCAATGGTCTCCCGAGGAGTCCAAACTTCACATCAACGTACTAGAATTGCGAGCAGTAAGACTAGCCCTAAGCCATTGGTCGCAACGCCTGTGCCAAAAACCAGTTCGCATCCAAAGCGACAACGTCACAACAGTGGCGTACATAAATCGGCAGGGAGGAACACGCAGCAAAGCTGCACTAAAGGAAGCACAGGCAATACTGGGTTGGGCGGAATCCAACCAAGTACAATTGTCGGCCATTCACATCCCAGGGGTGGCCAACATAAAAGCAGACTTTCTCAGCCGAAATCACGTACATCCGGGCGAATGGGAACTTCATCCGGAGGCATTCATGGAGCTAGTAAACCTCTGGGGCTCCCCACAAATCGACCTCATGGCGTCCAGAGCCAATCGAAAGGTTCGCAGGTTCTTCGCTCGTTCCCGAGACGCAATGGCGGAGGGAGTGGACGCCATGACTCAGTCTTGGTCGTTCGACCTGGCATACGTCTTTCCTCCTCTTCCGATGTTGCCTCGAGTCCTCAAGAAGATCAGGAGATCAACCATCACAGTAATTGTGGTAGCTCCCTATTGGCCTCGAAGAACATGGTTCTCCGATCTGCAAGAGATGTCCATAGAACAGCCGATCCGACTACAACACAGACCAGACCTGCTCAGCCAGGGTCCAGTGACGCATCCCAATCCTGGACTGTTGGCTTTGACGGGATGGCTATTGAAGCATCCATCTGGCGAAGAAAAGGGATAGCTGAAGAAGTTATTTCAACTATGCTGAAAGCACGTAAACCCACGTCTTCCAAGTCTTATCACAGAGTGTGGCGTTCCTATTACAGTTGGTGTGAAGAGCTCATCCTGTCCCCTCTAGAACTCAGCATACCTAGAGTGTTGTCCTTTTTACAGCGTGGTCTGCAGTTAGGTCTAAAGCTCAGTTCATTAAAAGTACAAGTATCTGCATTGTCTGTCCTTTTTCAACATCGTCTTGCAACAGAAGACGCCATACGAACTTTTCTGCAAGGAGTGGCCCACGTCATCCCTCCATTTCAAATGCCCGTCGCGGGTTGGGATCTTAATCTCGTGCTCGAGGCTCTGCTTGATCCTCCATTCGAACCCATGAGTTCTATTTCCGACACGTGGCTCATTTACAAGACTGTGTTTCTAGTGGCAATTTCGTCAACCAGACGGGTGTCTGAGCTGAGTGCACTATCCTGTGATCCGTCCTTTCTGGTGTTTCACAAAGACAAGGCAGTTTTGCGGACAGTTCCTTCGTTTCTACCCAAAGTTGTGTCTTCCTTCCACATCAATCAGGAAATCATAGTTCCTTCACTATGTCCAGATCCGAATAATGACAAGGAACGACGTCTTCACAATCTAGACGTAGTCAGAGCACTTCGGTGGTACCTTGAGCGGTCGAAGCCTTTTCGGAGATCTCAAACTCTTTTTGTTATTCCTTCCGGACCTCGTAAAGGTTTACCAGCATCGAAGACTACCATCGCCAGATGGATCAAACAAACCATCTGCCAAGCCTACCTGTCAAAGGGTAGAACACCACCTCAAGGTGTCAAGGCTCATTCCACGAGGGCAATGGGAGCTTCATCGGCATGGCGCAATGCTGCCTCATTGGATCAGATCTGCAAAGCAGCTACCTGGTCCTCTGTTCATACATTTACTAAATTCTACAGACTCGACAAGACTTCGTCGGCTGAGGCCTCCCTCGGTCGCAAGGTGTTGCAGTCTATCTTCCACTAAATCAGTTAAATTGGCTCGTCCCACCCTTACTGTTTTTTTTGGGACTGCTTTGTTAAGTCCCCATCGGTCCCTGTGTCCCCCTAAGACGACAGAGAAAACAGGATTTTTTGATACTCACCGTTAAATCTGTTTCTCTGTAGTCATAAGGGGGACACAGGGCTTCCCGCCCTAGGACGAGCCGTTGACCTGATGGTCGTGTCCAGGATAATCCCTGGCTTTCATTCTGTCATACGTTATAGTTCAGTTATTCTGGTTAATATTTTTTTGGAACAAACTGAGTGTTTAGCACTGTGTGCGGGGTTAAGCCAAGTACGGCACGCCCCTTAATTAATTGTTACCAAGTGTCCTGCCTCCTGGAGGGTGGAGCTTAACCCCATCGGTCCCTGTGTCCCCCTTATGACTACAGAGAAACAGATTTAACGGTGAGTATCAAAAAATCCTGTTTTCACTCCTATGGGGTTTTTAGAAGCGTTTTTAACTAAAAGGTGTAACTTTCACCCATTCTCAAATTCACTTCTCCAAATCACATAGGAATGAATAGAAAGTGGGTGAGTTTTCCTGTGGAAGGCTCTAATTTTACACTTTGATAAATCTGCCTCAATGTATGCTCACCATAAGCCTCATAAGCTCACCATTCGTAATTTATGCAGATAATATAATACTCCATTTTTATGAACGCCCCTTGCTTATTTCTGGGGTTCCTGTGGCTTGGGGAGCAGGGTGCTTAATACAAATGTGCACACATAGCATGCACGCCCGGGCTATACCGCTCTGTCTTATATGAGAGTGATTTATATAAAGTAAAAGTGCAACCCAGTGCCATAAGAAGAACTGTTAGGCTGTTATACTGACATTGGTTGTTTGTTTTATGTCTGGCAGGCCCAGTGGCGTGGCTACATTCAGAGAAGAATGTTTTTGCGATATAAATCCGCTGCCTTACTTCTACAACAAAGATACCGTGCACACTGCTTCCAGAAAGCGCTGCACCTCCAGATACTCCAGGTGACTGCCATTACTCTACAGGTCTGACACCCAACTGAACATAAATTTAAAGGACCAGTAACATAAAAAAAAAATGTTTAAAAATTCGTTAGTGCACAACGAAAAATAAACACTAAGACAAAAGAAACTTTTAAATAGCAAAGCCTTTATTAAAAAATAACTTACAGAATGTTCACTTCCTGTCTGCTTCAGAAACGGCGAAAAGGCGACCATCCATCCTGCAACGATCAATTTCTTCTCCCTGGCTAGTCACTGACGGGCATCGCTTTCATTCACCTGCTGCTGTGTGTCTGTGGCTGCTGCTCCCGCTGTTTGCCCGTGACTGGCTGCTGACACTGCTCCCTGCGCTGACTCTGCCAAGCCGTCCCTTTCCCATGGTCCGAGCGCAGCCGACACTTCAGTACTGGTGGCGGCGTAGTGCAGGAAGCAGAGGGGTAGCGGCTGGGGCAGGGAGTGGTGGAGGCCCGGGCAGTCCGCAGCTCGGCGCTACCACCTGTGACTGCCCCAACTGCCATGAAGCTGAGGTTCTGTCCCGCCGGTGCCGGCGATTCATGTGCAGCTGCTGCGCCAATGAGTGCGCAAAGCTTTCTGCGGCCAATGAGTCACTGTTGCATCAGCCTGGCGCCGAGTGTTTTTACGCCGCAACCAGTAATGTAGTGTCCGGACACTTCAGACACTCATTGGCGCAGCAGCTGCACATGAATCAGGTGAATTTGTATGTAGTGTGCTGGGAGGATATAGAGGGTTTTGTACCATCTATTTGTTGTAAATCAAAGCTGCCAATGTGTGTTGTTGAGCGCTGAACTTGACGGGATCTGCAACTGGTAGCAGCAGCTGCACATGAATCGCCGGCACCAGCGGGACAGAACCTCAGCTTCATGGCAGTTGGGGCAGTCACAGGTGGTAGCGCCGAGCTGCGGACTGCCCGGGCCTCCACCACTCCCTGCCCCAGCCGCTACCCCTCTGCTTCCTGCACTACGCCGCCACCAGTACTGAAGTGTTGGCTGCGCTCGGACCATGGGAAAGGGACGGCTTGGCAGAGTCAGCGCGGGGAGCAGTGTCAGCAGCCAGTCACGGGCAAACAGCGGGAGCAGCAGCCACAGACACACAGCAGCAGGTGAATGAAAGCGATGCCTGTCAGTGACTAGCCAGGGAGAAGAAATTGATCGTTGCAGGATGGATGGTCGCCTTTTCACCGTTTCTGAAGCAGACAGGAAGTGAACATTCTGTAAGTTATTTTTTAATAAAGGCTTTGCTATTTAAAAGTTTCTTTTGTCTTAGTGGTTATTTTTCGTTGTGCACTAACGAATTTTTAAACATTTTTTTTTTTATGTTACTGGTCCTTTAAACATAAATTGCAGTTTTCATTAGGGTTCTTTTGTGTTTTCTTTGACATTTTAAGGACCACTCGATATATACTATATATTTATATTTTTCTCTTTGTTGGAAATAATCGTTAATTTCTCTGTACTTCTATGAAGGTGTTACGGGCGATTTGCAGTTTCAGCCTTGTGTAAGTTACCACTGAGACTGAAAAGCTTCAGCAGTTATTTAGGACTATGGCCGATGAATCTTGTTCACACTTTTTAGTTAGTGGAGGTGGGATAAGCGTGACTAGTCATGCATGCCATAGTCCTTATTTTTTTTTTTTCTAAGAGATACACCAGAAATGTAAATATATATTTTTTAACTTTTCTTTATTTGCAATTTTTGCCAAAACGTGCCACCCGATGCTTTTATATTACCTCCTATCTGATCCCCCATGTTCCTCCGTGAGGGCACTACCATACTTGTGCTGCAGTAGTCTTAGGGGCAGATTTATCAAGGGTCGAATTTCGAAGTGCAAAAAACTTCTAAATTTGACCTTGAATAGGCTAATTCGAAGTTGAATTTGTAGGATTTTAAGATCGTACTTCGATTTGAGCGATTTATTCGATTTTACTTAGACTTCTAAAAACCTAGCCAAATGTTGGTTGTAGGCGGTCCCCATAGGCTAACATAGCAATTCAGCAGGTTTAAGGTGACAAAGTGTTTTTAAAGAGACAGTATTTTGATTATAGAATGGTCGAATAGTCGAAGCATTTTCACTTTGAATCAAATTCGAATTTGGCCTATTCGATGGTCGAAGTACCCAAAATTACTTTGAAATTCGAATATTCACTTTGAATTCACTTCGACTCTTTGTAAATGTGCCCCTAAGTGTTAGAACCTCTGACAGGAGGAGAAGTGACAGGCTGGCAAAACAGTCTTTGGGAACTTCAAGTAACAATTGCTTACAAAATCATAAAACGTAGGTAACCCTTAATTTACAAGAATGTTTGTTTTAAAAAGTAGTAGCCATAATATTAGTGTTTATAAAAGTGACAAACGTTTTTATTTTCTTTTTGTCACTGGTTTTTAGGAGCAGAAAGCAGCAACAATCATACAAGCAGCTTATCGTGCCTTCAAGATTCGTAACAACTTTGTCAGACTAAAACAGGCTGCGCTGACCATTCAGAAGCACTTCCGAGCTTTAAGAACAGGAAGATGTGAGAGGATTCGCTACATGCAGACTAGGAATGCTGTGCTCAATCTCCAAGCCTGTGCAAGGGGCTGGCTGGTCCGAAAAGAGGTGATGAGCATTAAATAAATGTTGCTTTTTTCTTAATCAAAAGTGTAAACCTATATTTGCATAACTTTGTATTTTATTTACTTTAATAATCCATTTTTATTTATTTTACATTAATTCTGTGGTGTGTAGCTCTTTCCCTTTATGTAAAACCGTGCCAGAACAAATCATATGACTTGAAACTTTTGGGTGTGTATTTATTTAGATCACTATATTACAACTGCTCCTCTATTACAAAACAGTTGATGATGGTGATGAAAATAGGGACAAAGTAAAATCTTTTGCTTTTGACTTTAATATAGATTAAACTATCAGCATATATTAAAGGAATTCTGCACTGTCTATATCATGATTAAAAAATGTTAATTGAATGCAAAGCCAAAATTTCTGCTGTTAACACCAGCCTTTCTCAAAGTAAACATTGCTTCAACTTGTTAGATTTCTGTACAGAATCGAAGACGTCATCTCATGAGAATCGCTTATACTTTGCACCTTCATCTCTGTGCTATAAAAATTCAGAGGAGATTTAAAGCTCACCTTGCTCTTAAACATGCAGGAAAACACATTCGCAAAGTCATCTTCATACAGGTAATGACAGATATTCTGCATGTTTTTTCTACTTTTTCCACACCAAACCTGTTATTTACATATTAAATTAAAATGTAATTCTGATTTCCCAACACTCTGTTTTAAGATTAGTGAAACATTTGCAGTGGTTTTGATTAGTAAAAAGACATTTTTTTATGCTAATGCCTCTGGAGCAAACTCACAATTTTTACTAGATAAAGTTTACTGTTATCTTATACTCAGACATTCATGATCATCTATGCAGTTTTGGGTGGAGGACTGCTGTAAGGGCTCAACAGAGAAAAATCTACTAATCTTGCAATTATTCCTTACTTATTTACTTACTTACTAATACCCCCATGTGGCTCTGGCACATACAGTGGCATCTGGCTACATTAAAAGGGACCTGTCGCCCTAAGAAATACTTCCTAATCCTTTGCTATCATGTTAGTTAAGCAGAATAAACTTAATTTACACTATATAGTGTTTAAATTGTGTTTCCTTCAATCTTGCAATTTACAATTCAAGCAAAGGGGCACCATTAATATAAATATAAATAATAAAATCTTGTGTGTGCACCAGAATGGGGGATCTAATGCCCACACACAGTGCCCTATCTGATTATAGAGTGTGAGGAGGGAAGGAGAATGTAAGGAGAGCAGTGACCTCTATTAAATGCTGAATGTAAAGTGAAAAATTGCCTGTCCCACCTCGATGCTTCAGGCAATATATGACAACCTATATATTTTAAACAACTTTCCAGCCAGTATGGATGTTTTAATTAAAAAAATGGAATTTGTTGTTCATGTTTAATTTGCAAAGGACTTTCATTATGCAGAGTTTTAATTGGTTCCTAAGTCAAGTTTTAAAATATCATCAAGTTCATGTCACATGAACTAACAGGATTGTGTTGGTATTAATATTTTAAATAGAATGTTATCCTACTGGTATGTGAAAGGACCTTGGCCAAACCCATAGACTTTTTTTTTCCTGCTCATTCAGACATGTGTATTCTTTCCAGCTCCCCTCCCCATCACTGTAACATTTCCATTCCTTGCCAGATCTCTCTAGTATTTCCATCGCCTATCTCCATGGTTGCTCTGTCTTCTGCTCATTCATGGAATGGGAATTTATAACAAGTGTCCACGTTTTACTGTTACAGAGATGGTACCGAGCTAAACTGCAAAGCAGAAACAGAAAAGCAGATCTCCTCTACCACCAAAAGATAGTAACTCTGCAACATGCAATTCGTGCTTGGTTACAGCGCAGAAACAATGCGGCCTGTCGGATCCAAAGAGGCGTAAGAGAATTCCTGCAACGCAGACATCAAGCCAGAGTGGTCAGTGGAATTGTCAAATTTCAGGTAAACAGAACAAGCTCAAAATATAATTGGACTGACTGGAAGAGATTTGATATATTTTATACCAATCATACAGTGACTGAGAAAGCAAATAGAAAGCACCACAAAGTATAGAGCTAGCTGGTCGAACACTTCACTAACACATGTACAGAGTAGGTATTTTTTAACAACTTCTGAACTTTAGAATCAGCTCCTATGTTAATTATATGGAATGGGGGAGGGGAGACTGTACAGTGAAATTGCAGTGCAAACACAGGAGGTTGCAGGATTGCAATCAGCACATGAATCTGTTCTGTAAATTTGTGGAAATCTGCCTCTTTATAAATAGGCAAGAGGCAGACCGTGTATGATGGGAGCTCCAGCTGCACTGTATGTATATGTATGTGTATGTATGTGTATGTATGTGTATGTATGTATGTGTATATATGTGTATATATGTGTATATATGTGTATATATGTGTATATATATATATATATATATATATATATATATATATATATACGCATTATTGAAAGTTGCTAATGTTATTCTCTCCCTGTATTATGTGGTTGTTGCTGCATAACATTCCCTTTAGTTGTATACAGCAGTATACTACACATTCTTACACATAGTACTGAGAACCTTTATGACCCAATTATTCCCCGTTTCTTTGCCACTCTGGCCTTTCTGCAGGACGTCTATTTTGTATATGTAAACTTTGAATATTTTGTCCTGTCCCTATAGATATATATCTAGATATGTTATACATAATGCAACTTGTACTTGAGCTGTATATCCATATTCTTGTGTTTGACTGAATCTCCAATTTTCTCTCCTATGCTTTGGCAGGCTCTGTGGAGGGGCTACAGCTGCAGGAAGGCTCAGGACACAAAGGCGGTACAAGTATTACGGAATCGCTTGCAAAGAGTCAGCCAGGATGTTAAAGAGGAGAATAAACTCTGCAACCGGACAGTGGTCGCACTCGACTATCTCTTGTCTTTCAAACAACTTTCATTCATCATTGCAGCTCTGCAGCATCTCGGTTAGCAACTTGTCTCTGGTTTCCTTATGGTGATTCTATTAGACCTGGGTTGCTTTGCTTTTTGTTTCTGTCATTGGTAGTCACATAATCTTTGTAAACCATTTGTGAGATTTCCATAACAAAGAGTATGTGCCTACCAATGACAGTATACCAAAAAGCAAAGCAGCCCAAGCCTAAAGCACACAATGTGATCTGTCCTTTTTATTGAAAAGAGAGAATCTTCACTGTAGAGTAATGATAAAACTGCTGCTGTGTTGATAGAAGGGAATGACGATGAGGCCTGTGTTACATGTAGTGTTCGCCATCATATTTCAGACACCTGATAACCCCCAGTGTCACTGATATGAATAGAAGCTGTTTTTTTTTAGTTTCAAGAATAAATGCAAATTTTTTATATACAGTAGAATCCCCATTTTATGTTTATTAGGGGACTAGGAAAAAAATATGTAAAATCAGGGAAATGTGTTCAAGTATCTTATTCTTCAAGTACTGTAAGGATAGAAGCACAGAAGTCAGTTTTACTTTGAGATAGAATATTTACTGTGTTAATAAAATGGGTTAAGAATTTTACTGTGTTAATGTTATACTATGGGGGAGGGGCTTGTGCAAGGCCTCTCTGTAAGTCACATACACAACCCAAAGCAATAAGTGATTGGTGCAGGACTGTATGAGAGACAGACTAATTGGAATTAACCATTTACAGGCAGAACCATAGCATATTATACATCTGGTTACTATTTTAAACCTCTTTATTTCACAAATAATACAATTCATAAAGGGGGATAAAAGGTCATTTTTGGGAACATTAGGACAACTTTTTTTTATGTAAAATCCAGGAAAACATTACTTAAAATCAGGGAAATGCACCCATTGAAATGCATTATAAATTGGTGGGACCACAAATAAAAACAGTCAATTTCTATTTGTGACTGTTTTTTTCTCATATTGAAGTATAAAATTTCATTTTTTTCACCTTCTGTCTTTCTAAACCATCTCTGGGAGGGGGTGGGGTCGCTGACTCTGTAACTGTTCTAAATTGATACATTTAGTTAATACATTTCTTATCTTTGTCCCTGTTGAGCAGAATCCCTGAGTTTCATTAAAGGCAGCTGTTAGAAGTGATACAGTAGTTGTTAATATTCCACAAATGCGGCTGAGAAATGTATCAATGTAGCAAATTTTAACGGTTCAGAATCTGCACCTGAATTACTGAGCTGCCAGACACAAGAGACATTAAACACCAGAGACATAAACTTCAATTTTGGAAAAACAGTATAAAGTAAAAAAATGGAAAACTGAAAAAAATATATATGGTGAATAATCTGAAAACAACTAAACTGAAAAAAAAAAAAAAAAAAGAGATGAACAGCCCCTTTAAGATGTAGCACTATATTAGCACTGGAAAATAAACCATGCCCATGAGAAGTATAATTGTGCACTTTGTAGTGATTAAATAACACAAAAGTTGTTGTATGGGTCATTTTCTCCAATATATCAGTTTAGCGACTAGTTTTAATACTTACTGGGTGTTAGGAGCTCTCTGTTCTTAACTAGCAACAAATTGCTCAAAACCGCCCCCCCCCCCCAACGACTTGACTGTAAGCGCTGCAGCAAGCTGAAATGCAACCTGTGTGCTATTAACATTACCGTGTGGCATTTGGGCACCATTAAAATGTCCTTTGAGGGCCACATCCAGTCTGATACTCCAGCTGCAATTGTTATTTTAGAATAAACTTGTCTACAGCCTGGAAGAAGTTACTGATGCTTTTATTTAGATTTTATTTAGATGATTTTCCTTAAGAAGAAGCTTGACGCATTTTGATTTATGATGCATTTTCTGTTGTACACACGTATACATGTTGTAAGACGTCTGCTTAATGAGAGACTCTTAAGTGCTGGTTTCCTTCTAGATGGATTTGATAAATGGTAGATAAACACACACATTTGTTTTGTTCACTTGCAGAAGTTGCCACCAGGCTGTCGGCTGTGTGCTGTGAGAATATGGCTCAGAGTGGAGCTGTGAAAACCATATTTGTTCTGATACGCAGCTGTAATCGAAGCATTCCCTGCATGGAGGCCATCAAACTGTCAGTCATGGTCCTACTCAACCTCTCCAAGGTAACCCATTATTAGTACTGAACTTAGTAACCGTTTATATTCTGCAATGCTTTGCTCTATTAGTACCCAGGCTGGAATGGCTGCACTGAGACTATAAATGAAGGCGGCAGCACGGATTCTGTGCAACCAGTTTTTATGGAAATAAAATAAAATTAAAAGGCTACTTTGCCCCACCCCTGATTATCTTTTGGGTCTTTACCTCTTACAGGCCCAGCATGATTGCTCCAGCAGCCATTACTGAATGGGTTTAGCATTCCTAGACCGAAAAGCGCACAGAGCTGTAGTAACAATAGTAGAAGGGGCTTTCTGGCACATCTCTTGTGAAAATGATCAGGACATTTTAAAACCTGAATTTTGCCTTTCTGAAAACCAAATGTTCTCGATATTTTTCAGCTTCCTAATTAACATTGCCTCTGTTTTCTTCTATCTGTGCTTGCAGTATGAGAGAACTGTGCAAGCTGTATATGAAGTGGAAAACTCCGTGGATATCCTGCTGGATCTAATGCAGATATTCCGAGAGAAAGCTGGGGATAAAGTATCAGACAAGGGAGGCAGCATTTTTACCAAGACCTGTTGTCTAATGGCCATATTTGCTCTTAATTCTCAGAGGGCTAAGGTAAGTAACCACATACAAATAACCCCTGGGTATTGGCTGGTAGTATTGTGTAACTGCAGCTCTGTACTCTCTCTAACTCCCCCGAGCAGTGGCTTCCATGCAGATGGGCTTTCTTTTCTATTATTATGAACTACGATTTTTACCTGTGTGTACGTATTTCATTCCATTTGACTTAAAAAAAAAAAAAAACAATAATTTAAACATCAAATAAACCCAATAGGATTGTTTTTGCCTCCGGTAAGAATTCATTATATCTTAACGAGCGGATATTTCCCCGATATGCCACTAACAGCATGGCTATATCGGGGGTAATTCGAACGTTCGGCCGCATGGCCAAACGATCGAATTACGGTGCGCCAAGGGGCTCCGACGGGTCGGTCGGTTAAAAATCCAACCTTCCAGATCAATATCGTGGCCAGATATCGATCGGGAAGACCCGTCGGAAGCCCCCATACACGGGCAGATAAACTGTCAAACGGTCCAAACGACCGATATCGGCAGCTTTATCTGCCCGTGTATGGCCACCTTTAGTTTGGAAAAAGGAAATTATTTTTAGGAATTTCAATTTTTTTAATTAAAATTGAGTCTATCTAAAATTCAATACAGGTATGGGATCTGTTTTCTAGAATGCTCAGGGACCTGGTGTTTTCTGGATCAGGAATCGTGCCGTAAAATGGATCACTGTACATTAAGACTTGCTAAAAGTCATTTATACATTGAATAAGGGATCCCATAGCTGTACCTTTACATTCTAGTCCCTTGTACACTGACCATATTTGCTGTTCTCTGTAGGAAATCCGCACTATTCCAAAAGCTATGGAGCGAATCCGCAGCATTTACAAGTTGACTTGTCGAAAGCACAAGATGGATGCAGAGAGGAGTATTTGTAGGCAGCGCATGTCCACTGATTCCAATATGTCTATTCAAGCCACACCCGTGCGCACCAGAGTTGTGTCCAGGTAAAATCTATGCCAAAGGCTTAAAGCAACAGTGTAGCCTACAGTCAGATATTAGAGCTGCAATATTCTCCCCTACATTTTCAATATGAGATGTATTTTTATTGTATGAAACGTTATCCTATTGTTTTACTTTCACTGAAGAATTGGTATCTCCAGGCCACTAACTGTTGCCTTGGAGGCAATTGGTCTGTACTTTGTTTTTATTTCATTTTCTGTAGGCACACCTCCATGTGCTGCTTGGCACTTCTACACACTTTAATATTAAAGGAGAACTAAAGCTTAACTAAAGACATAGGCCATTCACTGCACATGCTCTGTGCTGCTGTCAGTTACTTGAGCTTAGGCGCACAATATACTGTATATGTGATATAGTAAATAAAGTAACCCCCTCTTGTAAAATATAAGGATATTATAAGTTACCGAGGGGTTTCATGACCATACAGGTCATGGAACTCCGAGGTAACTTCTAATATCCTCATATTTTGCAAGTGGGGGTACTTTATTTATTATAATACACAAGTTTCAGTGAGTCATGTGACAGAAATGACATCAGAACTCACCGTTTATAACTGATGACATCAGAACTCACCGTTAATAAGGATATAATTTACAGGATATTCATGGCTTTTGTGTATTATATATCTATATAGCATACACACATATATAGATATATAAATAAAATCTTTATAAATATAATGTCACAGTAGAAGACTTATTTTTTATTCAGATTACTGGTACATGGCAGGTCAGAAACCAGCACAATTAGCATCAGAATGTAATATCAGCCCTGTAGCATCAACTTGTATGATAAACATAATATGCTGCTTGATTTGTGACAACCCCTAAGCTTAACGTCTCAGAGAACACTGAGCATGTGTGTGACACTTTAAACAAAATCCAAGATGGGAAACTCCTGGAAAGGCCTGGATCGTTGCTGCTATAGAGATGCTGAACCTTTAGGCTGGTGCAATAAATTCAATATATAAAATGACATTTTAGCCATATTCAGGTTTTGGGTTTAGTTCTCCTTTAAGTGGATTGTGTGGGATATGCAAAGGGGTTCTGCACCCAAAATCTGCTTTTTGCATTATAAAGGAAAATGTAAACTTTGTCTGTATACATTTGACACATTTATAGTGGTTATAAAGTTGGGTAAATATACAGTAGAACCCTGATTTTACATTTTTGGTGGGACCAGAAAACAATAATGTAAAATCCAGGAAAATGTAAAATTGGGGGAAATGAATGCATTTAAGGTTTATATATTGGGACCAAAAAAGGTGTAAATGTAAAATTGAGGTTCCACTACATCTGCAATTGAGAGCAGTGTGTGTTTATAGGTTTTTGTTCTCTTGAATCAGACCCAGGGCTGCAAAGAATGTAAACACACACACAGACCGCTTTTTAATAGCAACTACATTTAAGAATAACTTTAAACTGTAACTTTTAACCACTGAAAAATGTTTAATTCAGCATGGCAACATGAATGTGCAAGCAAACGTTTCCAATATCCATGAATTAAACACAATATAATTATGTAACCAAGTGTAAAATGTCTAATGACTTGCTCAGACCAACCCGGGGTTTTGTGCCGGTTGTGTACTCATTGTGTATAGGTTGTGTATAGGTTGTGTATGCTGCCCATGCCCATTAGGAAAACAAGACCATTTAAAGGAGAAGGAAAGCTGCAGGAGCAGTTTATTGGCAATAGATTAGAAACAATAGTGCAAGCTATATCACTATTTATTATGCAGAATGCATTACCATACCTAAGTGAAAAGCTCTAGAAGCTCTCTCTGTTTAGGATAGCAGCTGCCATATTAGCTTGATGTGACAACACTTCCTACAGGAGTCTCTCGTGGCTCTGGGCTCATATTACATCAGGGAGGGGAGAAGAGAGCGGAGCAAACTGAGCATGCTCAAGCCCTAGCCCTGGAGGTTTAAGCTGACAACAGGAAGTCTGATACAGAAGCCCATGAGTACACAATAGAAGGAAAGAAATGCAGTGTTTCTTTTGACAGAGGACACAGAGCAACATTACTTTGAGGGTTTACTGGTGTATTTATATAGACCTTTCTGATAAAGCTTACTTCATTTTAGCCTTTCCTTCTTCTTTAAGATCATTCCAACTATGAACCTTAATTTGTTGTTCTTGGTCATCACAATAGACATTTCATGAACTTGTAGTTTTGGTTTTCCTTCCACAAACAGTAACACTCGTATTCCTTTGCAGAATTAAGCCTGACTGGGTCCTGAGGAAAGACAACATGAGAGAAATTGTCGATCCCCTCAAAGCAATCCGGATGGTGATGGAGACCCTGGGGGTGCCCAGCTGACCATACAAACTACACCAATAACGAAGAGTTTATAATCCACTTTTTTTGTTACTTGTTTAAAAATATTCTTTAGTTTTTACAATAATGCTGTTTTTAATGAACAAGAATATTGTGAGCGTGTGAATGAGAAATGTCCCAGAATTTGTACCATTTGTATTTAACCCTTAGAAAATGATTTCCTTGTAAAGATGTTCCCCCGCCAGCCGACTACGCCAGTGTGTAAATACTCCTCGTGTAAATAGTCCTGGAAACATGGCCGTGTCTGCTGATCTTGTACAATAAAGTACAAAGCTTGGAATCTTTTTCTCGCACGGCTTCTGTTTATCCTCCCAAACCAACGAATGGCGTATGAAATCCTGCAGCAGTGCAAGCGACTCTTCTCTCATGGTCCCTTATGGGTGTATTTGGACAATTAATAACATTTCATTCTTTTCTATTTTCCCTAATGATAACTTTTTATTATAAGCGCTGATGAATCGATTTTAAAAACGCACAAGCCAGCGTGTTACACCATTATTTTTCACCACTTAGTGAAGTCCCTTGAAATAGTCAACAGGACCAAGACCCAGAAGTGTTAAAATCTGCATAGAAGCAGGTGTAGTTCAGGAGAACTGAACTTAAACGAGAACTAAAGAAGTAGCTAGAAATATTGTACATTATGTTTTGGACTTCTGTACCAGCCCAAAGCAACCACATCCCTTTAGCAGTAAAGATCTGTGTCTCCAAAGATGCCCCAGTAGCTCCCCATCTTCTTTTCTGCTGATTCACTTCACATGCTCTGTGCTGCTGTCACTTCCTGAGCTGAGGGTCACACTCACAATATACAGTACACATAGAATAGAAATGTCACAATTTAAGGCTGATTAGTAATTAATACAGATAATTACTACATGGCAGCTCAAAAACCAGTGCAACTATAAGAATATAATCAGCCCTGTAGCATCAGTTTATATTACAGCCCAACCTCATTTTCTGCTTGATAATTTGTGACGACCCCTAAGCTTAGCTTCTCAATAGTTGCTCAGAGCCCACTGAGCATGTGAGTGTCACAGATATTTTCCAAGATGGTGACTCCCTGTGACAAGTTTGAAGTCCTGGATCATTGCTGCTATTGAGAAGCTGAAATTTTAGGCTGGTGCAATATATAAAATATGGTATTTTTAGCCATATCCATTTTTAGGGTTTAGTAGTTCTTTAAACTCACTGGGAGGTACCAAATGTTAGGCACCCCTATTGATTATAAGAGCTTACATGACACCCTGGGAGCTGGTGCTCCTGTTGGTAGAAAACAGCACCCATAGCACTTCTGTAGAAGCTCATCCACTGCAATCTCGTCTCTGGGCAGATACATTAGTAGTGTACAAAATCTGGCTTTTTGTGTACAAGGTTAGCTTCCACTCTACTGCACACGTACCTGTCCGGACCAGAATGATGGGAAGACAGAAGAGGAGGAAGTGATAAGATATTAATGAAAAAAAGGATATACTCACAGTTCACCCCAGTCTATGGGTACACGTACATGAGACATCAGCAAAAATTGTGCTTTTCCACCAAAAACTTGACTAAAAGAACAAAAGCGTTTATTGGGACATAAGAGATAAAAGCCTAATGCATTTCATGCCTGTTGGGGCACTTACTTATTTCTTATATCTGTTATGTCCCAATAAATGCTTTTGTACTTTTAACTACTTTTGGTTGACTTTTTTGGAGGAAACGCACAATTTTTGCTTATGTCTTCTATAGAGATACCCCTGTCTGGTGCAGTTTTCAGCAAACAAGAGCAGCAGCACACCCCCCCCCAGTGATTATACATTTTATTTTCCTTTAAAAGGGTTGTTCACCTTTCAGATAACTTTTAGTATGATGTGGAGAGGAATATTCTGAGACAATTTGCAATTGGTTTTTATTATTTAAGGTTTTTGAGTTAAGCTTTTTATTCAGCTGTTCTTCAATTTGCATGTTAAGCAATCTGGTAGCTAGGGTCCCAATTACCCTAGCAACCATGCACTGATTTGAATAAGAGACTGGAATATATATAGTAGAGGGCCTGTAAAGAAAAGGAGATTTTGTGTACTCACCGTTAAATCTTTTTCTCTTCGGTCTCTTGGGGGACACAGGGACAGTGGGGTATAGCTGCTATCACTAGGAGGCAGGACACAACCTTAAGAAAACAACTGACTCCTCCCTCGCTGGCTATACCCCCAGCAGGCGGAGCTTAGGTCAGTTTGTACCAAAGTCAACAGGATATAAGATAACCATAACTTTTAACTATAATAGAAAAAACAACCGTATCATGTCTGACGGAAGTGAGGGCCTCAATCCAGGGAGGGAAGCCCTGTGTCCCCCAAGAGACCGAAGAGAAAAAGATTTAACGGTGAGTACACAAAATCTCCTTTTCTCAAGGTCATCTTGGGGGACACAGGGACAGTGGGGACATACCAAAGCTGTCCCCTAATAAGAACCGGGTGGGAGAAAGAGGCCTATGTAGAGCTAACCACCGCGGCCTGAAGCACCCTTCTGCCAAAGCGAGTGTCAGAGACCGCAAAGGTATCAAAATGGTAAAATTTGGAAAACGAGTGGACTGAGGTCCACGTCGCTGCTTTGCACAGCTGTTCAGCCGAGGCTTGGTTTCTAAACGCCCAGGACGTACTCACACCCCTGGTGGAGTGGGCTGTGACTCTGCTTGGAGGAGTTTTGCCCCTTGCTGTGTATGCTCTTTGAATAGCTTGTTTAATCCAACGGGATATAGTCTGTTTTGAAGCTGGAGCGCCTTGACGTGACCCTGAGGGAATGATGAATAGCGAATCAGACTTGCGGATGTCTTGAATTCTGTGTAAGTAAAACTTCAGAGCCCTCACAGGATCTAGAGTATGCAGTGCCTTCTCTTTCTGGTTGGCCGGTGCGGGGCAGAAGGAGGGAAGGACTATTTCCTGATTCAGGTGAAAATCTGAGTCAACCTTCGGCAGAAAAGATGGGACGGTGCGAAGGACCGCCCTGTCGTGGTGGATAACGAGGTAGGGCACCTTGCAGGAAAGAGCACTGAGCTCCGAGACACGTCTTGCTGAAGCGATAGCCATGAGAAAAACAGTTTTCCAGGTAAGCCACTGAAGAGGCACTGATCCAAGTGGTTCAAAAGGCGGGTCTTGTAAAGCTCGAAGAACTAAGGTTAGATCCCAAAGGGGGACTGGAGCTCGTATGGGAGGAGCTATATGAGCTACCCCCTGCATGAACGTCTTGAAATCTGGAAGCAATGCTAGCCGTTTCTGGAAGAGTACAGATAGAGCTGATAGTTGCGACTTGAGAGAACCTAAGGACAAGCCCATGGAGAGGCCTTCTTGCAGGAACTCTAGAATGTTTGGAATGGATAGCAGTCTGAACTTCATCTTATTTCTAATACACCACTGACGGTAAGTGGACCAGACTCTGTGGTAAGCCCTAGCGGAAACCGGCTTCCGGGCTGCACACATCGTGCGTGCCACATTTTTGGAGAAACCCTTCTGGGTTAGAATTTCGGTCTCAAGAGCCATGCCGTCAAATGTAGATATGTTGGATTCGGATGCCTGATGGGACCCTGAGTGAGAAGGTCTGGAAGTGGAGGCAAGGTACATGGCTTTTCCAAGGAGAGGTTCAGTAGATCTGTGAACCACGCTCGTCGAGGCCACCTCGGAGCTATCAGGATGAGGGTGGTCCGTTCTCGTTGTAACTTCCTGATGGTTCGTGGTATGAGAGGCAGAGGTGGGAAGGCGTAGGCCAGACTGAAGGGCCAGTCGGCCGTCAGAGCATCCGCATCTATAGCCAGAGGATCTCTGTACCGTGCCAGGAAGGCTGGAACCTGTCTGTTGTGCCTGGTTGCCATCAGGTCTACCTCTGGTAGCCCCCATCTTCTCGTAATCTCTTGGAAGATCTCCCTGTTGAGCGACCACTCGCCTGGATCCAGCGACTGTCGGCTTAGGAAGTCTGCTTCCCAGTTCAACAACCCTGGAATGTAGATGGCAGACAGTTGGACCTGGTGTGTCTCGGCCCACTGAAATATGAGTTTTATCTCGTTGAGTGCTCCTCTGCTTCGTGTCCCGCCCTGGTGGTTGAGGTAAGCCACCGCTGTGGAATTGTCCGACTGTATCTTTACGGCTTGGCCCTCTAGGTCTTGTTGCCAGTGGAGTAATCCTAGTCGGATTGCCCGGATCTCGAGCAGGTTGATCTGCAACTGTTTTTCGACTAGGCTCCATTTTCCTTGGGCTGATCTTCCCTCGAGAACTGCCCCCCAGCCGAAGAGGCTTGCGTCTGTCGTCAGAATGCGCCAACAGGGTTCCCCTAGGTTTCTTCCTATGGTGAGATGGGGAGCTTGCAACCACCAAAGGAGGGAAGTCCGCGTTTGTTGAGACAGCGGAATCTCCTGTAGTAAGGATTTCCGTTTCCAAGTGTTGAGAATGTTCCACTGTAGTTCCCTGAGGTGGAATTGGGCAAATGGTACTGCTTCTATGGTAGAGACCATAACTCCCAGTACCTTCATGCAGAATCTTGCTGTGTGACGTGGCTGCTGAAGCAGTGCTTTCACTAGACCTTGAAGGTGGATTATCTTCTCCAGAGGGAGGGATATCCGTCGTGTCTGTGTGTCGAATCTCATGCCTAGGAAGATCATGGATTGGCTGGGCATCAGAGAGGACTTGCTGAGGTTCAGAACCCAACCTAGATCCTGCAGCCTGTCCATGGATATCTGTAGCGACCTTTGGGCCTCCTGGAGGGACGGTGCCTTGATTAATAGGTCGTCCAGGTAGGGAGTGATGGAGATTCCTTCGTTGCGAATCACTGCTGTGGCTGTCGCCATGATTTTCGTAAAGACCCGAGGGGCCGAGGTGAGGCCGAATGGGAGACTTGTGAACTGGAAATGGTGGTTGTGGAAGGCAAAACGCAAGTATTTCTGATGCGGAGGGAAAATGGGCACATGCAGATAGGCGTCCTTTATGTCGAGGGACATAAGGAATTGGCCTGGGGACATTGCCGCTATGACTGATCTCAGGGACTCCATTTTGAACTTCCGCGGTCGAATGAACTTGTTCAGTTCTTTCAAGTCTAAGATGGGGCGGACTGATCCATCCTTCTTGGGAACTACAAATAGGTTTGAGTAGTAACCCTTGAAGAGCTCGCTGCTGGGTACAGGAACAATCACTTCTGCAAGAATGAGATTGGAGATGACTTCCTGGAAGGCTGTGCGTTTGTTTGACTCTTTTGGGAGTCTTGACATGAAAAATCTGTGAGGGGGGGGAGATGAAAACTCCAGGTGGTATCCTTGAGATACGACTTCGTGGACCCAGGAATCTTGGGTAAGCCTGATCCAGACGTCGGCAAAAAATTTTAATCTCCCCCCTATTGACGTTGGGCCTGGGGAGGCGGCGTCATGCAGTGGTATTCTTGTCTGTGGTCTTTGTAGTTTGCTTTCGAGTCTGCCAGGGAGGTCTTTGCTTGTTTGTAAAGCGCCCTCTGCTTGAAAATGACTGTCGCGGGGGAGAAGATCTCGAATTTTTGGTTTGAGAGCCACGAAAAAACTTTCCCCTACGAAAGGAAGACCGTGCCTTAGGCTGAGGTAGTAGAGTGCTCTTACCTCCTGTAGCCTGACTTATGATCTTGTCCAGGTCGGGGCCAAAGAGGAGCTTCCCTTTAAAGGGAATGGCAGTTAGAGACTTCTTAGAGGAAAAATCAGCTGACCATAATTTCATCCATAGGGATCTGCGGGCTGCCACCGCCAGGGCTGAAGACCTACTGATCACCTGAGTTGCGTCCAGAGAGGCTTCGCATATGTAGTCATTCGCTTCCTTGATTTGGGAAGCCCATTGTGAAAGTTCATGACGTGGCGCTCCTTCAGCAATGGCGTTGATGAGGGAGCCGGTCCATGATTGGATTGCTCGGCTAACCCATGCTATAGCTAGAACTGGACGAAGGGATGAGCCAGAAGCTGAAAAAATAGAGCGTAACAGGCTTTCTAACTTTTTGTCCATAGAGTCCTTGAATGAAGAAGCGTCAGGGACTGGTAAGGCTGTATTCTTGGAGAGTCGGGATACAGGTGCGTCTACTGATGGAGGAGACGACCATTTTTCAGTAAGCTCCGCCGGGAATGGGTAGAGCTTCAAGAAACGGCGGTTGGTTTGGAACCGTCTCTCTGGTTTGTCCCATTCCTGCTGAATGAGGAGATCCAGCTGGGTGTGTGAGGGAAACACCGGTGATGATTTGCTGTGCCTCTTGAAAAGAGACTTTGAAGACTCACTAGAGGCTTCCGGCTCTTGAAGATGGAGAGTTTCCAGCACTGATGAAATCAAAGTGTCTACAGACTCTGTAGAGATCCTAGCAGAGTGTTCCTCCTCGTTATCCGAACCGGAGGACAGCTCGCCCTCGGAACGATCGTGATCTTCCCCGGAGTCTAGTATGGGAGAAGATGGTCTGGGAGGAGAATCACTCTCTTCATCGGAAGGAGAAGGGGCTCTACGCTTAGAGGGTCTCGGCTTAGGATTCTCTAGACGAGCAAGCAGCTTGTCTAATGATTGAGCCAACTTGGGAATTCCGGTAGCCAAATGAGATGCCCACTCAGGAGTGGAAGGCCTTCTGTGAGGAGAGGATTCCCTGCTGGAGACTGGAGGCTCCGCCTGAGTAGCCTGGTTCACCTGAGGTGGTGTAGGTACTGGGGGTTCTGCACCGGATTGTTGTGGTTTGCATTTTGCACAAAATGGTTCTTTGTGATCGGAAGTGAAACGTTTGCGGCATTTGGCACAGGCCAAATACTTGACAGAAGCTACAGGTGCTGCCCTGGAAAAAGGACCGTCACTAGTTCCTTCAGACATGGTACCAGTGGAGGAATAATTGCCAGAGGTAATTTTGTGCCTGGGGGATGAGAAATCCCTGTTAGTAAATAGTACACTAACCTGTAGAGACAGTCAGGGAAGGAGGAGTAGCTCTTTTATTAAGCTTGTGTGTTCCTCCCTGCTCCTAAAGGAGCGCTGTATAGGCTGAGCGTGTGTGACAGCCTGTACCCGTTTGTCCCGAGTGCTGTTCTAACAGGAGCTTATTCTGCGGGAGGCGCGCTGTGTAAAATGGCCGCCAGCAGTGTGAGGCGCGCTGAAGATCGCGCGAGAGTTTGTGAGAGCGCGAGCGCCGCTTTCGGCGATGCGCTGACATGGATGCAGCCTAGAAAATGGCGGCCGTTACTTTGATTCCCTGGGGCTGCCACCGCCCACTTGAGGAAAACGGCCCGCAAGGCGGAGAAGGGGCGCCAAACAGGGAGGTTTGACGATCCGCTTCTGAGTAAAAATGCTGCCATAAGTATATAGGTCAGCATATGGTAGTGGAGAGAGACAACCTTATCCCAACGCGCCCTCACCCCTGTGCAGGGCTTCCGTGAAGAAGCTTGCATACCTGCAATGGCTGCCGGATTTTGGCAGGAGAGAGGGGAGGAGTGGGCAGCCATGGGAAGAGTCGCCCAATAAGCTTACCTGGGAGCTGGTCTTCTCTCTCTCTCTGTCTCCGGCCAGCGTGTACTCCTCCTGTGGAGGAAGGACATGTTTAGGAGCTGGGTGGTGTGTGCAAGCACGGTAACCCCGGAGACAGGTCCCACGTTGGAGGGTGTTAGTAAGGACTTTTGCTCAGTGTAAAAGTACAAAACAACCCCCAGGTGTCAGCAAAAAACTGACTGAAAATAAATTACATCCTAACCTCCTGAGGACACAACTAAAACTGACCTAAGCTCCGCCTGCTGGGGGTATAGCCAGCGAGGGAGGAGTCAGTTGTTTTCTTAAGGTTGTGTCCTGCCTCCTAGTGATAGCAGCTATACCCCACTGTCCCTGTGTCCCCCAAGATGACCTTGAGAAAGATGAGTAATAAAAAGTAGCTATAACAACTACCGTAATGTGTAGCCTTACAGAGCATTTGTTTTTTAGAAGGGGTCAGCGACGCCCATTTGAAAGCTGCAAAGAGTCAGAAGAAAAGGGTGAACCACCCCTTTAAAGGACATGTAAAGGCAAAAATATAACATCCCATTTTTACTTTCTCCAATATACTTTAATTAAAAAATGTGTACCGTTTTTATAAGAAATCTGACTGTATGCAGTGAAATTCTCCCTTCATTTACTGCAGTGGATAGGAATTGTCAGATGGTCCCTAACTGCTGAGCAGGGAAACAATCATACTTATGAACAGCTGGGGGAGCCCCTGCCTTACTTCCCAGCCATGCAGAACTCAAGCAGCTTTGTTTATGATGATCCCTAAGCAGACCAGACCACACTGAGCATGTGCACAGTCTTGGTCTTGCAGAGCTGTTTAACAAAGTTACCAGATGGTGACCCCCTGTAGCCAACTTTGAAAGCATAAATCATTTGTTTGATTAGGCTTGTGGTGCTGTAAGTTCATGTTTTTATTTAGTATACAAAATACAGCATTTCTAGCCTTATTCTATTTTCCCTGCTCAGCAGTTAGGGACCATCTGACAATTCCTATCCACAGCAGTAAATGAAGGGAGAATTTCACTGCATACAGTCAGGTTTCTTATAAAAACAGTACACATTTTTTAATTAAAGTATTTTGGAGATAGGTTTCTTTTTCATTAAAGAAAGTAAAAATGGCATTTTATTTATTTTTTGCCTTTACATGCCCTTTAAGGTTCTACACTGCCTGCACAAAGGGAGGCAGAAGACACACACATAGGATGAATAGAGTTCCCCTAGACTAGAGTATAGATAACAACAAATAGTAAAGCCAAGATGGAGTGGAGACTCAACATCCCTCCATTCTATTCGCCCCTGTGTCCCCAATGAAAATGATGTGGTGTTTCCTCTTGTTTTCCTTCCACTACAGTAGTGATAATGTACTTGTCCTGAGATAAGGAATGAGATAAGGAATGAGGTAAAAGACCAGCAAGCCATGAGACGACTGAGCAGAACTAAAGGTAAGACTTTTATTCAGTATTTTAAAGGAAGACATCACAGTTACAAATACTTTACAATATAAAAATTCTGTATAGAAATTAGACTTCTGTTAATATACTCAAGGGGCAAAATGTAAAGTTCATTCTCCATATTTATTCATGGAATCACTTCAGTCGGCAGCAAGCTTGAATGCAAAAAGAAAGGGGAAACAAAGAGCATATTCATCTAGTTATGGTATATCTAGTAGTGCTGTGTAGAACGGCTCTTCATTCTTACTATAAAGCCACCAGACTGGGACAAATGCTCCGTGTTTAACAGACCCCATTCTACCCTATAGGGAGAGTAAGTTTGTTCCCTTTGGTACCGTTCCTATTGGTTGGGATGAGAAAGGACGACTCCTGAATTCCCATTTGGTGCCACAGGAACAGGGAAAAATGGGCAAATACAAGTCCTAATGCACCAGAGAATTCCTCCAGTTGCTTCAGACCCAGCGCTACTAGATACAACATCCCATGATTTCTGCTTTATACCTTACCCACACTCAACTGCCACTTACTGGTGGCCATTTATGCAGAGATCCCAAGGGAAATAGTGCAGATCCCCCAATTAAAATAATAATCACTGCAAGAGATAATCAGGCCAATTAAATATGAATGTGTGAGCGGGACGATGGCCCGGCCTTGCCCTCTATAATGGGGTCACCAGTAAATAAGAGCAATATAGTGAATGTGGCAGACAGAATGGAGGGGAAAGTGCTGAAGCTTTCTGTCAGACACTTCCATTAAATGCAATGCAACCACTGGCCGTCCTTTTAAATGCCCATAAAATAAACAAATACACTAAAATCAGAAACAGTATAAAAATATCACTTTACAGAACAAACGACATCATCATCGAATGGTTCCCACTCTCCTCCACAAATAAGCGTTTGCTTTTCCAGTAAGTGTATGTAATGCTAAATCTATTCACTGAAAGAAAGTGGGAAGGTTTACTTATAAAACAGATGGGCTCCTTGTCCTGCACCAGCCCAACACTTTAACTTCGTACATTTAGTTATCGATACCAACCAGGCTGTAAACTCTAACAAATGAAGTGTCCTGCAAGCAAATAATCAGCTCTGAGATATTTTCCCCAGCTCCTGCTGGACTTTGGACTACATCTCCCAGCATTCACTAGCAGCACAGACAGAGGCATACAGATACTTGAGCATATAGTAAAACACTGAATAAATCATTCTTGGTCCCAGATGTCCATACAGTCATTTGTTTATGCCTTGTCTGCTCTGTATGGGTTTAAGGGTAAGTTACCCGCTCATGTATTGCATGAGTATGTGTTCCAGTTGCTTGAGTTAAAGAGATGCTACCACTAGTAGGATGCAAACGAGCACAAGTGCAGTAACCCATAGCAACCAGCTGTATTAGGACAATCAGTTGCTGGTTTGTTATTACAGGGTACTGCAGTTGTAATATATGTTAGTAATAAGTACACACGTATGCCTTTAAAGGGGTACTATCATCCCTAGTTGCAAAATTAAGGTTTTGTCCATGGGACAAAAGCAGTGAAACCGCCCATGACGTGTATGACAGCGAGCTGCATGCATGGAGCACTCACAGTTGTTACTTGGAAACGCTGGAGTCGGCTTTACAGGTTCCTCTGTGCTTTTATTTAATTGTTTTGGCCTCTGCCCTTTGAACTACTGCCAAAATACTTGCTCTTATAGTGAATCAGCAGTGCAGGTTGCATGGGGAGGTCTCTCTGTCTTTTGCTACACAACATGCAGCCCCATGCTTGTCACTATCTGCTCCACTTCAGCAGGGCACCCCTTATTAGTATCCCTTCAGCTTGGTTTCAGTGGAGCTCCATACAGTTACAGTGGTTATCAGGAAGACCTGCTGAATAGAGAAGATCATCCCTGTGCAACACAGTTATTAAAGGACCAGCAAAAGATGAAAAGTAAGGATCGGCTACAAATTATACCTCTCTTGTATTTTCTGCAGAAGTTCTGCTTTTGTACATAGACTGTGAATGATCTTTTTTTCTTCTTGTCTAAACAAAGCTCCACGCGTCCTGCTTTATTGAACGGATAATACATATTCATGAATCCCTCGGCATGCATTAAATATGTATATGCTTTCTAGGTACAGGGTTTTCAGAAATGCAGATAACATGAAGATTGTGTGCAAATGTTTTCACTGCATTTTCCTTTTCTGCCCTTCTCCCAGCTAGAGAGTGTTTGCCTATTGTATGTCAGTGAGTGGAGGCTGCTTTAGCCAATGTATTACTGGAAGCAGCACCAATGAATATATATGATCACACTCACACATGTGTATATATATATGTATATAGATACAGGCTGCATATGGCACTCAAGCTATGATATCTTTGGACACAGAAGTGCTCTCTGCTACAACGTTACTATCCAAGTGCCCTGGGGTTTTACACATATCAGATATTTCTTGTCACTAAACAGGGATATTTGGTGGATATGTCTATAGGTTTTTAACTGCAAGTATTACATGAGCTTCCCACTCACAGCTCTATTCTTATAGCAATGTCATCTATTTAGAAGGCATGAATTAAGTATATTCTGGTAGTATTATATTGTATAGTGATACTTAACTTCTATCAGCAACTCCCATCACCCAAATAAAAGAACAAGTAGAGATTGTATTTGCCAGCACAGGAGGGTTGTCTTACTCTCACCTTTCCTATGTTTTATGTACAGTATAAATGCAGTCACTCCCTCCAGTATACAGAGTATAACATTGCTTACTTGTCACTCACACAACAGGAATGCTTCCAGTGAGGATAAAGGATGCAGAATTAGCAGGCAGTATTCAGAAGTTGGATTTTTTTAGTCAGGATAAAGTCCAGTTATTCTGTAGCACTAGAACAGTCTCTGATGAGTGAAAAGAAGCTGAGCGACCCTTGCAAGGATTATTCCACACAACACACGGACTTTCTCCAAGACAGAATCCTTAGCGTTTGATCACAACCTGCTCGTATGCTCCGGCGCCAACCCTGGGAATGGAAACAGAAACATGAATAGGCTGATCCTCATCTACAATCAGTATAATACAGGCCATGGGATATTTCCAGGCTGTCTGTGTATGAGCTGCCATGTTGCTGTTTGTCCATGTATACGCTTTTGAGTTAACATTTGAAAACCAAGGGGCAGATCTATCTTTTTTTTTAAATACATTTTGATTGGTCAAATTTCGAATTTATGGGACTTAAGGGGAGTTTCTAAAAAAATTCGACCTTTGATAAATGTGCTTCTTAAAGCTGGCCATAGATGTTGAGATTTTTAAAAGATCAGATCCTGATCGTGAGACCATGATCTTCTCAGAACGATCGTACAAATTTACCATCAACTAAAACGACCAATTTGCCAGGAAAACAAAGGGGAGCTGCCTGCTTGTCCCTGCAAACATAGATACATTGCACTGGGACCGATAAAGATTTTTTGACCTGGCCGGTCAATTTTCTGACAGATGTCGGCCGAAAAATCGTAAGATGTACGATCGTTCGAATCCCACTAACCGCACGATAATTTCAAAGGATTGGTCGGGCTTCCCTAAAATCGGTCATTCGGCAAGAAGAATCGTCGCGTCTATGGGGAGCTTAAGAGGCACATTTGTCAAGGTTCGAATTTATGAACGTTTTTAAAAACTCCCATAAATTTGAAATTAGACCATTCGAAATGTATTAATAAAATCTAATTTTCTCAGCTTAGACGAATTGAATTGACCTGAAAACTCGAATCGAAAACGTAGTAATGACATTAGCAGTCTTGCCTGTAAGCTTGCAGTAAAGCTGCACTATCTATAAAGGGACACTGGGGGTCATTAAGAAATGTGTAAGGAGCAAGTGCACTAAGCAGCGCAAAAGAACACTGATCAGATTCTGAGACCACTCCCTGACTTAGTACGTAGTTAAAAGGAAGGAATACAGTGTAGCTGAATACAGACAGCACCATATTTATCTGACAGCTTACAAGGGCCCTCACCTGTGGGTGCACATGGCAGGTACAGGGTGCAAAGTGCAAAAAACACGGCAGTTTGCATGAGATTTTGCACATTACACTCTTCCCAACATTAGTAAATGACTCCTACTATTTCTAAAATGCTTTTGAATTTACATTTGAAAACCAGGGCGCAGATCTATCAAGGGTCGAATTGAATTTTTTTTTTTTTATGTTGACAACTGTCAAATTCGACTAAGGAGTTATTCAACTTCGATTCGAGAAAAAATATTAGACTTAGATTTTTTAGACTTAGATTTTCGAGATTTATCATACTCCCATGGCCCTTTAATAACTCGAAAAAAGAAAAATCTCAAATCAAGTTTTTTTTTTTTATTCTAATCGAGTATTTCCAATTTGAATCGAACTTGATTTGAGTTTTCAGGTCGATTCGTCCGAGCTGAGAAAACTAGATTTAATCAATACATTTCGAATGGTCAAACTTATGGGAGTTTAGGGAAGTTTTTAAAAACTCACAAATTCGAACTTTGATAAATGTCACATTTATCAAGGGTCAGATTTCGAATTCATGTGAGTTTTTATAAACTCCCATAGATTTAAAATTAGACCATTCGAAATGTATTAATAAAATCCAATTTTCTCAGCTCGGACAAATTGAATCGACCTGAAAACTCGAATCGGATTTGATTCAAATTAGAAATACTCGATTAGAATAAAAAAAAAAAACTTGTTTCGAGTTTGAGTTTTTTCTTTTTTTCGAGTTCTTGGCCAGAGTATGATAAATCTCGAAATTCGAATTAAAACTCGAATCGAGCTTGGATAATTCACAGTTCGAATTTCAGAGTTTTGGCCAAATTTTTTTTTTTTGAAAATTCGAATTCAAAATTTTTAATTTGACCCATCGTAAATATGGCCCTTAGTGTATTCTTATTATACTTTTTACAAATAAAAATTGAGAGTTTATTTTTCCATTTACTTTTAGCTCTGTGAATCATCCTGGCCTATTGGATCACTGTCATAACATACGTCACTCACAAATACGTGCAAGTCTGTACCATACACCAGTGAACTTTGTATGAAGTGTAGCGTGTTACATACTGAGGACCCATAGTGAGGATTCTTTGGAATGTTGTGATGTCATGGTAACTATTGTACAAATATATGCAGATATACAAGCAAAGCTTATACTTGTCACATCCGCTTAACAAGAATGTGAATCACAATATACAAATGTACTGATAATATTTCTTCAGAAAATGAAACACTATATTACTATATTAGCCAGAGTATGATAAATCTCGAAAATCTAAGTCTGATTTTTTTAAAAACTCGAATCGAAGTTGAATAACTCCCTAGTCGAATTTGACAGTTTTCAACATAAAAAAAAATGATCTAAGATGTAAATGGTGAGTCCAGAAGTTTAATGTGAGTTTGGATATGGTATACCTGTGTCACTTCATCAGAATGTGTCTGACTACTTGCTTGTCTCTTGCAGATCCCCTTGTAAATGACTTTGACACTTGACACATAGATTTATATTCCTTTTTCGTTGGTCACTTAACCTATGAGCTGAATGTTGAGAACACTACAGCTTCATTGTAATCAGCTTGAAAAAGGAACTAAAATGTTCTGAAAACCTGCTATTATTATATTAGTTAGCCAATAAATGCAAACGACTACTTACTATACCTTGTAGCAAGTGTAAAGCTTTAGGGTGGTGGCACACGTGAAGATTCGGGGGAGATTAGTCGCCCAGCAACAAATCTTCTCTTCTTCGGGCGACTAATCTCCCCAAATGCCTTCCCCTCGGCAAGATTATGAATCGCCGGTAGGATGGCATACGAATTGATTCGGATTTGTGAAGTTGCCTGAAGTTTCCTCGTGAGGCAACCTCGGAAACGTATGCCATTCCGCTGGCGATTTGTATTCTTGCCGGCGGAACAGCATTTGGGTAGAAGAGAAGATTTGTCGCTGGGCGACTAATCTCCCCTGAATCTTCAAGTGAGCCACCTCCCTTAATGGATTCTATATGTGTGGCAACAAAAAGAAAATGTAGGCATTTGTAAGCCTCTTACATATTCAAACATAATAAAAAGTGGCATACATATATAGGGGCATAATTATCAAGGGTAGAATTTCGAATTGAAAAAGACCAACCGAAATCAAGTTGAAGTTTTTTTTTGGTCAAATAGGTCAGTTTTCGATCGAATAGGTCCGTATTTGACCAAATTCGAATCGTATTTGGACTATTCCCTGGTCAAAGTACACAAAAAATAGCTTGAAATTCAATTTTTTTTTTTTTTTTAATTCAAAAAAATTCACCTTGACCGTTGATAAATCTGCCCCATAATATATGTAAATGTGATGCTGAACACTGTTCTAACAAGGAGACAATGCTTTCCCAGTATCCCACTTACCTGTTGTGTCGGTGATGACTTCCAAGTGCTGTACATCCACCAGGGCCGACAAACAAGCGCAGACCTTCCTCTAAAGAAAGATTCAAAAAGACTATTGTTACTTTTTATAACAAACAGGTCACTTCCCCCAGCTGAAAGCATCTACTAGGGCAATAGCATGCATAGGATTTTGTAGTTGTGTCACTTTAAAAAAAGAAATTGTCAGGAATTGACTCATTCAGGAGGAAGCTGCGCAGCATGTACCAGCGCAAAAGGAAATGACACGAGAAAATGAGCAGTAATTTGCTGCAGTTGCATTTCTTAATTGAAATTATGGAAGCAACTGCCACATGACACTGTTCTTTGGGCAGGGCTTTTTTATTGCTCCAATCTAAGGGAAATCCACAGCTCTCAGAGCAACTGAACTAAAGAATAGTGGATTCCCTTTACTGAGCAGAGACATAGTGTAAAGCCCTGCTGTCTGGTGTAAACAGGTCTGCCCTGTCCAGGTATGGGATCTATTATCCAGAATGCTCGGGCCTGGGGCTTTCTGGATAATGGATCTTATCCATAATTTGGATCTTTATATATACTAGAAAATCTGGTAAACATTAAATAAACCCAATAGGTTGGTTTTGCTTCCAATAAGGATTAATTATATCTTAGTCTGGATCAAGTACAAGGTACTGTTTAATTATTACAGAGAAAAGTAATCATTTTAAAAAATTTCGATTATTTGGATAATATGGAGTCTATGGAAGATGGCCATTCCAGAACTTTCTGGATAATGGGTTTCTGGATAATTGGATCCCATACCTGTACTCCCTGGTGTCAGGCCCACAACTGCCACAGGGGCTGCTGTAAGATGCCACAGACAACCACCATTTAGAGCTGTTGTTTGGGCCTCAGTGTAGTTGAAATGCAAGAACTATTTAGAATCTTTGTCTAGATATGGCTGCAGGTAGAAAGAGCGGAAAAGCAAAGCTGCCTGTAAGGGCTCCAACTAAAGGTCGACCTGAGAGGGAGTGGAGCATTGATACATTATGTTTTTTTAAGATATCTGAGGAATGACTGGAACAACTGTGAAGGTATTGCCACTATTAAAGGAACAGTTCAGTGTAAAAATAAAAACTGTGTAAATAGATAGGCTGTGCAAAATTAACAATGTTTCTAATATAGTTAGTTAGCCAAAAATGTAATGTATAAAGGCTGGAGTGACTGGATGTCTAACATAACAGCCAGAATCCAACTTCCTGCTTTTCAACTCTATAACTCTGAGTGAACTTTAGGGGGGCCACATGGGACATAACTGTTCAGTGAGTTTGCAATTGATCCTCAGCATTCAGCTCAGATTCAAAAGCAACAGATATGACCCATGTGGCCCCCCTCAAGTCTCGAACTGGTTATCTGGTAACCAGTCAGTGGAAAGCAAGAGAGCTGCAAAGCAGGAAGTAGTGTTCTGGCTATTATGTTATACATCTAGTCACTCCAGTCTTTATTCATTACATTTTTGCCTAACTAACTATTTATTTACCCAGTTTTAAGCAGGTTTCAAATAGTATATGCAAAAAATGGCCAGACTGAAATACAGTGAAACCTTGATTTTAAGTACCCTGGATTTATGTTTTCCCACATTTTACATTCTTTATTTGTGGTCCCACCAATTAATAATGCATTTCAATTGGCGCATTTCCCTGATTAGTAATGTTTTCCCGGATTTTACATAAAAATTTTGTCTGGATGTTCCCAAAAACTGCTTTTCCCCCCCCTCTATTAATGTTATTATTTGTGAAATAAAGAGGTTTAAAATGCTTAACAATATGTACATTTTGCCATGGTTCTGCCTGTAAATTCCATTGAGTCTGCCCCTTATACAGTCCTGCACCAATCACTTATTGCTTTAGGTTGTGTATGTGACTGACAGAGAGGCCCCTCCCCCATAGTGTAACATTAATGCTGCAATGCCTTGTTATTAACACAGTAAATATTGTATCTTAAAGTAAAACTGACTCCTGTGCTTATATCATTTCAGTAATTGAAGAAAAAGTTACTTTAAATGGGTTGTTCACCTTCCAAACACTTTTTTCAGTTCAGCTGTTTTCAGATTGTTCCCCAGAAATAAAGACTTTTTTTCAATCACTTTCCATTATTTATTTTTTTTACGGTTTTAACAAAATCTAAGTTTAAAGTTGAATGTTTGTGTCTCTGGTGTTTGAGTCTGGCAGCTCAGTAATTCAGGTGCAGATTCTAAACTGTTACAATTTTGCAACATTTAGTTGATACATTTCTCAGCAGCATCTCTGGAATATTAGTAACTATTGTATCAATTCTAACAGCTGCCTGTAATGAAACCTAGAAATGTATCAATTTAGAACAATTTACAGGGTCGGCGACCCCCTTCCTGAACTGCTTTAGAAGGTGAAAAAAGACACTTTACACTTCAATATCAGAAAAACGGTGACACATAGAAAATAGAGTAATTGGAAACAGACGTTATTTCTGGTGATCTATTGGAAAACAAACAGTTGTTTGAAGGTGAACAACCCCTTTAACACATTTCCCTGATTTTACATTTTCCACGGATTTTACATAATTTTTTCCCGGTCCCCTGAAAAACATAAAATATACTACTGTAGATTGATATGCTGGAGGTCAGGTCAAGGCTTTAAAAGTTACAAGATGTGATTGTGTGGAATAAAATGAAGGTGTACTGCTTTAATTCAATGAAAATGATAGCGAACAGGAAGCAGCAATGAGTATCCTGCAGGCTTGAGTAGTTAAAGTCATCCTGGTGGTCACATACAAATTTTAGACAATCACTTTACAAAAAAAAAGCCTCTTGAACCAAACAATTGGCATAAATATTATATGACAATGTCAATTTCTGTGAGAGACATTCATCTCGACAGCCTTTTAGACATTCAAAAGAATACAGCTCCATAAATAATGAATAAGAACAGCAGTCATTGAACTCAAATGAATATCTGGACATGTATGCTGCTACCTGATGCATAACAGAAAGACAGATTGTCAGCAATGATACAGGAGGTGAAGGCCAGGCACATAAACAGCTGGATAAATGGAATGGGCCTCTCATTTACTTCAATGGAATGTGCCTGGGTGAATTTTGACTAGAAAATGCTCAAATGATCCATATGTCATAGGCTAAGAACAACAAGAAGATAAAGTGTCTAGAGACAACACCATGCATCATCTAACGCTAGCCATCAATTACACTGGTGTGAACTGGAAAATGCGAGGACACCAACTACATCTCTTTGGCTTGCAACATGGGAACTATGAGCTTAGCAGAAATATTTCAGGAAAATATCCACTTACACTAAAGAATGCATTCAATACTGGCTAGAAACACAGACCTGTATATTTCCTAAACCCTCTAATATTGGCAAAATAGTAAAATTTAGAGACTGCAAATAAACTAAATCATAACAATAAAACCTTAAACGCTTCGCATATGACACTGTTAACCAGATCAGTCTATAAAATCAAAGAGGGACAATATTTCTTATTTACTATCTCTTCAAACAAAAAAAGACAATTACAGGAAAAGTAAAAGAAAGTCATATTTTTAGAATAATTTCTAACACTGGATCATGGAAAGGAAAGCAACAATAGAATAGGAAAAAGAAAATACTGACCATAAGCATAAATGTTGCAACAATGTTTTGGGTACATTATATTCTATTTATGTAGATGATTGTTTAATGAGCTGCCCTGTACCTATGCCAATATTATATCAACTCTTCTTCCTCAGTCTGTCTCCTCTGTACTGTAAGCAACATGCTTAGGGGCAGATTTATCATGGGTTAGAATTGAAAATTGGAATTCGAAATTCGTTTTCTTTTTTTAATGGTCAAAACTGTCAAATTCAACTAGGGAGTTATTCAAATTCAATTAGAATTTTTCAAAAAATTCTAATTTGATTTTCAAGATTTATCATACACTGGCCCTTTAGGAACTCGAATTTGACTATTTGCCACCTAAAACCTTATTGCTGTTTAAGTCAATGGGATTTTTTGCCACCTAAAACCTAAATTGCTGTTTAAGTCAATGGGAAACGTCCAGGGATCAATTTGGAGTTGTTTGCAGCCTTCCTGACATTTGAGGTTTTTTTCAGAGAAAAAACTAGAATCGAGTTTGTAAAATTCAAATCAAATTAGATTTGAATTTGATTTGAGTTTTCGGGTCGATTCAATTCACCCAAGTTTAGAAAATTCAATTGGTCGAATTTCAAGTTCATGGGAGTTTTAAAAAAGTCACATGAATTTTAAATTCAACCCTTGATATAGTAAATGTGCCTCTTAGTGTCTGTAAGGCAATGAGCAAAAACCTAGTATTCACACACTAATTCTAAGGGGTGGGGGTTGGCTGGCTGAGAGGCAAAAGGCTCTGTAGAAAATAAAGGCTCAATCACACAACATTATTTCCTGCATATGTGTGTTTATTGTGCAATTTTACACAACAAAAGAGGACACACAGGAGCTCACTAGACAATACTTATAATGACTAAGAACACGAGTAATCCTACATTACTTTCTCTTCTGTTGCATTTACCTTCAGCACTGGAGTCCAAGGTAAAATCTTGACCTTGGAGGATTTTTTCAACAATGTCGTCAGCATCCACTCGAGTGGCATCCACTCTCTTTAGCTGTGACTCAACAGAGTCCTGTTTCACTGGGGGCCTATAGAAAAGGAACAGAATTGTGAAATCTGCCACTTTAAAGACCTGCATGTGGACAAACTCCTAACCATGTGGTCCTTCCTCATCAATCCAAAAACAAACCCGTTTTAATTCCATTCTACTGACCTGCTGAGTTTTTCAGGTGACGAGCCCTCTTCTGAGATTTCTGGGCTGAACCTTGAAGCCTTGGTATTGTCTTCATCACTGGGTTCTCGGATACTGCCAATTCCTGTGGATGCACTACCGACAGACATGTTTCTCCTGTGGCTCAGCTCTGACAAACTGGAAGATCGTGAGTGGCAGGTACTGTATCCTGCAGAAAAGGATTAATGAGAACCAGTGTACAATTAGATAATCATTCTCCAAAAATACATTATGTATTAACCTTTTAGGTGAACCCACGGTGCTCTTTACACACGCTCTTTACACACACAGACACACATATTGTAACATAAAAAAATTCCCTCAGATTTCTGCTAATATTATGAATCTGTCTGGGTGAAATGTTTGTCTATAAATAAATATATATATATATATATATATATATATATATATATATATATATATATATATATTTATTTATTTATTTATTTATATATATATATATATATATATATATATATATATATATATATATATATATATATATATATATATATATATATATATATATATTTATTTATATATATATATATATATATATATATATATATATATATATATATATATATATATATATATATATATATAGTCCAAAAATAAAAGGAAGCACTCACGGCATAAAGGTTAGAAGTCCTTTACTGAATCATCAGTACCTCAAGGTCACTTGAGGTACCGAAACGCGTAGATGTCTATATGACTCAGTAAAGGACTTCTAACAACCTTTATGCCATGAGTGCTTCCTTTTATTTTTGGACTTTATATTGAATTGGGTTAGCACCTGGCGAAATGATCAAATGGCGGAGGTGAGTGCTGGCAACCAATGGCTTTAGAAATGGTGCACACGGTCAATCGCAATCCAATGCCTGTGTGCTGGTAAGGAACATCAGAAATTATAATCAAAAAAGAAACCGCACCAACAGGGCTTTATACAAAACAAAAAGATTTTATTCAACGTTTCGGCTCCACTACTTGAGCCGTCTTCAGGAACTAAAAACTGTGCATGCTCACAAACAAAATTTAAATAACTCCAAAGTTGGGGCGGGCTTTTGAGGTATTTAAATTTTGTTTGTGAGCATGCACAGTTTTTAGTTCCTGAAGACGGCTCAAGTAGTGGAGCCGAAACGTTGAAGAATAAAATCTTTTTTGTTTTGTATAAAACCCTGAAACCCTGTTGGTGCGGTTTCTTTTTTGATTATAATTACTGATGTTCCTTACCAGCACACAGGCACTGGATTGTGATTGACCGTGTGCATCGTTTCTAAACTGTATTGCTATATATATATATATATATATATATATATATATATATATATATATATATATATATATATATATACTACCGAATTGAAATCCTTCGACTGCGATATTCGAAGTCGAAGGATTTAGCGATATTCCTACGATCGAAAGATTGAAGGAATAATCGTTAAATCCTTTGAATCGAATGATTCAAAGGATTTTAATGCATCAATCGAAGGATATTTCTTCGATCAGAAAATTGTTAGGAAGCCTATGGGGACATTGGCCTCGGTAGGTTTTAGGTGGCAAACTAGGGGGTCGAAGAATTTTTTAAAGAGACAGTACTTCGACTATCGAATGGTCGAACGATTTTTAGTTCGAACGTTCGATTCGAAGTCGTAGTAGTAGTCGAAGGTCGAAGTAGTCAATTCGATGGCGAAGTAGCCAATTCGATGGTCAAAGTAGCCATATTGACCATTCGAAATTCGAAGTATTTTTTCTTCTATTCCTTCACTCGAGCTAAGTAAATGGTCCCATAGTGTGAGTTGAGTGGAGAGGTGAAGTAACGTTCTAAAGTAGTTTACAAACCAATTCTTTAGCCAACTATACGCCTGCTTTTATATTCATTTCTCCACCTAGGGAGAATCTAGATTCAGGACAAGGAATTGCTTTTTCTACGACACTATCCATTATGGCAAGACCAAACTGTCACAAAGGAGAAGTGTGCCAAGAAAGCTCATTAAAATATTACAGATGCTTATACCTGAAACCTTGGACTGTTGGCTAGCATAACTTGATGTCCTGGAATGCCCACATGCTCCCAATTCATCAGGGACTGATGCGCTTTTTGATGAAAGGTCTGAAAATATGCACAAAGGTTACAGCATTGTCTGGCCTCAAAATAAAAACCCTTAGTTATATCAGTATTGGAGTAATACCTGCAACTCCCAAATGTAGTTTCCCAGTCTCACGGCCTTTCCTGTCTTTTTGCAGAGAGTCTGAATCTCCAGGAATTGCTATTGATGTGCCAGTTGAGGGTGCACTGCAAATAGATAAATATAGATAAATCACACTATAACACTTCTGTCAAAGCAATTTGTTTTATATAATAAATATTATTTTTAATATCATTGAACATTTTGTCTTAATGGGGGATGGGCTACCTTAAATGTAACTTGTACAATGATGTAGAACAGAATACAAGTATGGGACCTGTTATCCAGAATGCTTGGAACCTGTGATTTTCTGAATAAGGGATCTTTCTGTAATTGGATAATTAGATTGGATTGGATAACTGATCTTATACCTGTGTTGGCAACTTGTATTTCTTTCCAATTTTTGTGGTCTTTCACATATTTGCTATTCTAAAGCTTGAGCCTTAAATTTAAAATGCTATTTGGATACTAGGGTCGACCCCTGGAAATTAGAAAGCAGATTAATTTTGAGGCTATATTTTTTAAAATGTTTTTATCTTGCTATCAGACAGGCTTCAACCCAAACCACTGCCTACTGCTAAGGTACTTTGTGAGTATCAGAAGTCTGACAGAATGACTACATTTATGTCAGAGCAGTTCTGACATACAAAAAAAGATATTATATTAAGTGAGGAAGTGAAACCCACTGATTACAAGTAACCACATTGCGGGATATGAATGTGGAAGAGCTGCTTTCCTGTCCCCAGTAGAAAAAACAAGGAACTAATGGAAAATCAATTTTCTGCTCAGTGTTTTACATGAGAGATCCAAAAAAGTAGTGGGGAACCTTAAGAAAATATATGAGAGGCTGCACATTCTGTCTTCCCAACCATATGATTTATTGGGAAAAATACCATGCACTAAAGCTAGAAAAAAACTACAGTAAAGCAGCAAGTGCAGCAAGAGTAGTCCCAGTGCCACCTACCAGGACCAGCAGTTTGAATAACTTGTATATAATATTAATTTGATTTTAAATCAGCAGAGAGAAAAATGCTACATTCAGACTTCACCTATTGTTACCTGCCATACCTTTACTATATGGTGGATTCACTCTGTGTGAAGGTTTAATACACAACTGTAGAAGGTCTGTAAAGAACTAGAGGTCAGTAGCTAAGGATATCAGAGATACAGGAACTAGTAAGCCTGGCAGGGCCACAGTTAATTGGAATGGCTAAAAGGCTGAAGGAACAGTCTATAAAGTCCTTTTGCCTTTGGGGGTGATCGATTCTGGACTGTCCCAGTGAAGCCAGAACCACTTGGAGTTATGTACTCTCTGCAATGTCCCATTTTTAATACAAATTGTAATTTTAAGATGAAAATCACCATATACAAAATACAACACATTGAACAAAACTGCATTTCAAGATAGGGATGCACCGAATCCAGGATTCGGCCTTTTTTTTTTTTTTTTTTTAGCAGGATTCAGATTCGGCTGAACCTAAACCGAATCCTAATTTGCATTAGGTGAGGAGGGAAGTCATGTGACTTTTTGTCAAAAAACAAGTTAGCAGACTAGTAGTCAGCACGACTCTCACTTTCTTCCTTAAAACAAGGAGGTAAAATATGTTTTTACCTTCCCACCCCTAATTTGCTTATGTAATTTAGGATTCAGATTAATTTCGGTATTCGGCCGAATCTTTCGCAAAGGATTTGGGGGTTCGGCCAAATCCAAAATAGTGGATTCGGTGCATCCATATTTTAAGATTCTGGTTCTATACACTCTAGCAGCACATTTCATATATGCAAGTACACTACTTGAAAAAAGAAAAATGTTTATTACATATTGATCCTTTTATATGCTTCAGTCATTAAATGACTCACGTTTTAAAGCAGGGGTCCCCAGACATGAGCTGCATGCTGATCCCAATCTACAGAGACAGATAAATTGCCAGTTATATACAGAGAAGACAGCTAAATCACAGTTCTACAAAGATGGGATCATTATGAGCAAGCTGCAACTTTTCAGACGGATAAAATGCTCTCATTGCTAGGCAGGCACTGTATACATTATTGATGTAAAGGACCAGGAATGCCTTTATGTATCATGTTCTGACACCTCTAACTGGTAAAAACCTCATGTTTGCATCAGAAGCATTACTACAAAATGCAGCCATTGAGCTATGGGGACAGCCATTCAAAATCAAATTGAGTTACAGGGCACACATTTACAATAGTAGAGACCAAATAAGCGGTGTAGAATACACAAAAAAAAATCAGGAGCCAAGTGCAATTTATGGCTCTCTACAGAACTATAGCTTGAAAAAACTCTTTCTGTTGGATGATACAAAATGTATATATTTATCTATCTATCTATTTATTTTCATTTTATGGCATCAGTGAGCCCTCCTTTTTAAAATGAATAATTACCAAGCTATATCAATAAAACCATTTGTCATCATGTAATACAATTTATAGATTCAACCAATCCATAATGGTGGAAATTTTAATGTTTAATGCAGCCTCTGTACACTTGTGTAACTGATTTGCCTGCCAGCAGAGATATCGGACTGTTTAGAAATGCTGTAGGTATCTCAACCTATTTGCAGTAGAGTGCACAGGGCACTTGGAATGTTTGGGACCTGGGGGTTTCCTGAAAAGGGGGGTTTCTTTAATCCAAATCATCATCATCATCGTCTGCTAAAAATCATTTAAACATTACATAAACACAATAGGCTTGTTTTGCCACCAATATGGATTTATGCGACTTAGTTAACATCAAGTACAAGGTACTGTTTTTTTTTGTAATTTTTTGTAATTTTTTTTCCAAATTAGAATTATTTGCTTAAAATCCTGCAGATGCCATTCACATTGTCGCACACAGGTTAATTTCAACAGTGCTACGCAATATGTTGGCGCTATATAAATACATGTTAATAATAATAATAATAATACTGGCCAGTGGAGAAAACCCATGGTGTGACAGTAGCTTTTGTGGAGGATTTGGCAGATGCACCCTATAGCTTTTCCCAAGTACAAGTCAACGGTTTGGGACAATGCCGGAAATGCCAGCTTCCCATTTACTACTTAGTAAATACAATAAATTAAATATTCTGTACTGTTTCTGTAATAATCAAGTTTATGTTCACAATTCCTCTCTCAGCATCTGTTTCTCTTCATTCTCTCTTCATGAAGGAGATGGGTGTCAGATAATCATTGACAGTTAGATCCAATATATCTTACAAGGGGGTTCCTTTTGCCTAGCCCTAGAAGATGTATTAGAGCTCACTCTATTAAAATCACCACCCAACTGTTGCAAGAAGACAGAATGAAGAAAAACAGATGCTGAGAGAGTGAACATAAACTTAATTATTTCAGAAACGATGCAGAATATTATATAATTCTATTTACAAAGTTTCGTATTTTAGTATGCTGAAGCTTGTATTAAATTTTCATTTCCGCGATAGTTCCCCTTTGATAACATGGCTGTTTTTGTAGTAAGCTGCCAACCAGTGAATGAAACCTGGGATTCATTGTATCCCTTTATGAACAGAAAGTTGCCTCTGACAGAACGTGGTCAGCCTATAACAATGATGGGTTCCAAGCCAAGCTTTGTCAGAAATTGATGGAATGGAAGAAGGACAAATACAAGACTTACAGTGAATTTAATGTAATGAATTAATGTGTTCATATCCTGCAGTCTTAAAAGCATTAGTGTGGAAAAACAGACTGAATAATTTACTAGTGCTCATCTTAAAAAGATTGTGATCACCCTTCCAGTAATGCTGAAATATCCTCTAATTGTGCTAATGTGTGTCTGGCAGATAATGTTTCTGGGTGTTAATGCTTTCACCAGCAGTGTCACTCTCAGGCTGCACAGCCATTAAATGCTCTATAGAAGGGATCCCCAACCTTTTTACCCGTGAGCCACATTCAAATGTAAGAAGGGTTGGGGAGCAACATAAGCATGAAAATAGTTCCCGAGGATGCCAACGAAGGGCTGTGATTGGCTATTTGGTAGCCCCTATATGAACTGGCAGTCTACAGGAGGCTCTATTTGGCAATACAACTGGTTTTTATGCAACCAAAAGTTTACTCCAAGCCTAGAATTCAAAAATAAGCACCTGCTTCAAAACCATTGAGAGCAACATCTAAGGGGTTGGGAAGCAACGTGTTGCTCACGAGCTACTGGTTGGGGATCACTGCTCTATAGTGTGAAGTCAAACCAAAAGCTTAGAATCTGCAAGCCTACATCTGCAAACATTCATTTTTTTTAATTCATAACATTATTAGGCCGGGCACCCTTGTCTTAGATATGTCTGGCACCACCTAAAGGGTACCGGGAATATTAGGCCATGATTTGCTCATAATAGTTGAATGTATTTGGAGACTACATTTTATCAGGCTTGCTCCTGACCTCACCTTCAGGAAAGAGCATGCCCAGACAGCAATGGAAGAGCTGGAAACTAATGTAAAGGGAATTATAGCTAGGGTGGCATGGGCAAAGTTAATTCCCTATTTAAAACTACCTAAAGAAGTCTGATCTAGTGAGCAGCTTACTAGATTTCTGAGCATCAGAATATCACTATGCAGTACAACAGACTTCCAACTAATTGTAACATACTTAAAGGGACTGTTCACATTTGAGCTAACTCAAATTTGCCCATGGGCTGTAACCTATAGCAACCAATCAGATTGCTGCATTCATTGTTCTTCTTGCAGCTGGCTTTATAAAGCTAATCACTGATTGGTTGCTAAAGGTAACAGTCCATGCTCAAATTGGCCCAGTGTTGATAAATGAGCCCCACTGTGAGATAAGCATTTTCCCATGAGCAAGTGTTGCTAGAGAAAGGCCCAGCAGTATGAGTGAGTCACCTGACACTTGCACATGTTCTTTCTTATACAAGAATAAGAATAAGTTGCCTGAGTGGCCTAGCCCTTGGGTTTACTTTCATTCATGTATAGCTGAATTCACACCTACAAATGAGCTTCTCAAAAAGGGGCTTAATGTGAGCATATTCATGTTTTTGCATGTTTAGGAAGCCTTTAAACTTTAGTGTCACTAAATCTTTAGGGATTAGGGATTCTGAGCAACCCAGGCAAATAAATACCTGTAGGACTGTGGGTGGGTGAAAAGAATAAAAATCACTCCCCCATTATTTATAATGGCATTTGCCTGCAATTGTGGGTGAAACTGGAGTGTCCGGCCTGCAAATCAATTAATCAATAGTGTGCCACTGCCCTTAGTTGGGTTTTCATAGGAGTGATTACTTCAGACAGCATGATATAAAGTGCAGTTAAAAATACAAAACATCATTTTATTGGGCAATACTGACTATTGTATGTAAATGACTATCATTGGCAGCTTAATATATCTCTGCAAGCAGAACAGGTTTGCTCACCTTTAGGATAGAATTGTCTTGGCGTGTGTTTTTGGTGTCATAACCCTCCAAAAGGCACCTGCGAACAGCATTACCGGATCCAGCAAATTCTGCCAGATTCAAATCTGCAAAACCTAACTGTGTGGATGAGATAAATATATATATATATGATTACAATGGAAAGAGAACTTAAAGGAAAAAAAATCAACTTTAAGGATGAACACTGGTAAACATAAAGAAGGCTCTGCATCTCTGCATCATTATCTTGCTTCTAAAACAATTAAAGTATTTCATATGAAAATATTCAGGGAGGGCATTTAGGAAGGCTATTCTAAGGGGGTTATTAAACTCCGAATGACAAAAACCGGAAAAATTTGTGGTTTTTTACTATAAAGTCTGAATTTTTAGTGGAAAAAAAAACCCACAAATTTTTCAAGATTTATTATAGCCTGAGGATGAAAAATGTCTGAATCCAAATCCGGCATCTCAGAACTGCCGAGGTTGCATATACAGTAAGTCAATGGGAGAAGTCCTGAAGATATCAATCTGCGCTGGGTTTGTGCAATAATCTAAAGATTTTGTGGTTTTCGGGCAAAAATCATAAAAAAAATCTGAGTTTTCAAGTGAAAATCCAAAAAAAAATCGTACAGTTAATTTTTTTCATGATTTTCCAGGTTTTTTCCCTGAACAAAATATTTATGGGAAAATGTATTGATAAATAAGGGGAAAACCCAGATTTGGTTGGAGTATTTTTCAGAAGATAATGAGATAAATTCGGACTTTGATAAATAGCCTCCAAATCTTATGAGAGCAAATCTGCACCTGAAAAACATTACCTTTGCGTAGGCTTTTCCACCTTTCAGCTCCTAGAATAACAAAAGACATGGCTTAGCATCCACAAGAATATTTATGATTATTGACCAGAGCCAAATAACTTGATATTTTCTCAAGTCCTTACCTTGCGCACAGACACCCGGCACACACATGGATCCAGTATCCCTGAGTTTGCGCTGGCGCTCATCTTGCACATGAAGGTAAACTGTTTCCGCCAGTGAACACTATTGGCTTGGACAACTTCTCTGCAAACAGATTAATGTACAAAGAGGAAGGGAAAGAATTCAATACGAATGGTGAAACACACATACATACATAATAATACACATGTACATTGTTTATCATACAACACGCAGGGAGGGTGACTCTGCTGTGTCACTGTCGTGGCAGCCATACCAGACTTAACCATAGCAAAAGTGGAGTGAGCCGAATCGCTACCCTGTTAACATATAGACTTGCATACACCTTCTTGCCAGTAGGGTAAAAAGCCCTTATATTGAGGATATTGCATTTTAAGATAAGTAGCTCCATAATAGCTCAATACAGTAATAACGAAAGGGCTCGCATAACTAAGCCTTCAGCATCAAGGAAAATAACATTGCCAGAGTGCTGCCAGAAGGTTGCCAAGTGACATGCATAAAAATTCTATGCAGGGTCTGGGACGGATGATCAGTCAGCACCATTGCCAAATTAGCTGCCCTACTCACAACACTTCAATACAGTTCATCATGCAATTCAGGAAAAATGTATATTCCATTTTGCAACATAGAGCGCCTTACCAACATTCTGTAGCAATTAATTAATCAATCCAATAAGGCAGGGCAAGGCAGCACAAGTATTCACAGTGTTACCTACCAAGCTGTTTTCACCAATGAACCTCACGCTTAACTGGTATCCGAGCAAGCAATGGAGGCTCAGACTTCATAGCATCTGGTCTACACAGACACAAAGCCATAAGGGTGCCAGTAATTGGACTGAGTCATCTAAGAAGTGAATCCTCGTGGCAGTGTATTTCTGGCCTGACTCATTCAGCCTGGTGCTCATTACCAGCAATTAGCTCATCTTTGCTACAATTATTCCAGTCCCATGAAGTGAGGCTAAAGAAGTGAAAGGCAGTTTATATATTAAAAGGCACAAAATCTGATACAGGTCTAATCACCTATAACAACAGAAGGTAGCATTTACTGGTCACCTGTCAAAAAGTAACATAACATAAGGGCACGTGTTCATGAAGGAAGGCAAAAAAACCACGAAGCCTCTCTAGTTTGCAAAATTCCTTCCTGACTCCAAGATGGCAGTCTGACTAGTCCCTGGATCAACTTGTACTATGAGCTATCTTTCCTAACCCTGTATTTCCTCTCTTACTAAAAAGACGTCCAACCCCTTATTAAAGCTATCTAATGTATCAGCCTGATTCAAAGAGAGAATTCCACATCTTCACAGCTCTCACTGTAGATAACACCTTTCGAAAATTTACATGGAACCTCCTTTCTACTCACAATTATGGGTGTAACATCATTAAAGTGGACATGACACCCAGACACAAAAATCTGTATAATAAAAAGTCCTTTTCAAATTAAACATGAAATCCAATTTCTATTTTTTATTAAAACCATTCTGGTGCACATACAAGACTCTGAGGTGCTGCATGGTGCCTTAATAACAGTTTCCACAAAATGGCTCCTGTCTGCTTGCTATTATGATTAATTCCCAGACTGAAGGAAACAAGATTCAAATAATGTAAGTCGTATAATTAAAGTTCACTTTGCTTGACTAATGTGATAAAATAGTAGTTTGAATATTTTTTTTGGGTGATGGGTCCCCTTTAAGATTTTAAGATTATTAAAGTGGACCTGTCATCCAGACACAAAAATCTGCATACAAAAAGTCATTTTCAAATTATACATGAAATACAATTTCTATTTTTTATTAAAGCATTCATAGCTGTTATAAGCTTATTTAAAAATCTCAACTGTCAATCAAATATTGTCTACCCCTCTTCCATGCCCTGGGCATAGAGGCAAGGCAGGCAATTACTTTCACTTTCCATTCAGCACTTCCTAGATGTCACTTTTCTCCCCACATTCCCCCAGTTCTCTTCACCTTTTAATTGTGTAGCCAGGGGATGGGGATTGACATCGGGTCCCCCATTCTGGTGCACAAACAAGATTCTGAGATGATACAAGGCTTGTCTTAATAACGGTGTCCACAAAATGGCTCCTGCCTGCTTGCTATAATTATGAATTCCCAGACTGAAGGAAACAAGATTCAAATAATGTATATCATGTAATTAAAATTAATTTTGCTTGACTAATATGATAACATAGGATTTTTAATAATTTTTTCAGGTGACGGGTTCGCTTTAAGATCTTATTGATCATTACAGGTTACTATACCTGGGCAAACTTTGTCTCTGTTACGTATGGGGAGAGTGCCTTAAATGATACTTAGGGGCCGATTCACCAATGGTCGAATATCGAGGGTTAATTAACCCTCGATATTCGACTAGGAATTGAAATCCTTCGAATTCGAATATCGAATTCGAAGGATTTAGCGCAGGAAATTCGATCGATCGATCGAAGGATTTTAATTCAACGATCGAATGAATATCCTTTGATGAAAAAAACTTAGGCAAGCCTATGGGGACCTTCCCCAAAGGCTAACATTGAGTTCGGTAGCTTTTAGCTGCCGAACTAGGGGGTCGATTTTTTTTTTAAAGAGACAGTACTTCGACTATCGAATGGTCGAATACTCGAACGATTTTTAGTTCGAATCGTTCGATAGTCGTAGTCGAAGGTCGAAGTAGCCCAAAAAACACTTCGAAATTCGAAGTTTTTTAAATTCGAATCATTCACTCGAATTCACTCGAATTTAGTGAATCGGCCCCTTAAACTTTTAGGAAATCTGGAATATTCTTCTTTATCTCCAAACCATTTCTTACAAATAACATGAAAACAATCTACTCCCTGTTCTTCTGAATGTCCTTGGGTAGAAAAAAAAAATAAACCAAAATCATGCCACAACATTTCGTGTGCATACCAAATGATTGCATTCTAAAATGTAGAACCCTACATGCTACTTTTTTCTTGTGCCCACTGAGCACTAGGGATGGGTGAATCTGACCCGTTTCGTTTCACCAAAAATTCGCCGCTGGCGAAATGTTACAGACGCCCATTAAAGTCTATGGGCGTCAAAAAAATAATTGTCGAGCGGCGACATTTCTTTGACGCGTGTCTTTTTATTTTGACGCACAATGCCATACAAGTCTATGGGCGTAACTTTTTTCGGCAAAACAAGGCGAAAAAAATCGCTCATCCCTACTGAGCACTAAAGACTACTGAATTGCAACACTTAGGGGGTTATTTGTTAAGGTTCGTGTTGTGTTTTCCATGAAAATTCGAATTTTCCAGGAGATTTTTTTTAATCAAAACTCACATTTTCAGTTAAAAAAAAACTGTATTATACCCCGACCCTGAAAATAGCTTGAATCCGAAAATACACCATCTAAAACCTGAGGAGGTCATGTTGAAGTCAATGGCAGAGGTCCCTTGAACTATTTGAAGATGTTAATAGCCTTCATGATGTTCAAGTTTTTTTTTTTTGGAGGGTTTTGCCTAAAAACTCGATCAATTCTAGAGTTTTTTTCACCAAAAACGTGATTAATTTAAGTTTTCAGGTTTCATAACTTGGACTCGCTGAATCGAGTTTTTTCCATTCTAATTTTTTCTTAAATAAGAAACCATTCGGGTTGTGAGTTCATTCAAGGTATAAAAAAACTCTAACATTCGAAACCCCTTAATCCCAAAACACAGCTCAGACCCATCTCCATGGATGTGAACATGAATACCAATTGGTAGATATTGTGCGCTAACCCCATCACCTAGTTCGGATATTTATCAGGAAGCCTGGAAAATCCCACCAAATGAATATGCAATATTTACCTGATGGGCCCGCACAGGGTTTCTCATCTGATCTGATTGTTGGCCCATGGGCAGAACCAGATCAAAACTTTATCAACTACTTGGCCAAAGATACACTTGTATAAATAATCAAATTGTAAAATAATCAGTAAAATAAACCAGTGAGCCAAAACTGAGCCATTTCTTTTTTTATTTTTTATTTTAAAAAGAACTGGATCCTATGATTTATGGAAAGGGCTAATTTAAAAGATAATTAAAAAAGTTTCTAGTTGTGTACTTAACAGCCCATAATGATTCAAACAAACGATTATCTGTGTCTTTGACTGCAGGAGGTTTTGGATGTGCTCCCATATATACTAAGCAAGTAAATGTACAGCTGATGTATGCCCCATAAACCTACATATAGCACCAGAGCTTTCCCCTGTGGGTAAGTCTGTATTACTGGGCTCCCCTGTAACACATTTACCTGCCTAGTCTGACATTTGCACATACACAAATACATATACAAAGTAGTCCTGTCAGTATTTCTCCAGCTATTTATCTTTAGGTCTCTAAAATGTTCCATCGGTGTAGAATCAACTCAAATGGATTGGGGTATTAACCCTTCTACTGCGGCAGTTTCTGGATTGCAAAAAAATGAAACAAGTGCCGGATTCTTTGTTGATGACTATGGTTGGTAGCATTAGTCACTTCAAGCCCTTAGTAACCAACTGATACAAACATTAACAGACACAAATAATATTGACTCATAACTTCCCCATTCCAAAAAAAAAAAAAAAAGGCATTTTCATGAACCAAAGACCATTTACCGTATATACTTGAGTATTAGCCGAGTTTTTCAGCCCCCAAAATATGCTGAAAAACTCTACCTCGGCTTATACTCGGGTCAACCGCAAAAACGGTCGCCGGCGCCTTAGAATAGTAGCCGGCGCCTAAGAATATTCGCCGGCGCCTAAGAATATTCACCGGCGCTTAGAATAGTAGCCGTCGCCTAAGAATAGTCATACAAAAAACGAGATTGAAACTTACCAGAAGCTGCTGCATTTCTCACCCTCGGCTTATACTCGAGTCAATAAGCTTTACCAGTTTTTGGTGGTAAAATTAGGTACCTCGGCTTATACTCGGGAAGGCTTATACTCGAGTATATACTGTAACTTGCCGGGGTGATTTTCATATAATGGTATATATAGGTTTTTCAGGCAGTTAGAGGGAACTACATACATTAAAAAAAATCTTTAGTTCCTAATAAGCCAGTAGAAGAACTTGACTCCCTAATAGAACTGCCATACTCTAAGTAGACTCTGATAGGTACTTTAAATAACCATGCTTTGAAGGAACAGTGACACCAAAAAATTAAAGAGTTTTAAAGTAATGACAATATAATTTACTGTTCCCCTGCACTGGTAAATGCTGTGTATTTGCTTCAGAACACAACTATAGTTCATATAAACTAGTTGCTGTGTAGCCATGGGGGCAGCGATTCAAGCACAGGCTATACAGATGATAACAGATATGTTCTGAATGATCCCATTGTATACTACAGAGGTTATCTGTTATCTACTGTGTTTCCTATGCCTTTTTTCCTTTCCCAGCTTGGCAGTCTCCATGGCTACACAGCAGCATATTTATATAAATTATAGTAGAGTTTCTGAAGCAAACACACCAGTTTCACCAATGCAGCACAACAGTACATTATATTGTCATTACTTTAAAACACTGGTGTTACTGTACCTTTAATGAAAAGCATGTAACGGGATGCCAATCACTGTGTCTACTATGGCAAAACAATTGTTGTTTTTGAAAACTGTGCAAATCTCCCATAGCAATAACACTCCATAGAGAGTCGAAAGTATGAGGCAAAATGCCCCTTTTAAAGGACCTTGCCACAGAAGTGAGTGCCAACTATGAATCTAACTGGCTCAAGACTGAGATTCCTACACTACCTCTTACTAATATGGTCACACCAGTGGTTTTGGTCTTCTAGCCACAGAAATCATTTGCCATTCACTAATTATTGAATTGCCAGCTTCATGGTATCTAGTACAAGGAGTCTCCACTTACACACCGCAGATATATGGGCCGGCAAATTTGAAACAGTAAGACAACAAATGGAACTAAAAAGTCATCCAGAACCAAGAAACATTACTAAAATGGCCATGTTGCTGTTATCTGACCAAACTGTTTTATCTGTGAACACATCCAGAAGAACAAGCAGCACTGATCCAGTGGATCTCAAGAGATCTAAATCTTTCACCACTCATGGAATGGTGAATGGCCTGTACTTCCCATACAAGCAAATGCAAGTCATTACCACACCAGATTTACTTTCTGGACACTTACTTTCTTATAGGCTACGTAAACCTTTAAAGGAAAACTAAACCCTAAAAATTAATGTGGCTTAAATGCCATATTTTATATACTAACCTTATTGCACCAGCCTAAAGTTTCAGCTTGTCAATAGCAGCAATGATCCAGGACTTAAAACTATCACAGGGGGTCACCATCTTGGAAAGTGTCTGCGACACTCGCATGCTCAGTGGGCTCTGAGCAGTTGTTGAGAGGCTAAGCTTAGGGGTCGTCGCAAATTATCAAGCAGAATATGAGCTTGGCCTATCATATAAGCTGATGCTACAGGGTTGACATGTACTTTATATGAAGGGATTGCGATAGGTCTGTCTAAACTGCCTCATGTGCAGGCATACACAGTAGAACACAAACCATTTGACTACAGACAGTAAAAGGACTGCTGGCAAGCTAGATCCACCTAAACTCTAGATGCTGTGTGACACATTTTAGGTCTTATTTTCAATTGGAACCTGGTGGGCTGTCTGAGGAAAACAAAACAAGTATGAAAATGTCTAGTATCGTATATACTGTGAAAATGGAATGAAATGATTGTGTGTAGTGGGATCCCTTGGCTGTCAGACACTTTCAGGATAAACTCACAGCAGCAGTGAATGTGGATGAGTCACAGATCCACCTCTGCACCCGTGGGATCCCTGTGAGGATTCCCCATAAACAAGAGCATCTGGGGGAAGCAGAGGGTACGTTATAATTTCATTTATGAAGAACACCGGGTTTTCCAAGATGTAAAACAAACGGGTAATCCCAGACAGGTGATGACAAGTTAAGGGCAGAGGTTTGTTAAAGAAATGTCAGGGATGGGCAAATTCGACCCATTTCGCTTCGCCAAAAAGCATTAAAGTCTATGGGCGACAAATTTATTTTGATGCAAGTCATTTTTTTCCTCCCATTGGAGTCTATGGGCATCATTTCCGCAGCGAAACTCTGCGAAAAAATTCGCTCATCCCTAGTTACTATGATAAACAAGCAGTGAGCCAGCTGAACAGGAAACTCCACACTGTTTTATCAAAGGGCGGATGATAACACCATGTGATAAGTGAATACAGAGCAGAGAGAGGTAGCCTTGATCTTGTTATAGACAAGCACCTGCCCTACATACACACTTATTGCATGAGATTGCCTTCTTGCTTCAACCCCCAGGGAAGGGGAGCGCAGTAGTAAACGCACGCCATTACTGTCAAGGGGGCTGTACTCACACAGACGCATGTAAGCACCGAACACAGATTGAGACACAGCATGTTGCATTTAAACTGCGTCTGGTGATTACATGCGTCTGTGTGAGTACAGTCCCCTTGACAGTAATGGCGTGAGTTTACTCCCGCACTCCCCTGCGGCTGAACGCATGAAACTGGAAGCACGGCTCAAAATGCCCCTGAGTAAGGGCCCTAAAACTATTCTGCAAAATGATAAAGAGAGAATGCAACCCCATGCAACTTTCCAATATACACTGATTACAATTTTCAGTGGTTTTAAAGATACAGGTATGGGATCCGTTATCCGCAAACCCATTATGCAAAAGGCTCCAAATTAGGGAAACGTGTCTCCCATAGACTCCATTTTATCCTAATAATCCAAATTTTTAAAAATTATTTCCTTTTTCTCTGTTATAATAAACAGTACCTTGTACTTGATCCAAACTAAGATCCTTATTGGAAGCAAAACCAGCCCATTGGGTTTATTTAATGTTTATATGATTTTCTAGCGGACTTAAGGTATGAAGATCTAAAGATCAGTTACCCAGAAAACCCCAGGTCCAAAGCATTCTGGATAGTAGGTCCCATACCTGTATTTCTAAGGGCTATTTAACACAAGAAGAATGCCATACTTCAGCCTGGCCAGGGACAGAAATATTCTCATCACCGTGTTACAATTTAACTTTAGGCAGCTGAGAAATGTATAGTGAATAAAGTACCCCCTCTTGTAAAATATAAGGATATTATAAGTTACCGAGGAGTTTCATGACCATATAAAAACACGAGGCCGAAGGCCGAGTGTTTTTATACAGGTCATGGAACTCTGAGGTAACTTCTAATATCCTCATATTTTTCAACTGGGGGTATTTTATTTATTATAATACACAAGTTTCAGTGAGTCATGTGACAGAAATGACATCAGAACTCACCGTTTATAACTGATGACATCAGAACTCAACGTTTATAAGGATAGAATTGACAGTATATTTATGGCTTTTGTGTATTATATAGGAATAACTTCTGTTTAGCTCTTCTTACTGACAATGGTCTGGCCAATAACCAATAATAACTGTGCAACCGTAACTGCAATCACAGGACAAGAGAGATACTGTTTGTAGCGGATTTTTAAAAGGGCTGTTCACCTTTAATTTAACTTTTAGTATGGTGTCGAAATGGTTATTCTGAGACCATTTGCAATTGGTTTTCATTTTTTATGTTTTTTGAGTTATTAAGCAGCTTTGCGGTTTGCAATTTCAGCAATCTGGTTGCTAGGGCCGAAATTACCCTAGCAACCATGTATTGATTTGAATAGGGACTGGAATAGGAGAGGGCCTGAAGAGAAATTGGAGTAATAAAAAAGTAGCCTTAAAGAGAATTTTTTTTAGATGGGGTCAGTGAACCCTATTTCAATGCTGAAAAGAGAAGAAGAAGAAGGCAAATAAGGCAGAAACTATAAAAAAGAAAAGCCAATTGAAAAGTTGCTTAGAATTAGTCATGCTATAACTAACAGTTAACTTAAAGTTGAACCACCCCTTTAAAAGAAGCTGGTTACCTTAATAATTAACTTTCACTAAGGGGCAGATAGCAGAATTCTTAGACAATTTTTCATTTTATTTATTTTTTCCTTTTAATTATTTACATTTCTGACTGGAGCTCCTGAGCTTTGGATTCAAACAGCTATGTGGTTGCTATGGGTTATTTACCATTGTAACCAGCTAACAAAATGGAAAATAAAGAGCAGAAAGCCTGGAAAGAAATCATAACAAATAAAAAAGACTCCTCAACAAAAGATGACATTCAGTTAATATTTTCAAGTCCTATTCAGCTGAGCTGAAAAATGTTACAATAAGAACGTTAATAATCCAAAATGCATAAAATAGAAATAATGAGAACCAACTCTGAAAACTGCTTAGAATGAGTCCATCTGCAACATACAAAAAAATAAACTTCATATAAATGAGGTTTTCTTTTTAGTAATGATAGAAAGAAAACCCTTTAAAGACAGCGGGGGTCATTTATAAACACTGGGCAAATTTGCACATGGGCAGTTACCCATAGCAACCGATCAGATGATTGCTTTCATTGTTTTCCTTGCAGCTGGCTGATAAAAGCTACTCACTGATTGGTTGCTATGGGTTACTGCCCAGGTGCAAATTTGCCCAGTGTTTATAAATGAGCCCCACTGTATTTAGATATAAGCTTTTATATCACCTGCTGGGGATAATTGTAATGCTGCCTTACCTGGAGGATTCCACACTGAAGTTGCCCCCGTCCAGAAGTCGGATTTTACAGAACAGAATCCCATTGACAAATGGAACAGATGAGAGATTATCCAGTTCAAAATCCACTCGAAACTTGAATTTCTTCTTTCTCATCATCATGAAAGCCATATACCGGAGCCACACAGCAGTGGGACACTAAATAATAATCAGTCTGTACAGGGTATTTGGACTGGGAGTAGGACAACCCCCAAAATATGTAGTGTGAATATGCGCAGGCGGTGGAATTGGCTGGATATAGCAGACAAATGTTTTCAATAGAGATATGAGCAGAGAAATGTTAGAGCTGCGCAGCATGAACTACAACTTGAAATGGCTGATATTCCAGTCAGTGCACAAGAGAGTTTCTTATATTTGATTTCCTACTGCCTTTTACTATGTGACTTTGCCTAATGCCAACAGAATGGCGTTCCCTTCGGCATATGCCTTTTCTGCTTGACTTAAACACCTCTTGAACATTCCAGATTGTGCTGATACGGTAGCTTCTATCAGGTGCAGCACTTACAGCAGCCCGGGGGGGGGGGGTTCTCTCTTTCAATAAACACAGTGTTGCTTGTATTGTACAAAGTCCCACGCTTGAAGCCACCTGTCACTATGTCATTTTTACCTCACCGCCGCTAGCCAAATATAACAAGAGATTAGCACCCTCGTTTAAGTGCAATAATCCATGTGAAATGTATATACCCAGCATGTTAAATCAACAGAGCCCTGAGTGGCAGAAGAACTGACAGTTTCAGCCAATGCTCCATGTTTCCCTGGAGAGATGACACTCAGCAACACCCCACTGCCACCCTGCAATATCAGGGGAGACAGGAGAATGCCAGGCAGCTAATGAATCAATACTCCCTCCTGAAATAGCAGCCCCTATATGTACAAGTGCTGATCCCACACGCCACCCAGCTGCTCCCACAGGATTCTGCACGTCAGCTCAGCATGTGCTGCATCTGGGAGTTCACTGTGCTTATAAATATGAAGTCACTGGTGGGTTTGTGCAGTCCTGGTGCCACACATGCACTGCTTCTCGCTGCTTTCTCTCAACGGCTTCCCTGCAGCGTGCAATTCCGTAGCACTCTCCCACGTGGTGTCTATTCCTAAAGAATGCTCGTCTGCTCTCTCTCCTGCCCGGTTCCCGTTTGTAAACAGCTGCCACCGAGTCCCACCCGGAATGCTCTTTACTCTTCTATCCACACCGGGCTTCCGTACCCAACGGAATGTCAGCGGGAGGAGTTAGCTCTACACTGACACCTTGCGGCACGAGCTTGTACTGCACGAAGTGCTTTAGAAGTAGAACCCGAGTGACTGGAAACGATGGCGACACCTGGCGGTGAAACTGGATTATGCAGGCGAACCCAAAATAAGATTTTGCACGGGGAGAGCCTGTCACTGCTGATGCCAAGGGCAAGGCTAGACGTGGCGTTTTTACGTTGCGTTTTTAAAAAAGCTCAGTCGGGCGTAAGGGCTAGTCCACACGGGGAGATAGCCACGCGTTTGCGGTCGCGGCGTCAAAGCGCCGCGACCGGCGCAGGCGACAGTTTTGTATGGGCGCCTATGTAAAAACGCCTGTGCTAACCACACGAGGCGATGCGCTTTTCAACAGTCGCCTGAAAATGCCTCGCCAGGCTTTTTCAGGCGACTGTTGAAAAGCGCATCGCCTCGTGTGGTTAGCACAGGCGTTTTTACATAGGCGCCCATACAAAACTGTCGCCTGCGCCGGTCGCGGCGCTTTGACGCCGCGACCGCAAACGCGTGGCTATCTCCCCGTGTGGAATAGCCCTAAATAGGCAGAAACTGCACTTTCCACCGAAACAAATGGAAAACGCACTATGGCAATTCACACAGGGCGCTTGCAAGCTGAAATCCGCCATGGGACACCAGTATTGCCGTTTTGTTTTTTTTTAGCAGAAACGCCAATACTTCAAGAAACTACAGAATCAATAGACTCTATGGGCAAGCCCAGACGTGGCGTTTTTACGCTGCGTTTTTAAAAAAGAACAGCCAGGCGTAAATACGCCACTGAAACCACATGCGTCCGTCAACATGCGTTTTTCATGCGTTTTTCATGCCTTTTTCATCACGTAGGATTCTTTTCCCAACATGCACTTCTCATTGTTCTCATTGTCCTCGGTGAGAATTTGGACGACATATTTAAAATACGCTGTGTATTTACGCAAAGTGTGGTTTCAAACGTGCAGATCCCATAGAGTCTATTGATTTGGTAGTTTCTTGACTTATTGGCGTTTCTGCGAAAAAACGTCAATACTGGCGTCCTGTGGCGGATTTTAGCTTGCAAGCGCCCTGTGTGAATTGCCATAGTGCGTTTTCCATTAGTTTCAGTGGTAGTGCAGTTTATGCGTATTTACGCCTTGCTGTTCTTTTTTAAAAACGCAACACAACGTAATTACGTTGTGTTCTGACGATCGTTTCTTCTCCATTTTGCATGTAAATAGTTTTTCTATTTCTAAATAGCTTTTCTATTTCCAGCCAGGGGAATTATGGGGAACGAGAACAATGAGAAGTGCATGTTGGGAAAAGAAACCTACGTTCTGCAAAACCCGCCCCACGGAGCTTTTTTTAAAAACGCAATGTAAAATGCCTTGTCTGGCCTTGCCCTAAGGCTTGTTTATTATTATAAAGGGGTTGATCATATGTAAATTAACTTTTAGTATGCTGATGCTAAGGTTTGTTTATTTAGGGGTAGTTCAACTTTAAGGTAAGTTTTAATATGTTATAGAACGGCCAATTCTCAGCATCGTTTCAATTAGTTTTCACTATTTATTTTTTTATAGTTTTATAATTATTTGCCTTTGTATCCAGACACTTTGCAGCTTTCAAATGGGCCCGCTGACCCAGTCTAAAAACAAATGCCCTGCAAAGCTACAAATGTATTGTTATTGCAAATTTTTATTAGTCGTCTATCTAAGCAGGGCCTCTCCCATTCATATTCCAGTCTCTTCTTCAAATCAATACAGGGTTGCTAGGGTAATTTGGACCCTAGCTACCAGATTAGGTAAAATGCAAATTGAAGAGCTGCTGAATAAAAAAGCTAAATAACGCAAAATCCTTAAATAATAAAAAATGAAAACCAATTGCAAATTGTCTTAGAATATCACGCTCTACATAATATTAACAGTTATCTCAAAGATGAACAACACCTGTTATTTTAAAATTTACATGTAAATTAACTCTTAGTATGCCGTAGAGAATGACATTCTGAGACAATTTGCAATTGTTTTTATTTATTATTATTTGTGGTTTTTGAGTTATTTAGTCTTTATTCAGCAGCTCTACAGTTTGCTGTTTCAGCCATCTGTTTTCTAGGGTCCAAACTACCCTAGCAACCACGCATTGATTTGAATAAGAGACTGGAATATGAATAGGAGAGGGTCTGAATAGAAAGATGAATAAACAAAAAGTAGCAATAACAATACATTTGTAGCCTTACAGAACATTTGTTTTTTAGTCACTGGCCCCCACACTGAAGCTAGAAAGAGGCAGAAGAAGAAGAAGGCAAATCATTCAGAAACTATAAAAAAAGAAAAAAACGAAGGCCAATTAAAAAGTTGCTTAGAATTTCTGACTCTAGAACATACTAAAAGTTAGTGTGAAGGTGAACCACCCCTTTAATAAAAAATAAGGATAGGGGGAAAATAGATCTAAAAGATCAAATACCATAGCCAATACTTGTACCTCCACAACTTCCTCTGGAAATTAAAGCTCTCAAGTGAGTTTCACTATACATAATGGCCATGTTATAAGGAGTATGGATCAAATGAACTGAATTTGGGGGGGGTAATTTCATATCAATGCATGGGTGATAGGGTGATTTAGACTCTAGCAACCAGATTGCTGAATTTGCAAACTGGAGAGCTGCTAAATAGAAAGCAATAAGAAACTCAAAAAACACAAATAATTACTTTTGTTTTAAAAAAATAGCAAATTGTCTCAGAATATCACTCTTTACACAATACTAAAAGTCACCTCCACAAGTGTAAGCTTGCCAACACTGCTGTGTAGTGAGCTAATGATTGCTATTCCTGAAGCACAATTGCACAGCATTTCCAAGACTATATTTCAAGGAAATAAAGGAACCTTGGTACAGACTCGGACTGGCAATCTATGTGTTCTGGCAAAATGCCAGAAGGGCTGCTGTAAATTTCATAGACAGTCGTTATTTATTTGGCTGGGGGTAGGGTTGCCACCTTTTCTGGAAAAAAATACCGGCCTTCCTATATATTTATCTTTTCCTCCTATTAATAACATTGGGATCAACAATCATTTTTAACAGCCAGGTGGCAACCCTAGCTGGGGGGAGGGGCTGTTTGGGCCTAGGGGGCACATTTAATAAGCTTGAGTGAAGGGTTCGAAAGAAAAAAACATAGAATTTGGAAGTATTTTTTTGGATACTTCGACCATCGAATAGGCTACTATAACCTTCGACTTTGTTTCGAACGATTCAAACTAAAAATCGTTAGATTATTCTACTATTCGATAGTCGAAGTACTGTCTCTATAAAAAATACTTCGACTACATACTTCGGCAGTTTAAACCTACCAAGGTACAATGTTAGCCTATGGGGACCTTCCCCAGCACTTTCCTAACCTTTTTTTGATCGAAGAAAAATCCTTCAATCGATCGCTTGAAATCATTTGAATCGTTCGGATTTTTACTTCGATCAAAGGATTTGCTCTAAATCCTTCTAATTCGATATTCGAATTTGAAGGATTTAAATTCGAGGGTCAAATTTGAGGGTTTATTAACCCTCGATATTCGACCCTTGATAAATGTGCCCCTATGTGTAACTGAAATGATAGGGCCTATTTTGACTCTCAGGCCAGACCTGCCTTGGTATGGTATCTACAAAACTTGTTAATACTACATTTGCATTTAATGGTAGTAGCATAGGGATTAGCTCTCCTTAAAGTGTTTTCGCCAAATGCAAATATTGCAATCTGTAATGTTGGCTATAAATGTTATAATCCCTTCATTACCTTAGTCATCAAATAAGCAGAACTTTATCTCCTTTAGCAGATATTAGGACTGATATCTCAAATAGCAAAGTTAGCTGCTAACTTGGTCTCAAGGGCAGAATTGTTATCTTATATGGGCAGTTTAAAAGCAGTCATACATGGGGCAGTTAGGGATATTCACCAACCAACTGGGCTACTGGATAAACAGATGGTGAGCTTATGAGGGGCACTTACGGTATGGCTGTCTTTCTATTAGGGATGCACCGAATCCAGGATTCGGATCGGGATTCAGCTAGGATTAGGCCTTTTTCAGCAGGATTCGGATTCGGCCGAATCCTTCTCCCCGGCCGAACCAGATCCTAATTTGCATATGGAAATTAGGGGTGGGGAGGGAAATTGCGTGACTTTTTGTCACAAACCAAGGAAGTAAAAAATGGTTTCTCCTTCCCACCACTATTTTGCATATGCAAATTAGGATTCGGATTCGGTTCGGTATTCGGCCGAATCTTTCACGAAGGATTCGATACAAGATGGAAGCACATTCAGAGTCACAACACCTCTTACACATGTATATGTATGATTTTGCTTTGGGAAGGCATAGTAATTCCGAAATGCTTTGCAATGGCAGGGTTCCAAAAGCCACAATGAAATCTAAACATTCCTCCACTTATTAGACTAGAATGTCCATCACAATCCAGTCGCTGTTTGAGCTTGTTAAGAGTCTTGGTCGACAGTCGCTTGGACTTCTCTGCTATCTTCATTCTTAATGGTGGCGTGGGATTGGTGAAGATGGGACATTCCACTGGTCGGGTGATGACCTTGTCATCTGTTTTTTAATTTATTATGAACCAATATGGGAGGACAGTAAAACAATGGGAAGTGTAAGTTGCATGGTGGCTGTGCTAATATGGGGATGGGGTGGTGTTGATGGAGGGAGCAAAAGGTCATCTTTTTAGCCATTTTATTGTTTTTTTTTGGTTTTTGGTTTTTTGTTGTGACCTCTACCAATGTACTACTCACTGGGCAACATGGTTTATTGCCAGATTTAATTTTCAAACCTGAACCAACAAATATCCATAGTATATGAATATTAGCAGAGTCAACTCCCCCGATTTTATCAGGAGTTACCAGATTTTACGCTGTGTCACCTGGTCTCCCATCCATTTATTGCATTCCCCAAATTTGCACGATATGCAGGCAAAATCCAATGTTCACATGTGCAGACCATTTCAGTGATGTCAGCAAAATGCATGCCAGTCACTGTTTCGGCTTCAGTAGAGGTTCTGTGCATGTTCATGACGTCACTTCCCTATTTGACATAAATCCCCCAATATGCTACCATTGAAAGATGACAGCTCTGTATAAGTCAGGATCAACAGGCCAGGATATACATAAAAAATCTTGTTGTGTGCCACGCTATTGTGTTTCAGACAAAGCCATATTGTTGAGGACCTCTGTTTGCTTTAGTGCTCAGCTGAAGTGAGTCCTTTAGGCAAACAACATCAGTCACAGTCATTCACATCAGAGTATAACTATTTCCCCTGGGAACACTTGCATTTGGCAAATCTGGGTAATGTAACTACAAAGGAATCAGACTCCCAGCTGCTGAGGGGCTGGACTGGTTTCCTCTGTAGGGGCGCCTGTGGGTGACCCACAATGCACAAGAAATTGTAGGCCATCCATGTTCTTTTCTGTGTAGCAGAAAAGTAGTACATTCTTCCTGTGCCCCCAAAGATTCCCTCTCTTGGAACCAGAGTAGAACACAGAAGTAGCGTATGAGAAGATGTGGGTATTGGTTGTGTGCAGGTCTTACCAAGGCAACATTTATTGGTTAGATTTGGGTGCAAGGGGAGTTTTTCCTAACCAATAAATTACTAGTGTCCTGGTTTTATGCTACTGCTAAGCAAGAGTGGGGCAATTAAACCAACTCATTTGTGTAAAAAATTTAATTTTAGAAAACAGTTCAAAAATTTTAAAAGGTAATTCATTGTTTTTGTGTCTTGTGTCTGCCTGGGTTTCCTCACACATTCCAAAACATACAGGCAGTTTAACTGGCTCCTTATGAAACTGACTCCAGTATATTGTGTGAATGGGACAGGGACCTTGGATTGTAACTTTAATTGGGGCAGGTATTAATTGAAGAATTTCTGTAAAGCTCTTATTGTGCTTTTTGCCTCCTCCCTCCAGTGTTTTCTTGTGCCTCCTACACCTGCTGTGCCTGCTGATATTCAAACCTGTCTGTCATCCCCTCTGCAATGGCTTCATCTTCCCTTTACTTTGGGTGATGCCGCTGAGTGCTTTGCTTTTCCACTGACTCCTTTCATTAATGTTCCAGTTGGTCTGGCTCCCCATTGTTACTATTTTTACCCCAATATATCTTTTGGGCTTAGTGTGGGGCTAGACTAGAGAAAGCCTCTTATAATGTCCTGCTGTGTTCTTCTATGACTGGGCACAGTGGCCTATGTGCTGTAGGTTGCAGGAGGTCCAAATACTCCCGGGTCCACACCCCCCATGGGGCCTGTTGGAGAATCTGTGACTCCCAGTATAAGGACGCAAGAGGGAAGGTACTCATTCTTACTTACAATCTTTTCTACATTTATTTCTACATTTAATTGCAGGAAGAAGCAGTATTTATTTACCCCTGTCCGTTCTGACTCATGAAACAATGTAGCAGAAGTCATTTCTCCTCCAGGTCCATTAATCGACTGGATTTTGCTACCTTGTTCCAGGAGTCAGGACTATCAAAAAGTCATGCAGATACTGTGTTTAATATAATTTACATTCACAAATGTAATACTTATATTTTAAAGTCTCTTATAATGGCATTTTTTCCATTATGCAACAGGCAAACAATCTCTCAAATGTACTGATTTTTAGAGCATTAGCCCTTTGCAAGAATCGTGTGAGAGTGGAGCTTAGATGTCTGCTTCTGTGTGCTCTATTGGTGAGCTCATTTATATGAATAGGAAGGAGTGGTGCAGAAATCAGATGAGGTACATGGCAGAAGGAAACGAATAGACGAGGCATCACAAAGGTAGTAAGGAGTATGGGGGAGGGGGAGGAATGGGCAGAGTAATGGGAGGAGACCAAGTGAAAACATATCCGTATTTCCCCCCTCCCTTTCATTGCAGGGATTCCCTTCCTAGAGTCACAGCCAGTTCTCCTCCTCTCTGGGCGCTGTCCTGTCACAGCCTTCTCAGTAACTGGCTTTTCTACTTTATTGTTCTGCCTTCTTCTTTTTTTAGAGCTTCCCTAAATCTGTATCTGCTGCTGCTGCTGCCTGGGCCCTCTGCTACATCTTGGCACTCAATTTGTATTTCTTCTTTTCTGCAGTAACCACAGACTTCCTTACCCACCCCGAAGCCATTTACCACAGCAATGCTCGAGCAAGTACAGAAATTTCTGCTCTCCAGAGCTGCCTGCGAGGGTTCCGATTCCCGTACCAGATATGCAGAGCTTTTCCATAAACTGGATGTTAATAAAGATGGGAAGGTGGATATCCTGGAGCTGCAGGAGGGCCTCAAAGCCATGGGAATGGCAGTTGGCAAAGGAGCAGAAGAGGTGAGACATACTTGACTGTACATATGTATTATAAGTATTAGTTATACTTATGTAATGTCCTTCCTGATAAGCTTACGATCTGTACTCTGTATAAAGGATCAGTTGCTATCAGACATTTTCACTGTAATGCACCACATTGATTGAGTGTAGGATAAATTGCACTTCCCTATATCATCCTATAAGGAATGTGTCCCCATAAGGAAGAACTGTGGTGGGGTGCAAGGCTCTGTGTCTTGTGCTGGAATACTGGTGCACGATACAAAGCACAGTAGTAGTAGTAGTGAAATGATCATGTGAAACTGTGGGGTGCAACTATCTGTCTCCAGGTGCTCCTGCAGGTGGGCATAGCCTTTCTCAACAAGCCTCCGTTCTTAAGCACATGGGATATATTTTGCATATTTTGTAATTATCCTTTGTTATTATTATCCTTAATATAAGACTGACACTTTACAGTACACTTTATCGAGATTCTCCATAATTTTTACCATTCCCCACTGCAGTGGAGCCTACATTCTGGCCCTAGCATATTTACACAACACAGTGACTAGGACTAGTATCCCACCATAGAATTGTACATAATTTAACCCTAATATAGGGCCCCACATTCTAGCTATATAAATGAAAAGCAAACAATGTGAAAAACCACACATTTTGTTGGCAGCCAGTATTAAGAACTATATTGTAGTTATCACTAGTGACCTTTAACTGCAGTTGTGGCACTCACAGATCTTGGTGGGAGAAGAGATGATTCTTTTAGTCTATTGCTTAAACATTTGCAATGGGGGGGGGTGGGTTTAATTCTCCTTTAACAAAGGCATGGAGTACTGCAAATTGGATACCCTTCAGGTCCAGACTGGGATTCAAAATAGGCCTTGGCATTTCGAGTACACAGAGGCCCAAAAGGCCCCCCACCAGCTCAATAAATAGTGACTGTCTGGCATCTTACAGCAGCCCCTCTGGCATTTGCCAGAACCCACAGACTGCCAGTCCAGGCCTGATACCCTTGATCTATGTATTGAAAATATCTTACAATTGCAATTAAATCTGTCCTTTGTAGTTCAATGCAATGGGAGTTCAGAGCAAATACACTTTCTGCCTCTTTATTAAACCAGTCCTTTTGGTAATCGCTTGCCAATTAACAGACCAATAAGCTGCCAACATTGTCAGCTTTTATGTACTTTAATCATAGTACTTGGTAAAGGCAAGGTTCAGGGTGCAGCTCTGTTAGCTGCAAGGCAACCATAGGCAAGAATTAATTACAAGCAGAGTCGGACTGGGAGGTCTGGAGTTGCTGCTTTAGGGGGGAGGTTAGGGAACACTAGGGCTGGAGCCCTATGTATTTATTCCTGGTGTCCCCAGTCCGACCCTGATTTAAGGTTGCCACCTTTTGCACAAATGTTTACCGGCCTGGCCAGAGGTGGGGACGGATCATGATGTCACAAGCGGTGGGTGATGTCAAAAGGGGCATGGCTATGCCGCAGCAGGGATCTACAAGGGGGAGATTGGGGAAGGGAAAGGGTAAGTTCTAGGATGGTTGAGGACCTAGGTGGGTGGGCCAATGGCTACATTAAAGGGCATACATTGCCTGTAAATTTGTAATACCAGCTCCGGCCTGGGCTGGTAAAATACCTGCCAGATGGCAGCCCTATCCTGATTACAGGACTCTCCTGCACCCTGGGGGGATTTGACTCTGTGCTATGTTCAGAGTCTTGTGCAGCGCTTTGCATTACATTCTAGGAAATCAGGGAGCTGAACCTTAGGGCAAGCTGTGAAAGCTGTGCAAGATGTTTAGGGGTTCTTTACACTTGCTTTTTTTGGACTGTGCATCTTGATCCTTGTTAAATAAATGACCTCTATATCTGCTCATAAAACACTATTGTTAGTCTGAATTGCCAGAAGTGTGAAAGCTTGATGGTCCAATTAGACCTCCCCCTCCAGACAGAAATGAATCCCAGGAGCTTTTCTGCCCACCCCCCACCCTTCCCCATCCCAGTTTCTCCTGAATACAAGTTGTCCCTACGGAACAAGCTGAACTGATTAGGTCACATCAACCACAAAGGTTATATGTGTTGCCCTAAAATTCTCAGCATTCCTCATACATGGAGGCATATGCTAATTGAAGGTGTGCAAGATAAAGTCAGATGATTGCTTCCAGTGTATACATGAAAACATATTACAGTGGGCAATGTAATGTACCAAGGCAAAGAGAGAAAAAAAAGACAGATGGTCTTGTTTGGGCAACAGCTGCCAATGCTCTTTGCTTAAGGCACAGCTCCAGAATAGGGTATAGGAGAAGTCAATCAACACTTTAATTAGTGTTACTCATAATAACCCACAGGTACACAAATATAAATGCTAGAGATATCATGATTCTGTTTTCTCCAAGCAGGTACTGTATTTTATATGCTAAAGAGCACAGAGATTAGGCCAATTGTATGTGGCATGAAAGCATGTTAATATGCTCAGGATGCTTACAAACAAATACTGTAATACTGACTCATTGGTATGTTGTAATGAAAATGTTAGTTTAGTTTTTTTTAATTTAGTGAATATATATATATATATATACACTACAAGCCTTACCGTATTTATTTGACCTATACTACACATAGATGAATTTGGCCCCTTGAAGTATTTTTTTCTCTTTCACTTTAAAAATATAGAAACATTCCAGGAATGCAAGAGGCAAACAAATTCCTCTATTAAATTCTACCCAAACTAGGTAAAGTACTGCAGGGAAGATATTTGTTCTATATTCATTACAGAATTGTAAGACTATGGGGAGTGGCAAGGGTTATTAATAGGCGCCCAACTGCCTATGTAATTAGTAATAATTTAAGAAGACACTGAAAAAAAGATATAATTGAAGTAAAAAAGGCATACCTGCCCGGTAGTATTTAAACTCTGTCCTTCTGTGATATAGAACTATAGGGATAATGAAGCAGATCAGTGCAGGGTGAGGCTTGTGCACATAGACTTCAGTACCAGTGTACACATAACCAGGCCTTTATGGCAGATAAGAACTATCTGTACAACCCAGATTGTTTTTTCCTGCCAATTTCCCCTAGCTATACATATTAGTCATTTTATTTAGAGCAGTGGAGCCTTTATCTTATTTTGACTGATTAAATGCAGCCAGTATGCTGGATATGTGAGTGTATTTACTAGTTCACACTTGTTACAGCTATGTAACCTCATTCTACAGTTTGGCCTTGTTCAGACAGATTTTGTCCGTGTCAGACTGAAGAACCAATGCACCAGTTCAATTAACATAACAAAGCTCAATTGTTATTAAAATCCAATCAAAAGGAAATTTCTGTGTAGGTTTGCAGTTGAAACCTTGTTAGGCTTAGGGCTCTTACTAATGAGCGGTTGTAGCTGCGCTCCCCTGCGTTCCGTTTTTCTGTGTTCAGCCGCAGGGGAGTGAAGGAATAGACACATTACATTTTTTCCAATGGGGCTGTACTCACACAGGCGCTCCCCTGCGGCTGAACACAGAAAAACGGAACGCAGGGGAGCGCAGCTACAACCGCTCGTGAGTAAGAGCACTTACTCTATATGAGTGATTTGACTAGTCTGGTTCTAATGCATACATAAATAAAAGTAATTTGTGAGTGCACACAACTGTTTTCAGTTCAGATCAGCAGTTTTTTTGACTCTTTCACAGCCCATGCATTTTATTAATTTTGATGTTACATTGGGAGGGTGAAATGTTCTCTTCAGGGGGTATAGCTGTTTCATAGCCATAATATGCAGCCATATTATATTTCATATATTTTATTGAAAGTGTACTTTAGTGTAATGCCATCCACAAGCTCTACTTAGGATCTGATGTGGGTTTAGGAGACCCCCAGTACAAGCACCACAAGTGCATAGGATAGAATAGAATAGAGGGGAAGCCTCCCAGAATGTTCAAGGAGTAAATTGAGAAATAAGGATTGGCCTATATTGTTGTGAGTACTTATAGTGATTGCTATTGATAAACCTGTAATGCTTGTTACTCAAAAATCAGTGTATTGTATTGATTGTTTAAGTGTCACAGGCAGTGAGTGTGTATGCCGTTTAATGCCTTGTAGTTCAGAGAGTCCCACAGTGTTTAAAGGACCAGTAACATAAATTTTTTTTAAAAAAATCATTTGTATATAACGCTCCTCTTCAGAAAAGGTGGCAGGACCCGATCCATGGAGAGTTCCGTCGCCCTGTCACCTTTTCTGAAGAGGAGTGCAAGCGGAGTTATTTTAAAGTTAAATATGTCTTAGTGTTTTTTTTTGGATATAGACAAACAAATTTTTTATTAAAAAAATTTGATGTTACTGGTTCTTTAATACTATATTATTCTCCAGTAATGTAGTATGTGAGAGTTCCTTCTGGATGTTACTCAAGTTGTGCGCACAGTTGTACCAAGGTGGGGTTGGAAGACCCCTGCTACCAATAGGCTTACATAAGCATAGAACATATTGAAAGGGGTTGTTCACCTTCCAAACACTTTTTCATTTGAGTTGTTTTCAGATTTTTCTCCAGAAATAAAGACTTTTTTCAATTTCTTTCCATTTTTTATTTTTTACCAAAATCTAACTTTGAAGTTGAATTTTTCTGTCTCTGGTGTTTGAGTCTGGCAGCTCAGTAATTCAGGAGCAGACTAAACTGTTACAATTTTGCAACATTTAGTTGATACATTTTTCAGCAGCATCTCTGGTGTATTAGCAACTATTGTATCAATTCTAACAGTTGTCTAATGAAACTCAGGGAATCTGCTCAGCAGGGCTTAAGATAAGACATTTATCAACTAAATGTATCAATTTAGAACAGTTTACAGGGTCGGCGACCCCCCTTTCCAGAACTGCTTTAGAAGGTGAAAAATGACACTTTACACTTCAATATTTGAAAAACAGTCACACATAGAAAATAGAAAGTAATTGGAAAAAGTCTTTATTTCTGGTGATTTATCTGAAACCAACTGAACTGAAAAAAAGTGTTGGAAGGTGAACATCCCCTTTAACACCTTTTACAGTGAAACAAATTGACCTACATAGAATTGGTAATGGACAGTGGTTAGTGTCGGACTGGCCCACCGGGATACCAGGAAAACTCTCGGTAGGCCAAGGTGTCAGTGGGCCCTCCTGCTTCTAACCTTTTGGCCTATTTCATGGTCATTCCCTATTTCTTTTTAATAATGAAAGAAAAGGGTATAGTATGTAGAGAAGAGAGACTACGAGAATAAAGAGGTTGAGTGAGGAGAGGAGGTATAGTAGTGTGGAAAGTGGGCCCTCAACCTAATGTTTTCTGGTGGACCTCTGGTATCCCAGTCTGACACTGACAGTGGTACGCAGTGGTAGGTGTGGTCAAACTGTTATCATGTATTACCAAAATTCAGACAGGTACCCACAGTAAGGGGAATGCATACATCTGTTATTCTGAAAATAGCAACGGCTTTATTTACTAATGCAAAAAGTTACATGTAGTAGTTGTTTTGTTTGTGCTAGCTGATTGAATGCACATGTGCAGACAGAACCAGGCAGAATTAGCCCATTTGTCATACAGTTCTTTCATAAACAATCACCTCCCATCTTCAGGCATTTGTTAGTTGCATATCTATTATCCCCCTGAGCAGAACCTCATTTGACTGCAACTATGGCTGCAACGTTAAAATTTGGTCTCATCAGACCATATTCTTTTCATTTTTGCATTATTATAAGCCAACCTTGATTGGTGCTTCTCCAGACTTGTTTTGATAGCTATTTGGTCTTCATGAACAAGCAATACAATCAAGACTTCTGAGTTTTTTGTTTGGTAATAATTTTTAAAACTATGGCAATTTTTTTTAACTGTATGGACTGTTTTGTGTAGATCCGTAGATAACAAAATATGTTAAATTTTAAGGTGGGGGATATACTTATGCAGGGTACTGTACCGGCCTAGGTCTTGCTTCATGTTACAAGAAACTGACAGAACAGACTTGTCAGAAGTTTTAATTATCCCTACTTTTCCATAGTTGTTCTGCAGCATTTTGTTATAGTATTGCTACAGCAGCATTCAGCTACAGGGCAAGGTTGCAGAGGCAGAAACAGCAAAACATATTTATTTTGACAAAATAATGAAGCTCAGGAATCTAGCAGAGCAGGCACTGAAGCTTAAGGCTAATAGCACATGGGCTGTTTTCTCTGCTGGCAAATATCCGGTATTCAGTGAACACATATACAAGGTGCGGAAGGCAGCAGATTCGTTTTTCTCTACTGGTGTATATATGACCCGTATGCCATTATCCTACAGTGTTTCAATAAGACTGTAATACTCACTATCCATATAGTTCCTGAATGGCTGTAGGTTACTGGATAGCAGTATAATCTAATATATTCTTTGCCATCAACTTCAACTGCAAAGCCTTTTTTTTTTTTTGTAAAAGCCACTGTCGGGGGCACTGGGCTTATAACCTAGGTCCCCTGGTTACACCAATGACCAGTAAGCATATCAAATCATATCAGTTAGGAGAAGCATTTTATATGTACTGTTAGCAGAAAGAGTCACAGACACACATGGTACCAAATGTGAAAAAACTTAGAGCTAGTCTAGTCTAATTCCATTTGAACATGCAATACCTGCAAACAAGTAAATGTATTCTAATAAAACCAATACACAAGGCAAGCAATGGATGTATCAGATCTAAGCTGTTTTCTTTTAGTGTTGTGTTTATTAAGAGTTTGCTCTTCTCTCCACTACTAACATGGAAGTAAACACGGTATTGATTCAGAAAGGAACGTTTCACATAATCAGGCAGTTGTTCCTATCTCACTCAGAGTATCCATCAGACAGTTCTTATTGTGTATACACAATTATCTGCCATATTAGTAGGGTGGGGCAGAGTTGCAACACTAATGGAATATTTTACTCTTACGTTTATGAGTGCTTTAAACAACGTCAGTCTTAAAGGGTCTAATGTAACTTTAAAGGAGAAGGAAAGCTCCAAGACAGTTGGACAGGACTCAGAGCAGCATTACTCTGAGGGTTTACTGGTGTATTTATATAGACCTTTCTGATAAGGCTTACTTAATTTTAGCCTTTCCTTCTCCTTTAAAGGGGTTGTTCACCTTTAAATTAACTTTTAGGGGCAGTTTTATCAAAGGTCGAATTGAAAATTCAAAGTAAAAAAATAGAATTTTGAGCTATCTTTGTTGACTTCGATTAGGGAATATCCAAATTCAATTCGAATTTGAAACAAAAAATCGAAAATTCCAATATTGAAATTTATCATGTACTGCCTCTTTAAAACTTCAACTTTGACCATTCGCCATCTAAAACCTGCTGAATTGCTGTTTTAGCATCTGGGGGACCTCCTAGAACCTATTTGGAGGACTTTAAAAAGTTTTTTTTGAAAATACTTCAAATCAAATTCGATTGAATTTGATCTTCGATTCCAATGATCGAATACAGCCTATTCACCCACAAAAAAAAACTTTGATTTTTTTAATAAATTTTTTTATCCAAAAATTGCAGTTTGCAATTTCAGCAGTCTGGTTGCTAGGGTACAAATTATCCTAGCAACCATGCATTGATAAGACTGGAATATGAATAGGAGAGGGTCTGTCTAGAAACATGAGTAATACAAAAATAGCAATAACAATAAGGGGAAGATTTATCAAAGGTTGAATTTCGAAATTAAATATACTTCGAAATTCGACCATCGAATGGCTATATTTCGACTTCGAATATCGAAAGTCAAAGTTTGTTTTACCGAATTTGACCATTTTGCGGTCAAAGTAAAATATATTTCTGTCATAAATTCTACTTGGGATTTGGGAATATTTACAATAAATGTTACTCTGTATAAATGTTATTCATGGCTGTGGGCAACGTCATGAATGCAGCTCTGTTATACTGCAATACTTGAGCTGTATTTAACACCCGGAGAGCTAACCCTTCTAGGCATTGATTGCAACCAAATTGCTGCATTGATTTAAACAGTTGCTATTTGTCACGTCTGCCTTGGGGGTCTGTAGCCTGCAAGGAAAGTGAAAGATTTGCCCTTGCTTTGTGTTCTTATTATTGGCGTTTACATTCCTGGATGTGTGGCAGCATTCCTGTTTAGCATGGTTACACAGTAAACGTGCATATGTAAAGTAGCAGAGTGTATTTATTAATCTATTTGGTCAATCAAGATTTGAAGGTGTTTAAACTGCTTAATATACCCTGACACCCACTGTGTGATTCTATTTGATGATCACTTAGTTCCATAACTTGGGAGTCTTGTACCACAGGGGACAGTTTTTATGTAACACATGGAGTGATTGTTTATTCATAGCATATGTTCCCAATGTGAAAAAACTAGGACAACTATTGTCATGCAATCCTTCTGATTTATAAATCTCATTAAGATTTACTTGTGTTTGCTGGGTTGAAAGCACCTATTACATTTAGTTCTCCAGCAACAGCTAATCTGTTGTGCCACAGATACTTATGTAAAGGATAAAGACAAAGTGGTAAAGATTCTTTGGAATAATTGGTATGTCAGTTCAACTTAATGTTGATGGGTAGTGGTACAGCAGTACTGAGTCTAAATGCATAAAATAATACACAGTTCTGTTAGCTCTACTTGCTCTTTAATTAAAGCAAGATAAAAGGTTCAACTGTTCTTGACAATATTTAAAACTCATTTATGAGTGCAGTTGGCCATGGAGGCTTTGGTGTAATTTGTACTGGCTGTTTCAAATCCCAATAGTATGGGCACCATGTTTTATTTAGTATAACTGGGTATGTGCAATACTTGGGCAAAATTGTCTGAACGGATTAGGCCACGTTTTTTAATTAGCATTTATGGCATTAAGTAATGGCATCCTCTTTGATGGACAGATTAAGGCAAAAAGGGACACCCAACTTTATTCAGATTCTCTGCATCAGTCTATCCATGGGACAACCCGTCAGAACCTGGACAGTGCAGAGTGTAGCAATGTTAAGCTCGGATGTGACAGACCACGATGGAGATTACACATGGGCCATACTGGGAAAGATGTTATATTTTTTCACATATCCTGTTATTATAACAAGTTGCATTCTGGCTACTGATGAATATTCTTACTGAGAATAACCATATAGGCCATATCTGCTTGTTACCAATAACAATGTTTCATGTTTATCCATTTCAGAAAATCGTTGAAGCTGGAGATACTAACAAGGATGGACATTTGGACTTTGGGGAGTTCATGCGATATCTAGAAGAACATGAGAAGAAAATGAAGATTGCCTTTACAAGTCTAGACAAAAACAAGGATGGTAAGAGAGACATGCCTATTTCAACTAATTGTCACACTTACACATCAGCTCTAGTACTACACAGACTTAGGGCAGTGATACATGATAAATGTTTAAATATGGGGGAGATTAATGGCATTTAAATTTGCTCTACCACTGGAGACAAATCTCCTCCAAATGCTTAAATCTGGTTATTAGTCACGTTTAAATTTGAGCTACCATGACAAACCTCCCAAAAATGCTATCCCATCAGCAATAGAGTAAATCACAGATGAGAAAACATACGCATCACTTTGTTTTCTGAAGTCATCCAAAATTTAGAGTTGGGCCTACCTTTGTCATGCTGCAGTTGGAGAATGGACAATCTGCTTTGGTTCTCATAAGTTCTTTGGAGAGTCTGATTTCTTGTTGAGGAAAATGGAGTTGGGTTGGTTTTGTTTGTTTTAAGAATTAACATCTCTGCACACCTAACCTTTGGTACAGGTGTGGTACAGTGTTAGCCAGGGGTAAACCCTTCTCACTGTGTCAGTGCAGCCATGATAACATAGGACAATAATACTCCCAGTTTCTCGTAATTCTGCTTTTGGTGAATCTTTGCCCTTGCTAGCTACAGGGTGTGGGCTATGCCTTGATATGAAATTTCCATAATCATTTAAAGGCTGCACTGCCTTCTTGCCTGACTTGTAGCCAAATGTGTTGCATGAATAACCATAAACTAGAAAGGATATTTTTATTTTTAAATCAATTTTATTTAAACATGACAAGTGTAAAGACAGACTGTCTATTCTTCATGGTCATTATTTTATTAAAATAAATTAAAATAATTTAAAGAGTACTTGTCAGTTTTGCTAGCTGTCTATGCATCTCTAGGAACTGGTGCTTCCTTACATTTTACGTTACTGTTTAAATGCAGGCCCAGAAACAAACAGCTTGTCCGCTCACCTCTGTTCCGTGACATTAGTTCACTTGAGATCCTTCCTGCAGCTCCATGAACAGGCACAGTGTTGGTCAGTGTGAAGCTACACTGAGTGGATAAAGCTATAGATATTTTTGCATTTCCACTTTTATGGCACATTGCACTTTAGTACCTATTGTTTACAATATATGCACAATGCACTCAAATTTATGGATATTATTAGTGTTTCACAGTAGGAAATTTAGTATGTATTTTCATATTATGAGCAAAATGCAGCCGTGTCTTTAACAAAAATAGGGTACTACATTTTATTTATTATATATTTAGTACGCATTGTTCAATGCATTGCACTGTCATTGTTTGTTTTATTTAAGCACTATTTTCTTTTGCACAACTATACTATTTAAAAAATGACAGTTTTGAAATGATCAGGGTACCGTACATTTTGCTGCAGGATGTACTTGTATAACTTTGTATGTGACAAATAAAGGAATCTATCTATCTATCTGCTCCGTGTAGGTGCACACAGACTGATACCATGCCTGTCAATTGAGTTACAGGAAGGATCACATGACAGCAGATCTGCTTTCCTCCGCATGCATACAAAATGCAGGTAAAGGAAAGCTGATGATCCGCTCAGTGCGCCCCTGGCCTAAATATCTAAGTGCACCCCCCCATCTGTTTTTACAGTATCCAACTTATGGCCAAAGGCCAATTCTCATTAATTTCCTTTCTTTATCTTATACAGGAAAGATTGAGTCCTCAGAGGTAATGAACTCTCTCAAAACTCTGGGCATCAACATTTCTTTAGACCATGCCGAAAAAATCCTCAAGAGGTTAGTGTCTTTTTCAATCAGTCTTATTCTTATCTCCACACTATAAGCTGTAGGAACATAGAGGTGGCAAACTGCTCACATATTAGCATACAATGGAAAACATGTTTCAAATGGTTATGTGCCCAAAACCTATTTCATGCATAAAAATAGCAAATAGCAGTTTTAAGCAATATACACAAATTCAATATTTGTATATGTGGAATTGGTATTGAAGCAGTATTTGTTTATCTGATTCTGACTCAGTTCTTTTCTGGTTTGGTAATCAGTTGGCTTCAGCTACAGTTCTTCATGAGTCAGAACCAGCAGAGCAGAGAATATAAACAACCAGAAAGATACCGTTTTCAATGACAATAACATTTACAAACAGCAAATTTAATAAACATTTTAAAGGGATTATTCATCTTTAAATGTTGGCATCATGTAGAGAGCAGAGATCAGTATTCTGAGACAATTTGCAATTCTTTTTCACTTTTTATTTATTTATTTTACATTATTTTGCACTTTTTTCTGCAGCTCTCTGGTTTGCAATTTCAGAAATCTGGTTGCAAGGGTCCAAATTACCCTAGCAACCATGCATCTATTTGAATAAAAGACCAAAATATGAATATAGGTATAAATATGAATACAAGTTATAAAAAGTAGCAATCCAGGGTTACGTTATTGTTTTATCTTGATAATCTTACTGATGTGAGCTTCTATACCTCTAGACCCACTGAATCAACTATCTGAAATGTAGATTGTATTTGCTGCTAATTAGATCTCTTAAAATATTCTTCTACCCAGGGCCGCTTCTGCCATAAGGCAGGGTAAAACCCGCGCCTCAGGCGGCAGCGTGCGGCCAGTTACAAGGGGCGGCAAAAAGCCGCCTCTTGTAATTTTAAGAGCCGAACTTCCGGGTTTTAACCCGGAAATTCGGCTCCGCTAGTGCAAAGAGTGCTATTGCGCTCAATGCACTAGCGATACTGCCCCCTGAAACCCGCTAAACGGCGCTAATTTTTAAGCGCGGAGCGGGAGGGGGGGCATCTGGGCTGCTGCCTCAGGTGTCAGCAGCCCCAGAATCGGCGCTGCTTCTACCTCATGGCCCTCCCAGTAGTCACAGGGTCTGCTTTCTCTATAGATAGATAGACCCCTCCATGCATTTAGCAGGTAGTAAGCACAGGGCTGCTGATGGGCCCTATACACAAGGACAACATTTGCTATATTTTCTCCCATTTGGATTTAAACATTCAAAAGGAGTAGCACAGGCAATGTTTCCCTAGTCATGTAACCTATAAACTCAATCATGTACCTGCTTTTAGTACCCACTGCAATATCTTTAATTCTACATTTTGACTTTCACAGCATGGATTCTGATGGTACTCTCACAGTGGACTGGAATGAATGGAGGGACCACTTCTTGTTCAACCCAGCTGATAACATCCAACAAATTATTCGATTCTGGAAACACTCAACGGTGAGACCTCTCTGTACAAAACAGTCAGACAATATACACTTCTATTAAAAGCTCACATTAAAATTCAAGCAGTGGTTGCTTTATACATCTCCTTGTCTGTATGTTGAGTTCAGTTGTCACTTCAGGATCATTGCTTGGTTTGTGAAATAGTCTAGCAGTTATGTGTGCATGTAGTTTATATGCACAAGTCAGATAAAGTGTGCACTTTACACACACAAGAAATGCCCTGCAAACATTTGAGCTAAGCCAAAGACTGTACCATTTATATGAGAACAGGTTTTAACCTTTAGGGCAATGGCAGTTGTGTCAGCAGATCCAGAATGCCCTGCAGAGTCCTAAATAATGCACAATGTAATTTAGTCTTTTAGAAACAGGTCACTATCCTCAGGGTTTGGGCAGCTTGTTTTGCGTGGGCCTGGTGGGGTCTGTTTGTATTTGAATTTTAATGCTAACTTAAATAAAGTCAAACTTTTATGGAAAGAAAGCCTTGGGACAGCTATCTTTGGATAAAAGGAATTTTCTACTTGTTTTGCTTTACACCTAAACCTGGATTGCCCAACCTGTTTCCCTAAGGGTAAGGCCAGACGAGGAGATTCGGGGAGATTTTGTCGCCTGGCGACTTATCGCCACTTCTTTTGCGCGGCTATCTCCCCAAACTGCCTCAGCGTCTTTTCCCCATAGGCTACAGCACAAAATCTCCTGCGCTAAAGCACACGCAGCGATGCGTTTGAGGCAACTTTGGGCGACTATTGAAAACGCATCGCCGCGTGTGCATTAGCGCAGGCGACTTTTCATTCAAGCCTATCGGGAAAAAACGATGAGGCAGTTCGGGGAGGTAATCGCGCAAAAGACGTGGCGATAAGTCGCCAGGCGACAAAATCTCCCCGAATCTCCTCGTCTGGCCTTACCCTGAGTGTGTTCAGAACTGCTACACAATACTTGACACAGCCTACAATTGTAGGGATGAACATTCTGGCTTTATCTGGAGTTTTGTCTTATTTCAGTTATAACACATGCCTTTAAAATATATTTCTCTGAAACTGGATTGAAAGAACAACACACACATACAAACCCCAGAATCTACCTATATGTCAGTAGACAAATGTGTTTGTAGTACAGGTATGGGACCTGTAATCCAGAATGCTTGGGACCTGGGGTTTTCTGGATAACGGATGTTTCCATAAATTTGGATCTTCATTCCTTAAGTCTACTAGAAAATCATGTAAACATTAAATAAACCCATAAAACCTGCTTTTGCTGCCAATAGGGATTATTACAGAGAAAAATGTAATCATATATAAATAATTTGGATTATTTGGATAAAATGGAGCCTGTTAAAAACAGCCTTTCCATAATTCTGAGTTTTCTGGATAACGGGTTTTCGGATAACATCCCATACTTGTATTGGTATTTGCATAGAGCAAATGCACCCCATTGCATTAGCATACGAAAGCTGCATTCAGCATGGCAGAGCACAGCAGCAGAGGGCATAAAAGAGCCCTCTATTTAACACTTGCCCTAAGAAGGAGGTTAGTACATGACCCCTAACAGCATATATTCCCGTGTATCAGGGTTGCTTCTGCTGATAATATTTTAAGCTTTTGAAATCATACCGCTGACCTTAACAAATGTCTATAAATGTCTGAACATCATCTGTAGAACAGAACAGTCTGTACCTGAATGTTTTTCTAGTTTTTTTTCTAATTACTGTTGGTCATTTGGTGAACCTTTCTATGCATTTGCAGATGGAAATGCTACTAGAAATGTCTTTAAATTGATTTGGCTTTTCCATTCCCAGGTGCTGGACATAGGGGACAGCCTTACTATCCCAGATGAGTTTACAGAGGAAGAGAAGAAGACTGGGCAGTGGTGGAAGCAGCTGTTGGCCGGTGGAATGGCCGGGGCTGTGTCTCGCACAGGAACTGCTCCCTTGGACCGCCTGAAAGTCATGATGCAGGTGCCAATAGTGCAAGCACATTTTATTCCCCCTTAGATTCTGCTTTGCTTTAAAATCTATATTTGATGGAAAAACTAGAGCCGTCTTATTGTTATTCATGTGGCTGCATTGCTTTCTAGCAGAAAAATAAGGACCATGTTTATTAGGAGCCACAAAAAGTATATTTGTCTCCAAAATTATAATTTAGGGTTACCAGATACGTTGAGAAATCAGGAACCCATTCAATACAAGCAGGTTGCGGCAGCATTCATTGCAAAAACGTCCAAAGGATAAAATTGAAATGAAATAATTCGTCCCTAAGATCTGTGTACATTTAGTATGTTGATAAAGTGTTGGCATACAACAGAATGAAGCCCTTGTAATTGCGCATGATGTGACAATGTGTTCCAGAGTGTACATGTATGAATGTAATAATTAGATTTTACTTTCTAGCAAACTGTTGCAATGGTAAAGTGTCCAGTTTGCCAACAGATAATGATGTTGTTTCCTGCTAAATGCATAAACACTATTTAGGCATTTATGTTAACGGAGCCATTAGGGATGAAGATAGAATTGTTAAAAATTATATTTACACAATGCAAATTAACAGGTTCATGGAACCAAGGGAAATTCAAACATAATTACCGGCCTGAAGCAGATGGTAAAAGAAGGAGGCGTTCGATCCCTTTGGAGAGGAAATGGGGTTAATGTGATTAAAATTGCCCCTGAGACAGCAATGAAATTCTGGGCATATGAGCAGGTGAGTGCTTGTGTTAATCTGATTGACCAAAACCAATACTGTTGCCTAATGTTTTTATAGTGTTTGTGTTTCTGCTTTTTAAAGCATCTGTCACTGTGCCAATCCTGTGTGTGTACTAAATACACAGAAACAGTCATCAAATATTACCTTATTCAGAGATCAGGACAGTTTTCAGTGGATACTGTCTGAAAGAATATATATATATATATATATATATATATATATATATATGTTTTTGTACTACAGAATGTAGATGAAACACTTGAACTCCACCCCATGAATCCAGTACTGCATCTAATCCCTCACTTGCACATCATTCAGATGCACATAATGTAGTGCCAGCAGGGTGCAAAGGAGCCCTTCCTTTACTGCCTACCTTATGGCAGGTAGTAAGGACAGGGCTGCTTTGCACCTACCAGCACTGCACTTGTTGTAGTTTTAACATGCAGAGTGCACACGGGTCCCAGACTTACCCCATTATGCTCCAATACTTGTGTTCGTGGGCCTTTGTATATGAGGAGCATTAGTCATATGCAGACACATTCTTTGTATGTGCTAACCAAGAAACCTTTATCAGATTTATGGTAGGGTACGTACGTAAACTTCCTCTGTGGGTGTATACGTCAGAGGTCATTGGTATGTGTATATACTGTACATCAGAGGACATGGATATCATTTGACAGGCAACACATGCACACAATCTTTAGCTGACAAAAATCTTCTAACCTGTCTAATCGACTTAACAACTGATCACCATGGTACGAAAATTGACGGGCCAACAACCTACAGATGGTCAGAAAATCGGTCGAAAGTACGACTATATCTTTGTGTCTATGGCCATCGTTATTCCTTTTTCAGTTTATAGACAGCCACAGTACACAGCCATTGTATGCATGCCGCCAGAGGGTGTATTTAAGTCCTGCCATTATGCATGATGTTTCCAATGTGTTGCAAAACATAACAGCCTGCACTATGTTGCATAAACTTTTGTAACTAAAAGATCTCTCCTTCATGTTGGGAATGAGATTGGTTATTTAGTATGTGGGTAGGAATCAGCTCTTGAGTGCAAATGGGAGTAAAATTGTGTAAACTCTATCTACCCCGGGAGACAGCAATCATGTGAGCTAGCCCATTATAACTGAGGAAAGGGTTGTAGAATTCTCTAAATGGAGTGGTTGTACTTGCAGATAAATTAGATATAGTACTTTCAGGAGGGTAGGATGCAAGGTTACTGATATTAATAATTATAATAAAAAGTTGACCAGGGAAATGACCTTATTGCATTTGGAGTCAAGAAGCAATGTGTTCCACTTCTTAGGTAAATTGGAGACAGCTCCAGATAGGTTTCCTTTATGAACACGTCTTTTTTTTCAACCACAACTCCTGTGTAACTTTGTCTATGTAACTGTGAAGAGTTTCATTCACAAGAAATCCATGCAATGCTCTTTAAGGGAGTCTTATTACACAAGTGTGCAGGCTTGATAAAGGATTAGAGCCCAAAACGCTTTGTTGACACAATAAATATTTTCACAATATTCAAAGTGCTGCAGCTTTCATGTTCTTGTGTTTTCATTTTTATTCAGATGTGTTATCAAGGTATGACATAACTAAAGCTTTGTACATCTCTTTCAGTATAAGAAACTATTCACGTCAGAGAGCGGCAAGTTGGGAACGGCAGAACGATTTATAGCTGGATCTCTGGCCGGAGCAACAGCACAAACCTCAATCTACCCTATGGAGGTAAGCCTACATATCAGTGCCCTTAGATCTGCTTGGTTTAGGGTAGATTAAGGCTAATGATATACTATATGATGCTACTTTCTAGCACCATGTTACTTCATATGGGGAAAAAATGGATTGCAGCTCTTTGGCTGTGCATTTGGAATCTCTCAGTGATCCATACTTCAAGTACCAGGCAGAAGAAATATTGCAATAATGATGTAAATAAATGTTAGGGGGTCCCAAAGCATTATTTTAAAAACAGAATTTTCAAACAATAAGCTCTCAACATTTGACCGCACCGTGTGCTTGCAGGCAATTGTCATTCAAAGAAAATTGAGTTTGATTTTGTTCTGTCCACCTCTCGTGGTGCTACAAAACTCCCAGGCTACAATAAGCATAGAATCACTCTGTGTGACATTACCCTTAATCTGCATAATTAGCTGATGGAGAACCTTTTACATAAAGAGTCTTAACAAGGATGTTTTCTACAAGTATTTATGAAAGAGTTAAAAAGAAGAATTCACTCATGTCTGCAAATATATTACAGATATGAGATCCTTTATCCAGATACCCGTTATCCAGAATGCTCCAAACTACGGGAAGGTATCTTCCATAGACTCCATTTTAATCAAATAATTCTATTTTTAAAAATCATTTCCTTTTTCTCTGTAATAATAAAACACTACCTTGTACTTGAGTCCAAGTAAGTTATAATTAATCCTTCTTGGAGACAAATCAATCCTATTGGGTTTAATTAATATTTAAATTATTTTTTAGTAGAGGTATGGTATGTAGATCCAAATTACAGAACACTCCTTTATCTGGAAAACCCCAGGTCCCCAGAATTCTGGATAACCGATCCTGCACATGTACCATACAGAGTATTTAGGAACAAGGGTTTCAAGGGGTACATAGTAGGTGATAGGGACTCATTGTGAAGTCCACTGAGATTTCCTGCTCCTGGTAACCCTGTACTCATAGTAGGATTTCATTCAATATCTTCAGCCTTTCTCAACCCTAAGACCAGTAACTGTAACACTTTTTATGCTTGCCCAGTGATTGAGTAATGATTTAACATCGAGGTGCAGTAGCAGTATTTGTATTTAGTGTGTATACATATATATATATATATATATATATATATATATATATATATATATATATATATATATATATATATATATGGTATACAATTCAGGGAATGGCGGTATGTTATCATCTCTTGAGTAGGGTGTTCATTAGGTTCAATGCATTATAAAATAATTTTAAGATGATTTATCAAGTGGTTACCTGTTTTTCTAGGTTCTAAAAACCCGTTTGGCTGTGGGGAAAACAGGACAATACTCTGGAATGTTTGACTGTGCTAAGAAGATAATGCAAAAGGAAGGCATACTGGCCTTTTACAAAGGCTACATCCCCAACATCCTTGGAATCATCCCTTATGCAGGCATTGACCTTGCCATTTATGAGGTAAAGTATCTGTTAAATAAATGCATGCTGTTTAGATTATCAGGAAGTGAAAATGATTTTTTTTTAAATTGCTAATAATTTTCTTTTAGCCCTGCAGCGTAAGGCTAATGGCGGAACCCCCCCCAACTGCCCATGCCCCTCCCCATTGACTTTAATAAAAACTGCCTGACACAGCAGGTATTATCAGATTTACTAATGGGCGAATTGTCGCCAGTGAACACTTCGCACACAGCACCACTTCGCCAGGCGTACACTAATTCACTAAAATGAGAAGTTGCGTCCTGGGCACTGAACACTGGCAACTTTTCGCTAGCAATATTTCTTCAGTGCGAGCATTTCATAGGGAAGATACGCTAGCATTTGTTTATGCCTAGCGAAAAGTTGCTAGTGATCTTGAGCTTTGGTCAATTTGAATAAGGTGGGTACATTAAAGTTGTATGGACATCTTTATTAGAGATGTTGGTGCAAATGCTTAAAAATGGCCACCAAGGAACCTTAATAAAGACAAAAGAGATCCTATAATGCCCTACATATGCCCTACATATGAGCCCACTGTAAAATGAATGTTCCATGTGAACCCATAAAAGTTTAAGTCAGGACTTTTGCAGGTAATCCTGCTTAAAGAAAGGAAAAGTCGCCAACGTTTTTCAACTTTAATGCATTTTCGGCAGACAGGATATGATGTAAGTGACATAAGATTGAGGTAGATCTAGCTTCATTTAAGCAGTTCGCCTGGTCTGAGGTGGCAAAGTCAACTCTGACGAAAGAGGTAACGTTCAGTAAAATCTGCAAAAAAAGCTGTAAAAAAGCTGTCCACAAGGGCTACTGATCCATCAAGATCCAGGGATTTTCTTCATATTTAAGATGCTAAACTGTTATGTATGTATATATGTATAATTTTATTTATATAGTGTTACTTATGTACACAGCACTGTACAGCAGAACAATACCTTAATAGATAAAACAGGGGCTATACATTAATAGATACAAATGAATACAAAGTATAATTACAAATACAAATGAATACAAAGTACAGTTGCATTAAATATTCCCTAGAGCTAAAAAAAGACAGGAGGATGCATGTCCCTGTCCTGTAGAGCTTACAATCCAAGTGTATGTCCTTCTATATTCATTTGTCTTGTAACATAGAGACTGTAAAATATACCCATCTTTTTCAAGTTCTAGAAAACACATTTTATGAACCAGAAGCAACAGAAAGGAAACCTAAACCCTAAAATGAATATGGCTAGAAATGCTATATTTTATATATTGAACTACTGGAACGGTTCAGCATCTGTATAGTAATAATGATCCAGGCCTTCAAAGATGTTTCCCATCTTGGATTTTGTTCTGAGTGTCTGTGACACACTCATAAGCTCAGTGGGCTTTGAGCAGCTGTGGAGAAGCTAAGCATAGAGGTCATCACAAATCATCAGGCAGAAAATGAGGCTACAGAACTGATATTACATTATGATGCGGATTGTGCTGGTTTCTGCCAGCACAATTGCTGCCATTTACCAATAATTATTTACTAATCAGTCACAGCTTAATATTTATATTATCTATATATTCAATATATTGTGTCAGTACCTACACTCAGGTAACTAATAGCAACACAAAGCATGTGCAGTAAATCAGCAGAAAAGAAGATGGGTCACTACTGGGGCATCTTTACTGCTGAATGGCTGTGGTTGCCTTGGGCTGGTACAGAAGCACAAAACATAATGTACAACATTTCTGTCCTGCTTCCTTAGTTAAAGGGATACTGTCATGGATAAACATGACTGGGGGCAGCTGGGAAATTGACAATATGTCTAGCCCCATGTCAGATTTCAAAATAGAATATAACAAAATCTCTTTTGAAAAATGGATTTCAGTGCAGAATTCTGCTGGAGCAGTACTATTAATTCATGTGTTTTGAAAAAAACATGTTTTCCCATGATAGTATCCCTTTAAGCTTTGGTTCTCCTTGAACAGTGTAGATTTCTCATACTTGGAAGCTGCTAGGCTTGTTCTCTCAAGCATAGTTACGCAGCAAATGAGCAAACGCTCACCGATAACTATTGTGGCATCATTAAAAGATACACCTCTATCTACTAATTAACTAGAGTTTTTATAATATTCCATTGTAACATTTGCAAACTGTTGCTTTGCAAACAGCTGCATCACCAAAGAAACGTGTATAACGCATACTGCACTGCTCTTACTATATCATATACTTTCTCCATTTGTACTATGCATTCTGTAGTCGGAACATATGTGGGCAGATTTATTAAGGGCTGAGTTGTGTTTTCCACGAAAATTCCAGTTTTCTAGGTTATTTTTCGGGTCAAAAATTTTTTTTCAGGTTAAAAAAAATTCGAATTTTTCAAAATATTTTTTACCCCAACCCTGGAAATAGCTTGATTGCGACAATACACCATCTAAAACCTGTTGAGGTCATGTAGGAGTCAATGGCAGAGGTCCCTTGAACCATTTGAAGATGTTTGTAGCTTTTATGATGTATGAGTTTTTTTCAGAGGGTTTTACCTAAAAACTCTATCAATTCCAAAAATTCCGATCAATTTTGAGAATTTGGGTTGTTAATGCCAAACTCTAATTTTTTTCCATTCGAGATTTTTCTTAAATAAGAAACCATTCGAGTTGTTAGTTCATTCGTGGTATAAAAAACTCTAAAATTCGACCTTTGATAAATAACCCCCATAATGCCAATGTTTCAAATAGAGAGCTTCTATAACAAACTTTAGTAAACATGAATAAAATATTGTACCTTTCTCTTAATTAAGATTTATCAAAGGTCGAATTTCGAATTTATGAATTTTTTTTTACTATAATAAATTCGAATATACTCACAACGTGGTATAAAAAACTCTAAAATTCGACCTTTGATAAATAACCCCCATAATGCCAATGTTTCAAATAGAAAGCTTCTATAACAAACTTTAGTAAACATGAATAAAATATTGTACCTTTCTCTTAATTAAGATTTATCAAAGGTCGAATTTCGAATTTATGAATTTTTTTTTACTATAATAAATTCGAATATACTCACAACCTGAATGGGAGGTTATTTAATAAAAAAATGGAATGTCTACTTTTCGATTGAGTGGTCCAGACCCGACATGGTCAAGGTGTGATAAATATCACAATCAAATTTAAATTCAAATTGGAGGATTAAAATTTGAATGTGTGAATTTTGACACCAAAAAAACTATTTTAAAAATTCAAATTCAAATTTACTATTCGACACTTAAAGGGGTTGTTAACCTTTGAATTAACTTTTAGTATGACGTAGAGAGTGATATTCTAAAACAATTTGCAAATGGGTTTCATTTTTTACTATTTGTGTTTTTTAAGATATTTAGCTTTTTATTCAGCAGTTCTCCAGTTTGCAAATTCAGCAATCTCATTGCTATGGCCCAAATAACCCTAGCAACTAAATAAAAGACTGGAATATGAATAGAAGAGGCCCTGAATAGAAAGATAAGTAATGAAAAGTAGCAATAACAATAAATATGTAGCCTTACAGAGCATTTGTTTTTAGGTGGGGTCAGTGACTCCCATTTGAAAGCTGGAAAGAGTCAGAAGGAGAAGGCCAATAATTAAAAATCTACCAAAAAGAAAAAAATGAAGACCAATCAAGAAGTTGCTTAGAATGTTCCTGTGAGATTCTGTTCTTTGACAGGAAGTAACAGTTTGCAAATCTTGTCTTTCTCTTGGCAGACACTCAAAAACTATTGGCTGCAGAAGTATGCAACAGACTCTGCCAACCCTGGGGTGCTGGTCTTGTTGGGTTGTGGCACTGTGTCCAGTACATGTGGCCAGCTGGCAAGCTACCCGTTAGCTCTCATCAGGACAAGAATGCAAGCACAAGGTACGCTTAGTGAACTCATACATGGTTATAAAAATACTACAATTTAGCATTACGAATGTTTATAGTCGTACTGTGTGCTTAGCTTTATAGCAGCAAGTAAATCTCAACGATTACATCATTTATTTATTTATTTTTAATCGTCCCATTTTCTCTTTCAGCATCTATTGAGGGTGCTCCACAGCTAAACATGGGAGGCCTATTCCGAAAGATTGTCGCCAAAGAAGGTTTTTTTGGGCTGTATACGGGCATTGCGCCTAATTTCCTGAAGGTGTTGCCTGCTGTCAGTATAAGCTATGTGGTTTACGAGAAGATGAAGATCCAGCTGGGTATCTGAAACCTAAACAATATGCCTTTCACTCAGGAACTCAAGAGTTTATTCTGTGTTTGAGTGAGCCATTCTGGAAGGTTTCTTTCTATAGTGGCTGGAAATACCGTCCTTCAATGAATCAGAGGGTTAACTCTGCTATCACCAGAGTCATATTGATTAAAACCTACATACAAAAAAACCAAAAACGATTAAACCTATCCTTTATTCTTTTGGGTGTGGGAACATTTACCATTCAAGTCTGTTCATTTTTGTCCAGAGGGTTCTTTTTTTTTTACGTCCAAACTGAACACAATTCCATAACATGTTCATTTGGAAATGAACCTAAAACAGGTTTATCTTTTCGTATGGATTTTTACATTTTTTTTAGCTGTGATCATAGGGGATTGTTTAAAAACAGAAAATAAATGTTCTACCAAGTCTGCTTAAAGTCAAGAGAAGAAGGCAGCAATGGAGACCTGTAGTTATATCTGTGAATGTGTTTGTATGTTTGCAATGAACAATGGCTGCTAAAAACTAGTTTCATTTTAAAGGGCTTGAGAGATTCATATTTAACAGGCCTCATACAAATGGGGTTTGCATCATTTTCATGACATGTTCCATTGTGTTCCATCACAACAAACGTGTAGACTAGTTTTACTCTTCATTGTCCATTTCAGTTTGCAGTTTGCAACTGTTGACTGTCCAGGATAGTGTGCCTTACTATGTATTTTAAAGTGATTATTATTTTCTTAAACATATTTACTATCATTGTGTGAGCAGAAAGTGAGGACAGCAGCATACACACCACATGGTGGACACCACCATGCACTTCTCTTCCCTATGTTGTGTAGAGCATGTACAGCATTATATCCAATGGCTGTAGTTTCTGAATGAGACTATTTTAAATAATTCTAATGTGTGGTTATGAAATTTTACTGTAAATAACTATGGACAGGTTCTTTAAAATGGGCAGTATTTTTAACCGTTTCTATCGTGTTCTTTCCCTGTTACCAGATGGAGTAACATGAAAAGCATATCCATTCTGACTGACCTGGTATTCTGTTTACAAAAAAGATATATGTATATGTCTGCCAAAGATATCGCTGTGCCATTCAGAAAAATTATTTGAAACAGTTTGTTTTGTTTTTATACAGGACTAAGAATTTATAATGTAAATAAATGCCTTATGTTCACTACATTTATATATGTGTGATGGATTTTCATTCTACCAGTAACCCCTTTTACTCCACCTTAGTATGTCAATCCTTGGTTAAGTCCGGCATGAAGTGAAAAGTATGAGCATGTGAGAGATACACAATAGTGTGTCTAGGTTTCCAGGAGGCTAATAATAACAGTACAAAACTACAACCAGAGCAATGCAATCAAAGTGGGAGCGACCTGGCTTGTATTGCAGGACAAATAGTGTGATGCACAGAGAAAGAGAATTTATTGTGAACTCACCCAACCAACCAGCAGAATAAAAATAATTTTAGGCATAAAAAGGAACAATGGTGACACTTCTGAGATCCACGGAATATACCCCTGTATCAAAGACTATAAATGAAACTAGGAAGCTAGACAACATTTATAGTTAGGGGCATGTGAAACCAAGCATCTCAATAAAAGTCACAAGTTTGGCAATTTGGCAATATGTTTTTCAAAATTGAATTAACACTGCTTGATTTAAATATTTCTTATTGATTGGTTACAATATAAAATGTATACAGGGATTAGGTTTAGGCAGAAAGTGGACATTGTCACGGGATGATCCACATATTGGTAATCTCTTTGCCTTTGCTTTTTGCATTCCAAAGAACAAAAGATCTTCAGGATAGACAAGTACATGCTGTGCTAAGTATAGGGTAGCAAAACACAAGTCTCACATTGATACCTATAAAAATACCCCCAGTATGAGACATTTTAATAAAAAAGGCCACAGTGCATTTCATCTGACAAGGTTTCAAATACTCAAACGTCCCCAGAATTAAAAAAGGTGGAAACAAAGAGAGAATTCTTCTACAACATAAAGCCAGGTGGACATACAGTATACGTTTTTATGAAAGCAGCCAATACCATTGGTTTTTGTAAACTCCAGTATGGAGAGTATTAATCCTTAATTTCAGCATTTTATCAGTTTATCATGAGTTTATGTATTTACGGTTTTGTTGATGTATTCATTTAATACTTCTAGAACACTGTTGAATAAGCATTTTTCCTATATCTGATAAAACTCACAGTAAAGTGACATTCTGTATTTTGTATATATTTACCAAATCTGCTAGCATTTTAGAAGGTCTGGTTAGCAAGATGGTAACCTGACATTAAGCACTAATTTGTGTATGATGTCAGATATCATGCAGGCAAATGCATCTGTGGCACTGTGTATGTAAAGCGGATTAGTGTGCGTTTAATCACTGAAGAAGGGGATGTAAAGACATTTGTTTTGCCTGCACTCTGTTATAAACACTTAGGGGCAAATTCACTATGCAACGAAAATGCACTAGCGACGGCTTTGCACACTTCGCCAGGCGTAGTTTCGCCAGGGCTGAGCAATTCACCAAGATCCGAAGTTGCGCACAGCTTACCGAACGGTTGTGAAGTTTCGTTAGCTATAATACCATAAGCATTCGAAGTTACGATATTGATGCCTAATTAGCATACGGCGTGCAGTTAAATTACAATGGACATGTATGCTGCAGCAACTACAGTACATTACACTACACAAGGCCAGGGAAACTTAATAAAATTTAATAGAAGTCTTATATTGCCTTACACATGTGCCCACTGTATAGTTTAGGTGCCATATGTTAGGAAATGTAGGGGGGAAGGAGGGAGCCCAACAAAAAAAATTACAATCTTTTTCAGCCTATCACCCTGTAAAAAGTAAAAAATGGGGGGGTTTTTTGGGACTTAGAAAAACTTTCAACTTTTTTTTAACAAACTCCTATCTAGTCTATTGCACTTCGCCTGGTCTGAGCTGGCACAGTCAAGTCTGTCGCAAGAGGTAATGTTCAGTAAAATCCACAAGTGAGTGATTTAGCGTAGTTACATCCCATTGCCAGAGCATAACTTCGCCTGGCGTAAGGGTGCGAAGTAGCGCAAGGGAAGCGCAAGTAGCCGTGAGCAACATTCAGAAGTAAAAGGAGTTGGGGAGCAACACTAGCATGCAAAATGTTCCTGGGATGCCAAATAAGGGCTGTGATTGGCCATTTAGTAGCCCCTATGGGGATTGTCAACCTACATTGAGGCTCTGTTTGGCAGTACATTTGGTTTTTATACAACCAAAACTTGCCTCCAAGCCTGGAATTCAAAAATAATCTCCTGCTTTGAGGCCACTGAGAGAAACATCCAAGGGGTTGGAGAGCAACATGTTGCTCACGAGCTACTGGTTGGGGATCACTGTGCTAGAGTATGTCTACTTCGCTAGGGAATTTACGCCAGCACCTGTTAGTAAATCGGCAAAATGACGTCACGCTGACAAATTTTCACTAGTGTTAGCCACTTCGCCCTTTAGTAAATTTGCCCCTCGGAGGTAGGTACTCTTGTACACCATTTAAATTGTAAGTAGGCGTTCTTTCTGCTACAACTGTTGATACAACTCACGGTGGCCAGTTACATATTTGTGTTTCTATCCTTTGACAGGCAGAGGGCACTGTGCAGCTGTGATTATCTAAACACTCCAGAACAAGAGTTCTATTACTCCAACTCAGGCGCTGTCAGAGCTCAGGGGCCATATATTAGGTTTATTCCTAATTACAACAACAGGCCAGATATTAGGTTTACACTTAATTAAGGACAGACAAAGCAGTCATAATCACTGTGTCTCTGGTTACAACATAAGTACTGGAACAGGGATATGTTTAAATCCCTGTTTGGAAATTTTACCCCCTCCTTGTACTATTCAAATGTCCAAACATGGTCCTCCAACATTTACAAAGAAAATGAGGAAATGTTGCAATATCACCAGTTTCTATGAAATGCAGTTATTCAGCAGTTTGGCAATCGTATACAATAATGATTCTGTCTTGCATACCATTCACATATATCAAATAATATATATATCAAATATATATATATATATATATATATATATATATATATATATATATATATATATATATATATATATATAGTGAAAATATATATAAAGTGACATGCGCACATTCAACACTGCAGCACATCAGTGCTAAAGTATAATTTCTCTGTGTGTCTATATGTGCCCATTAAAATGTTCATTTTGTATAATAATTCCCTTGTGATGATATCTATGTTCTTGTAACCACACTTACCTTTTTTTCAAAGCCACATCCATAGCAAATGTCCCCCTCAAATAAAGTGCTATAAAAACAAGAGGGTGTAGCTAAAACACCTATAAATATACAGGTATGGGACCAGTTATCCAGAATGCTCGGGACCTGGGGTTTTCCGGATAACAGATCTTTCTGTAGTTTGGGTCTTCATGCCATAAGTCTACTAGAAATTCATTTTAAAATTAAATAAACCCAATAGGCTGGTTTTGCTTCCAATAAGGATTAATTATATCTTAGTTGGGATCAAGTACAAGCTACCGTTTTATTATTACAGAGAAAAAGGAAATCATTTTTAAAAATTTGGATTATTTGGATTAAATGGAGTCTATGGAAGGCAGCCATTCCGTAATTCGGAGCTTTCTGGATATTGGGTTTCCGGATAAGGGATCCTATACCTGTACTGGTACTGTAGGTACACAGCAACCATCTTTGCTATTTCCATGTGCGTGTCTCTCTCTAGGTTTTATCTCTACTGTCTTTCTTTCCTCCTTCCCTTGTTGTCTGCAATGGTGTAACCAGCAGTAACTTGACTGCATAGCCAGTGGAGAATTATAAGTGGAGCCTTTAGGCCCGGCCAGACAATGGAGGATCTCTGCCTGCATTTCACTGCAGGTGAAGAATCCGCTGCCCTGCTGTGCTTCCGCTCCAGGTCTGCCTGCACATGGATGCAATGTTTATGCTCGGGTGGAGGCAGATGCAGTGGATTTCGGCACTGAAACATGACAATTTGCACCGATATCTGCCTGTAGTTAGAAAGCCAAGCGGAGAAGCAGGACAAGGATAAGCAGGGTATGGATTGTCTGGCCCTAGCCTAAGGCTAGGCTGCCCATGGCTGCAGTAGTTCATAACACAATATGGGGACTTCCTCCCTATAATTTCTTTTATTCATATGTGTAAAACATTTTCCATGCATACTTTTTGTGCACACCACAATATGTTGTGTAAGCTAGGCTTAAAATTAGTGTACACAAAGACCAGCATGCGGCTTAGAGGGAACATTGCAGCAGTGCATTATTCTCCCGTGCATGCGCTGCCACTGACATTCACTGTTTAATATCGCTCCCTCTTCTTTATTCTGCATGGCAGTGGCTCTCATACAGGGTTTTACATTAGTTATCAGGAACATTTTAGTTCTACAGCAGTCAAAGGGCTGCATGCTATTTGTGATCTTATGCAGTTTAGCAAATATTATAAGTGTAAATATTTTGAGGTTGTAACTTCTCCTTAGAGTTCTGCTGAGGCGTAAAAAAAGCAAATATTAAAACAACAGCTGGGAATGAAACAAGGTAAGGAGTGCAATAACATATATTAACCATGAAAGCATATGTAGGTGCATATCATTTCTGTTTATTCAGCTGCTCTCAGCCTAGTGTTCCTGGATAGTGTATCATACACTGACAGATCTCTAGTGTTAAACCCTTTAAGTTTAAAATACCATCACCAGGATGTGGGAATTTAATCTTCCCCCACACAAACATTTCTTCCCCCCCCCCCCGTGCTTCTGGAATATCCAGCATCTCAGTCCCAAACCACTTTGGTCCGGGGAAGGAGGAAGCTGTGAATCACAAGTAAACATATGTTTTCCACAGATAAAATAGGTGATAAGTGTGAGGACTTCCTGAAAAGCCTATAAGATTATAAATGTAGAAGTCTTGGTTAAAGGGAAGGTTACATAGGGCAGAGTTATAAAGAAGAATTATAATAGGAGACCTAGGAGGGTTATATGTATGAAGAAGTACAGTTATAGGCTGTACAAAGAGAAAAAAATAATGCTTGAAAGGCTCATATAAGCAATAGAGAATGCTACTACATAAAATGTAAATAACCCCAGTAATTATTAGATAACTATTGGCTGCATATTACTCCATATTTAGTAATACAGTCATATGAAAACGTATGGGAACTCCTATCAATTCTGTTTTGCTTATCATTGGCTGGGCTTTCAAAGTAGCAACTTCCTTTTAATATATAACATGCCTTATGGAAACAGTAGTATTTCAGCAGTGACATAACGTTTATTGGATTAACAGAAAATATGCAATATGCATCATAACAAAATTAGACAGGTGCATAAATTTGGGCACCCCAACAGAGATATTACATCAATACTTAGCTGAGTCTCCTTTTGCAAATGTAACAGCCTCTAGACACCTCCTATAGTCTTTGATGTCTGGATTCTGGATGGCGGTATCTTTGACCATTCGTCTCTCCAGTTCAGTTAAATTTGATGCCTGCCAATCAAGATGAACATAATGCCACGCCTTCTTTATCTTTTTCAGTGTGTTCCTTTACTATATCCCAATACCTGGCTAAAGTCTTTCCAATCCGCTATAATTAAATTCATCTGGAACGACCGCCCAACGAGAATTAAAACTGCCATTTTATATAGGAGAAAGGCAGAGGGAGGCTTGGCCCTCCCAGACTGTGTCAGATTCTTAAGAGCAGCGCTTCTTTCTAGGATAATAGACTGGTCCCATCACTTAGACAGTAAAGAGTGGGTAGAGATAGAACAACAATCCACCGCTACACATCCATTTGCCGTGGATAGACAAAACCCACCGCAGGATAATACATAATTCCCACCCATTACTCAAAAGCACTATAGCAACCTGGGACCTGGTTAGCGGAAACTCTCAAATCTCGGTCTTTCCCTTACCACTAGTACCTATTACAAACAACCCAGCGTTTTACAAGATTATCAATATTGCCAGCTCAAACATTTCTATGGGTACTTAGGAGGATCCAGTAATATAGGAAGATCCCTTACCCCCTTTAAAAAACTGTATAGTAGTACCACCTCACCAAAACATATAATATCTCTTATATATGACATGCTCGACAGTGCGAGAGAAACCAACTATACTTCTTAAGAGCCCAGGAACTCGATCTAGGTTTAGAAATTCCAGAGGATTCACGCAAGAAATGGATCGCCAACCTAATGTTAAAGCTCAAGATGCTGCAAGATCCAAGAGCTTAGTTATACATTTTTAAGTAGATGGTATTATACTCCTTTCAGACTAAGCAAGATATACCCAGCCACAAGCAACACTTGTTGGAGGTGCAAAGCAGGGGTGGGAACGTTGCTCCACATATTTTGGGAATGCCCTAATCTTACAGGATACTGGCCAGTAATCATACAAGCTTGGTGCCAGATTCTAGGTAGGGATGTACCAGTATCACTGGCCCGAACTTTATTGTTTTGGGATGCAGAAAACACAGAGGGGGTTCCCGACTCCACACTGGAACGACATTTACTCAACACAGCTAATATACTTATTCCCAGGCTATGGAAATCCTCCACCCCCCGACCCCTAAGATTTGGATAGAGAAAGTTAATGAGATAGCTAAATTCGAGGAACTATCCACACTCACAGGGAAACAGCATTCCAGTTTTAGGGATATCTGGCTCTGGTGGTTTCTATATAGGAACTCAATCGAGTACAAGCAGTTTCTGAGCTCCTAAACATACATGAAAATGTCCTGTGGTAATTAGAATTCCACTCAATATGGCAAATTCTCTTATACTACATGGCCCCTACTTAACCTGGACCATAAGAGCAAACATTTTAGTCATGTTACTATATACAGTACTAATGTCTCATTAGAACTAATTTGCTGCATTGTCATTATGTAAAGCTATAAATGTATGTGTAGTTGTATGTATTATGCATCAAAGTAATGTACTAACATTTCCCCCCTTTCCTCCCCATCCCTTTCTTCTGTATCCCCCGTCCTATACTAAACTGAAATCAATAAATATGATTTTACAAAAAAAAAAATTTGATGACTGCCGAGCATGGACAGCCTGCTTCAAATCATCCCATAGATTTTCCATGATATTCAAGTAGGGGAACTGTGACGGCCATTCCAGAATATTGTACTTCTCTCTCCATATAAATGTCTTTGTAGATTTCAAAGTGTGTTTAGGGTCATTGTCTTGTTGGAATATCCAACCCCTGCATAACTTCAATTTTGTGACTGATGCTTGAACATTATCCTGAAGAATTTGATGATATTAGGTTGAATTCATCCGACCCTTGACTTTAACAAGGGCCCTGAACTAGCCACACAGCCCCACAGCATGATGGAACCTCCACCAAATTTGACAGTAGGTAGCAGGTGTTTTTCTTGGAATGCAGTGTTCTTCTACCATGCAAAGCACTTTTAGTTATGACCAAATAACTCAATTATTGTCTCATCAGTCCAAAGAACTTCAAGGTTTAACAGGCTAATCCAACCAATTTGGTGTTGCCAGTAATCAGTATTAAGCAGTTACATGCATTCCAATTAGCAAAATTACAAGGGTACCCTCATTTTTGCAAAGCCAGTTTTTCCCATTTGATTTAATTTCATACAACTCAATACTGCTTCACTTAAAATCTTTGTTCAGAAAACACCCAGTACTCAGAGGTTCCTGGGAAATGAAAGACATACCGCTGTTATCTTTTTTGTTGAAAGTCAACAGGGGTTCCCAAACTTTTTCCTATGACCGTATGTATCTACCTTGTTGAGGATGCCTCCAGTGGCCAGATTATTAGGAAGCTGCTTTATAAAGCCTTAGCTTTTGAATTAATTAGGAGTCATTTACTATGTGCAAGGCAGTGGGGAAAGTGCAAAATATGGGCGCAATCTGCAAAGTTTTTTGTACTGCCTTGCACAAAGGTGAATTACTGCAGGGCCCTGTACTTACCACCCATAACAAGTTGTAAGGACTGAGCTACACTGTTGTCCCCAATGCTGCTCTCCGCACCACATGATTTTTTATTTAGTGCAAGGTGCAGAGGTTAGCCAGGCCTCAAGTTGAAGTGCCTTTAAATGAGCAATAAGGGGCATGCTTCTGCACTTGTGTCCAGGATATGTAATAAATTATTCCATTTATGTTTCAGACTTGGTAAGTTTTGGTTTCAGGGGCAGAGTTTAATGAATGGTGCCCCATAGGGCACAATTTTGTGTCTGTTAACCCAGCCAAACTGGCATCTATACAGTAGTAAAAAGATTGATTGATATGCAAGAGGGTTTTAAAATGGATCTAGTTTCAAGCCATATTGAAGATGGTCAACAAAGGAAATGTGGGCTAAGTGTCAATGATATAAATCTAATCTCCCAGGTTACAAAACTGTTCAAACCTTTTAAGAGAACTGCTATACAACAGGAACCAATGCTTTGAAAATTTGGCACACCCCAGCCAGGTTGCTGAATGGGCCCTTGCTGTAAGAAGTTGGTCATTCGCCCACATACCACCTTGGTGCCTTACAAGCCTGAGTGCTTTTCTTTTGGACATTGTGTTTGGTATGTACTAAATTATATGTTTTAATGACTTTGTAATTGTACAATATTATAATTAGATGCTTTATTAAACCATTAATTTGTATAATTTAAGTGTCTGTTATATATTCCCTCTAACCTCCTCCTGAACACCCCTATTCCCTAACTGGTGCACAATTCCCCAGGGGCTCTACCCTAAATGTTCACTGCTTGTTGGGACTGAGACTGTTGCTAGCTACCCTAATTACCTCTCAATCCTATAGTGAGCTAGTAACAACCTCTCAATCATATATTGAGCTAGTAACAACCTCTCACTCCTATAGTGAGCTAGTGACAATCTACTGCCACTCTATCTCCTAACAAGGAACAGGTACCCACCTAGTCCTGCACTTCCTTATATAGGCTCCTGATGGGCAACTGTACTGGCTAGCTGAACTACATTTTCCCTCAGCTATTTACATATAAAATAAATAATTTAATTACATATGAGGGTAAAATACCTAAAATAGCTTCACAAAGCAGACCACAAAAAAGATTTTGTCATCAATTTTGTGCAGCTCTTATCTTTTTGCAATTTGTTTCTCTCTAAATCAGAAATCCCCCAACACCAAAAATAAGGAAGTGTAAATTCCAGCCAAGTACACCTTGCAAAAGCCAAATCAGCATTTGCAGTTGATTTTGGTGGAAAATATTTGTAAAGCAAAAAACAAACTCCCCCCCCCAATATCCTGGCTGTTGTTAAAGCATAATTTTTATATGCAGCAATTGCAAATTCCTTTAAAGGTGTGGTTCACTTTTAAGTTACATTTTAGTTTATAATACAATGTCCTATTTCTAGAACTTTGCCTTTCTTTCTGCCTCTTTCTAGCTTTCAGATGGGGTCACTGACCCCAGCAGAAATAAACTATTGCTCTTTGAGCCTACAATGTTATTGTACCTTTTTACTACTTATATTCCTATTTATAGTCCTGTTTTTCATTCAAAACATTGCCTGGTTGCAACCAGATGTTAAAATACCAAATGGGACACATTACACTAAAAGTTCACTTAAAGATGAACCACCCCAATAAAAAATGTCAGTACCATAATTGCAATAAGTAAGTATCTGTGTTTTTTACCTTAATACAAGTATTGGATTCTATATCCTGAACCCCGTTATCCACATAGCTCAGAATTATGGAGTTACAAAAAGGCTATCTCCGATAGACTCCATTTTTTATCCAAATGGATAACAGGTCCATACCTGTACTGCAGAGTTTACTTATTAGGACAGAACCTTAGAAAGGCTCAAGGTAGCATAGGTTTATACTATGCAGTAGGATTACATTATATGTTACAATGACTTCTGTGACACATAACATTACTTAACTAATATTAAAATTATTACTAATAATATTACTAAGCTTATGCAGCCTTGTACATGGTCAGGCTTTACTGTATAAGGGTCATTTACAATTGCTAGTTCAAGTGCGTACACACAAAAATGGGTGCAAATTTTGCATGTATTAACACAATTTATTACACATTCTTGGCCAAACAATTCTCCTCGCATTCATACTGCCTCTTCTGATGCATCATACCTACTGGGGAACCCTAGAGCTACTGCCACCCTGGTAGTTGCATGGTTCTGATTGGTGGTTGTGTCAATAGGCTAACCAGACTTGCCAAAATAATTACACACTTATTGTTTTAACACTGACCACTAGAAATCACTTATACCTTGCACTATGTTTAAGAAAAAATTGCACTCAAAACTGTGTTCAATTTGATGTATCAGAGCAAATGCAGTGGACACAAATTAGTGTGCAGGCTTAAAATTGCTATTATTTTGGGGAACAAAGTTGCATTTACATTGGGTCCAAAAATTTGCATATAGGTGTCCCCATCCCTGAAGTTAAGGAACGATACGAGTATATATGTCAACTCCCATACTTTCCCACAGACTGCCTGTTACTGCCTGTTTTGACACTGCCTGTTTTGACCCCTTCACCCTGGACTCACATCATATTAGGGTAGTGACTGATGGGGAGGTTTCCCCATAAAACGCATCTCCTTTGGAAATAACTGAAATCTCTGGCAGTAAAACAATATATCCCGAAGTCGCCTGAAGTTCCTCCAGGGGCAACTTTGGGGCAACTTCACAATATGTGGGTTTTACTGCTGGTGATTTCAGTTGTTTCTAATGGAGATATTTGGGAGATTTGTTGCTCGCATTTGTCATGCATAAATAATCACAGGCAACAAATTTCCCCATTGGCCATTGACTTTAAAGAGATATGACATCAGAAAATAACCTTTTTTTATTATCATAACATTGTCTTTGAATGCTATTTATAATTTTACCATAAAAATATCATACAAATTTTTTTTGTATATCATAAAAATATTTGCCTGATGCTTTTACATTACCTTTCTTACTACCCTGTTCCTTTATGAGGAGGCAGCCATATTTGTGCAACAGTAGTCCGTTAGCATTAGAAACTCTAATGGACAAGTTAAGATGGGACAGTCAGGTAGGCAAAACAGTCAGGTTTAGAAACTTCAAATAGCAATTACTTACAAAAGCAGAACTATCAGCGAAAAACGATCAACATGACCTATAGGTAACTTTTAATGTAGATTAATATTTAGAAAATAATTTTTTTTAGTGTCAGTATCACTTAAAGGTATTGTGTACATGTGCAGTAAGCATATAATTACCTCAAAGGGCCTGTGAGACTGCGCAGTGTGCATTCAGTGATGCAAAGGGTCTTCTGTGCATGCACATTGACGTCACCTTGGTCTTCCAATAGACTATGGCCACAAATTTGTGCAGTTACGTGACCCCCAGATACCCCAGCCCACAACACTGTTAAAGGGGAACTCCCCAAAAACATAATTTGAGCTTTTTGAAAAGTAAACATAATTTCAAGCAACTTTGCAATATACATAGATTAAAAAATATGCAGACTTTTTATGATTTTTATGGTTTGGAACAGTTCCCTAAGCCTAGGCCCCTGCTCTCCTGCTGATCTGTCTGACTACTTTGCTTAGCTGGCTGACTACTGTTACTTTGTATCAGCACTGGAGGGATGCACTGAATACAGGATTCGGTTCGGGATTCAGCCAGGATTCAGACTTTTTCAGCAGGATTCGGGCGCATATGCATATTAGGGGCGGAGATGGAAATCGTGTGACTTTTTGTCACAAAACAAGGAAGTAAAAAATGTTTTCCCCTTCCCACCCCTTATTTGCATATGCAAATTAGGATTCGGTATTTGGCCGAATCCTTTGTGAAGGATTCGGTGGTTCGACCAAATCCAAAATAGTGAATTCATTGCAAACGCCACAATTCCCTGGACATGTGATTTCAATAAGGAACAGAACATCACAGTGAAATGCATTGTGGATTATGTAGTCTGTAAACTGTGGAGAAGTTGTTACAATTTGTAACATCAGTGTCCCTTCATCCCTGCCAGGATTTCAAATGATGCAGAAAGAGAACAGTTAGCTGGATTTTAGCAAAGAATCTGAACAATTCGAGTTACATATACAATTATTACATATAACAATGTAACGTACAATGAAATGTAATTTCCAACCCTGCTGTAAAACAATGTCCATAGTAGATGTATAAGGGGTCAAGCTTTATTATCTTTATGGTTTTTACTTTTTTTTAATCCTGGTATAAAATATTACTTCTTGTTATGGTCTCAACTTATTACATACTCTTACATAGATTATATTCTTTTTTTATAAACCGTGCAGATTAGGCTTGGCTGGATTCTTCATTAGAGTATGCAATGTGTTTAGCCCATAAAAACTGCCCCAATGGTGATTGGGTTAAAACTACTAGCATGCAGCAAGTTACATAGTTACATAGTTACATAGTTAAATTGGGTTGAAAAAAGACAAAGTCCATCAAGTTCAAGCCCTCCAAATGAAAACCCAGCATCCATACATATACCCCTCTCTACTTTTAATTAAATTCTATATACCCATACCCATACTAACTATAGAGCTTAGTATCACAATAGCCTTTGATATTATGTCTGTCCAAAAAATCATCCAAGCCACTCTTAAACGCATTAACTGAATCAGCCATCACAACATCACCCGGCAGTGCATTCCACAACCTCACTGTCCTGACTGTGAAGAACCCCCTACGTTGCTTCAAATGAAAGTTCTTTTCTTCTAGTCTAAAGGGGTGGCCTCTGGTACGGTGATCCACTTAATGGGTAAAAAGGTCCCCTGCCATTTGTCTATAATGTCCTCTAATGTACTTGTAAAGTGTAATCATGTCCCCTCGCAAGCGCCTTTTTTCCTGAGAAAAAAACCCCAACCGTGACAGTCTCCCCTCATAATTTAAGTCTTCCGTCCCTCTAACCAATTTAGTTGCACGTCTCTGCACTCTCTGCAGCTCATTTATATCCCTCTTAAGGACTGGAGTCCAAAACTGCACTGCATACTCCAGATGAGGCCTTACCAGGGACCTATAAAGAGGCATAATTATGTTTTCATCCCTTGAGTTAATGCCCTTTTTTATGCAAGACAGAACTTTATTTGCTTTAGTAGCCACAGAATGACACTGCCCAGAATTAGACAACGTGTTATCTACAAAGACCCCTAGATCCTTCTCATTTAAGGAAACTCCCAACACACTGCCATTTAGTGTATAACTTGCATTTATATTATTTTTGCCAAAGTGCATAACCTTGCATTTATCAACATTGAACCTCATTTTCCAGTTTTCTGCCCAGTTTTCCAGTTTAGACAAATCACTCTGCAAAGTGGCAGCATCCTGCATGGAACCTATAGTTCTGCACAATTTAGTATCATCTGCAAAAATAGAAACAGTACTTTCAATGCCCACCTCCAGGTCATTAATAAACAAGTTGAAAAGCAAGGGACCTAGTACAGAGCCCTGCGGTACTCCACTAACAACACTGGTCCAATTAGAAAATGTTCCATTTACCACCACTCTTTGTAGTCTATCTTTTAGCCAGTTCTCTATCCAGGTACAAATACTATGTTCCAGGCCAACATTCCTTAATTTAACCAGTAACCTTTTGTGTGGCACTGTTTCTATCAGTACTTATCCTGTATAGGTTAGTACAGTACAGGGGGTTCTTCTAAGCTGCCTGGTAGCCTAATATACACAGAACGATCGATCCATTACGACTAATGCACCATCTTTATCTGCTTTTTTTATTACAATATCAGTATTCATTCTTAAATAATGCAGTGTCATTCTCTCACTTACTACTAAACATCTCTGTTTTCTGGTTTTATCCAAAAGCCGTTGTACCTCCATACACAGCACATGCTCAAATGTTTCAACTGATGCATTTTATATTTGTAGGATAAAGTCTCTAAATTGAGAAAATGAAATGAAGGTACCCTTCAGGCCTTTCTAGTATGGGTGCATTTTTCAGTTTTAGGGCACAGATACTGTAAACTAGAGGTGGAGATTGAAACCAACAATACAAACAAGCTGAAGAGTATCTCTATTTTGAAGTGGTAAGAAGTCCTGTCCTTACAGTGCTGCTCTCTGAACTGTGTGCTGGATTTTTAACTTGCCATCTCAACTCCCCAGATGAAGTGTGGAGTAAATGATAGATAATTTTGCTATTGCACTTGCATCTTGGGTAAACGAGCCCTACAGAATTAATAGCCTCAGCATTACGCAATTTATCCCGATAAGCTAAACAATTTATTGAAATGCAAACAGAAACCATTTGCACACATAACTGAATTGTTATTCAAGCATAATTAAAGAATGTGTGGCTTTTTAGGTATTAAAAGAGTTAATAGTAAAACAGTTTGATGCTTGTGAGGTGTGACAGTGAAGCAGAAGGGATCTGGAGGCGAAGAGAACAGATATTCAAGCAGCAGGAGCGAGGCTGAAGATACAGGAAGCGCCATCTGCTTCCTGCTGCCTGTCTCAACTCATTTCCTGCTCTCTGCTTCTCCTCTTTGCTGCACACAGAAACTGCCAGAAATACATGTTGCTGTTCCACCTGCACAACTTGGCCGGCAGTCAGCACAGGCTTTTATTTAAAGGGAAACTATTGCGAAAATGAAAATTTAATAATAGCTTCAGCATACTGAAACAAGAAACCTTCTAAACAATCAATTAAAATGATGAATGAAAATAAAATTTATCTTCACTATCCCTCTCTTAGCATCTGTTTCTCTTCATTCTGTCTTCATGCAGGAGTCGGGTGTCAGATGAATGATCCAATATATCTTATAGGGGGGCTCAATACACAGCACATACAGTATGTATTAGAGCTCACTCTATTAAAATCACCAGACATCATGTCTCTCTACATGCAGAATTTGTGCAAAAGGCAGTTATTTTGTTAGGTTTTGTTTGTACTGGAATCAGTAATTTGAGTGAACTCTAATACATCTGCTAGGAAAGGAGCCCACCTATAAGATATATTGGATCTAACTGTCAACTGTATTTAGAAAGTTTCTTATTTCAGTACGAGAAAGCTTATATTCAACTTTCATTTTCGCGATAGTGCCCCTTTAAAGTAAATGATATATGTATTTTATAACCAACACTGTACATTTCTACTATAAATTATACTATACAGTATTTATAAGCAGTGCTCATATTTTTATTATTTCACTTGATAATTGTATTGTATTCATATGTATTGGTTCATTGAGCTTTTACTGGGGAATCCTGGGGTTTAATAGTGGACGCAAACATTTTACCATGCCAGTTCTTGGGTATAAACGTTTTAAGTTGGCTCAGGTTCACTAGGATACAGATAATCCTGTTGATTACTGGCATTTATCAAATAGAGGCAGTAGTTATTAAAATCACTGCCAAGATGCAGGGCTGGTATTGGGTGCCAATGGCTGAAGAATAATAGCCTAACAGCATAAATGCTCATAAAAACATATTAAGGGTAATTTACAACTGCAAGTGCACATGCAGTGGCGCTAAATGGATCCACATATTTACACTTTTCATTGGAAAAACGTGTGTCCATACATGCTGCTTACACTTCTGTGAAGCTACCCATGCAACAAAAAAGTTTTGCTCAAAAATAAACAATTTTAAAATACACAAAATGTCTTAATGTCCTTGATACTGGAACCTCTCTTATTCCTATGAATTGTGTGGTTGTGCCCTCATGCCAACCCCACCTAATGGTTTAAATTGTTTAGTGGTGAGCACAACTTTTCCTTTTTGCTATATTTTTTATACAGCAGCAGTGGTTCCCATACTTTCCCAACAACAGGTTATTACCTTCATTGAAAGCAAGCAAATTGCATTATTAATTGAGTATTAATGCATAATGAAGCAAAAGTATTCATAATGAATTAGATGAAAGTGAGTGTACAAATGGCCAAACCAGGGATGATGTAGTTGGCCTGCTTGAATATATATTGCAAGATATGATCAAAAAAGGACACACAATGTTTTTGATTTCACAGCCTTCATGATCTGCCCATGAGTAAGTGGCCCACAGATTTACATAATACGATAAACAGTGTCACCAGTGTCAATATTGAGTGCTCTAATTAATGTTCAATTTTCAGTGTCTGTTTCTGAAACTGGTTGTACTGAAGTTATAGAGGCCCATATAAGCAGCACTGTATATTTTTACAGTACATTCTATAGGGACCCATAAGTGTAATGGCCCTTATGACTTCATTCCCTAACAGTGCCTTAGTTCCCTGTTGCTTGGTTAAAACCTTATTTGCATACCCATTTCATTGGCCCTAGGTTGATGACCATATCCTGCATCACTGTAACAAAGTGCTTTGCAGGGGGTGGTTCTTCCTCTTTGGCCTGCAGCAGTTAAGTCCCAGACTGAAACTGCCCACATTTTTCACCTGTTCATACCTTATACAAATTGCTGAAGGGGCAACAGCACTGTGTCACTTATGTGGTACCAATGAGAGTAAACCACTTAAGAGTGGTCCTGGTTTCCCTGTCTGCTGCTCTGTTCTGCCTTACCTATGCTCCCTGTGTGTGCCATATTATGCCTGGCCTATGCTCATTGTGTGTGCCATATTCTGCCTGGCCTATGCTCATTGTGTGTGCCATATTCTGCCTGCCCTATGCTCCTTGTATGTGCTATACTCTAACAAATACCATAGGCAAAGCAGGGCACACACAGGGAGAATAGGGCAGGCACAGTATGGCACACACTGTGCCTGCCCTATTCTCCCTGTGTGTGTCCTGCTCTGCCTATGGTATTTGTTTGGGGGTTTGTTAGTATTTGAAAACTATTGTTAGGGGCCCCTAAGGGGGAGGGGAGCTTTGTTATCCACAGGGGAGGATGAGGGGAGGGAGTGGTCAACACTGGCTTTCTATATTGGCCCACCACCATGTAGGCCAGAAAAATTCTGTCCCTCAGTACCACAGAAGTCGGACAGCACTGATCTAACTTATTTTTCTACATATTATTTAAATATTATAGAAGACTGACTGTTATTACAATATTTTATGTATTTCTAACCATATTATGAGCTTATGGTGGCCAAAACTAATATGGCATTGAATATTGAGATTTGAACCTGAAAAATGATTTTCTCTTGCTGTTTGCAAATGGTTGTCTAGCCAATTAGGCTAGATCTGTTTGTGATGAAAGTCTTCATTTTTGCTTTTCAACCATGACCAGACAGTAGAAATTGCATGACTATAATTTCCATCTAACTGGCATACTTACTTCCCATTTCTCATTACAGAACTATAGCTTTTCTGCAAAATTTGTATTCACTTGTACATTTCTGTAATTGGATCCGATAGCCGCAGTACTATCTACAATCTGTAGCGATAACAGGTAGTTGGACCGTGGTCTCACTGGGGAATAGACCTTTGTGTACACTTCCAGACACTCCAAAACAGAGGCACAGACAGTGCAGTTCAGCATAACAGGTCTTTGACCAGTTTATTAGTGAGACAAGATACAGAAAAAAAAAACCTAAGCCTATCCGGCTGTAACTAATACACAGGTACTTCCCTGACTAACCAAGGACAAGGGCCTTTGCCCCAATCCCTTACAAAGCAAAAATGCACAAAATAAGTTTTTCCACACTTAAATGGCAGTTAGAAAATGGTTCTCTCTCTCCCTCTCTGAAAACCCCAGCTCCTTTTCGTAGGGAGCCAACCCCTGTGCTGCTGCAGCCTAATCACCATGCAGCTAACTGTATGGAATCCCAATTCACCTGGAGCGGCCTACTGGACTGGAGGATTCACCCACCTTTGTCCATTGACTCCAGGTCTTCGAAGCCAGCTTTTACTTAAGCTGAACAATAGTAAAATAAAACATTTTATTTTTCTCCATTGCAAGACTGACATTTGCTATGATTACCACACATATGACAGGAATTTGGGGGAAACATACAAAGCATCAACCTGTTTCACAGTGCTGCTCTTACAAGTCATAGTTAAGCACTTCACAGCACTCAACACATCGGAGCTCTATTTTCTTAATCTATTCATGGTTAACTTTGTTTCTTGCAAATCTGTCTCGATAGTTTTTCCACACGGTCAGGGGTTTGGCACCTTCTCCCACAGCTGGTAGTTCAGCAGCTTTTCTCCTACTTAGTGCAAAAAATGTACTTTATGAATTCAATGCATTAAGCTTTTACAGAATAAAATTGAGGGCTATTTTCGTTTCAAGGACAAAGACAGCCAGTGATCTTAAACTATAGCTATGGAGTGTTAATACTTGATTTTTATATTGTTCATGTATGAGCACAAGATGCGCTCCGCGATTCGCTTTTGCAGTGGTCAAACTAAGATTTACTTAGATTTTCTCAGTTATGGTGGCCATACACGGGCAGATAAAGCTACTGATATCGGTCGTTTGGACCAATTTGACAGCTTATCTGCCCGTGTATGGGGGCTTCCGACGGGTCTTCCCAATTGATATCTGGCCACGATATCGATCGGGAAGGTTTTAATTTTTAACCAACCGACCGACCGGTCGGAGCCCCTTTGGCGTATCGTAATTCAACCGTTCGGCCGTACGTTCGAACTACCCCCGATATAGCCATGCCATTAGTTAGGCTGGAGAGGTTATGAAATCCTCTATATGGTGATGTTGAGATACCAAATCCCATTAAGGCATTGAATGACAATGATACAAGAAGAAATGTTGGCTGTTATGCTGCCCCAACATTTTGTAACTTGGTGGATGGTGCAAAATGTGAACTTTTTCAAGTGACAGTTACCGTCACAAAAGAGTACTGAGTGCTTTTAGGCAATTCCCATTCAAATGAATATAGGAGTGAATTTGAATATTTGTTTTATGCCCAATAGCCACAAAACAATAGGTTGACAAAGCAAATCAGCCCATGTGTTATTATGTGTCTTCTTGAAGAGGAAATATATCCATGGAAAATAGCTTCTGTTAGTTGTATGTACAGTATGTATGTCTGTGTGTTTGCATTTATGTGTATGACTAGCATGTAACTGAAGTATCAATACTGAGGGAGACAGATTTCCTAATGCAGAATGGAGATATAAAAATGCATATTGCACAAGAGTTTATGTTTTAAACACGCAGAAGATGAGATAATAAGAGACATGCATTACTGTGTAGCACCCATTGTACAATGATTTATGGGATGTCATAGAAAAACATGTGCAGTATAAATACAGAGGAAGACTGATTTCCTAAAGCAGAATGTAGGTAGATGAAATTTTACCTACCATATTGCACAAGGTTTCATACCAGCTGCCACATTGTTTTGTTTGGAAGAATTTCTGTAGAAACTAGGTAATTATGTAACCATAAAATGTTCCACATGCCACCACTGTACAGTATGAGATCTCCATTAACCCACCTCATCAATTTTTCAAAACAATGTGGCAGTTGGTATGAAACCTTGTGCAATATGCATTTCTTCTATAAGCTGCCTTCCTCTGTATTTATACTATACATGTTTTTTGTCTGGCATCCCATAAATAATGTCTAAAAAAGTAGCTTATACAATGGGCGATACACAGTGATGCATGTCTCTTATTATCTTATCTTCTGTGTGTGCAAAGCAAACAACATACCAGTGTGTTATGTACAAACAGCAAATTGGCATGCTCCAATAAACATGATTAAAGCTGCAGATTTCTTTTTTCCCTTTTACATTTATCGACCTATGAAATAAAAGCAAAGACACGATCAGCAAGGAGCAAATATTTATTCCTTGATCAGGTCTTGAAAATTGTGTGTGGCTGTTTTATGAGGTTGGAAGGAACATGTCTGGTTTCATTGTGCAATAGGATAGTGATGTCTTTATGTGTCTTTATAATTCATGGAAGGGAGAGGAGGTAGGGGTGTGATTTTGGCATATGATCAGTGAGGCAACTCCAGTTCTAGAGATCTAATCATACAGTGTTAGCTTGGCTGATGTTTACTGAATTACTATTAGAGATGAGAAAATACATGGAATCCATTGTTAAAATTTGGGCATGCATCCCAAGTGTATGTTTCAGTTAATGAACAGTTATATTGAATGGTGTCTATGTGGATAATGTAGCTTTCAGCAAAACTGAATTACAAAACTTTCAGCTTGTAAATGCATAAACAATGTACAGTATATATTAGGGTACCACATTGGACTTTTCATGATTTCTGCCCTATAAGTCCACTTTTCTATCGCTGTATCTGTGCTTGTCGCTGAGCGTGACGGGGCTGCTGTTCTTCTGCAAATAATCCTCACAGCATTGGCAGTAACAGCGATACAAGCGCAGATACAGCAATAGAAAAGTGTATTTTTTATGCCAGATATGATGGCCAATGCTGCGCTCCATTACTCACGAACAACCCCTCTGGCACATAGGGACAGGCGCCATTAGAGAAGCGCACGGGTGTCAGGCTGGAGACGCGGGCAGGGTGGCAGATTGAAATACTGGCACAGAAGCTCCCATACAAACGTGCGGGCGGGGGGGGGGGCTTTGCGCGACAACACATTATCTTTCAAGTCAGGGTCACACGCTCAAGCAACCCCCGAATTTCACAGAGCTCCCCAGCCCCACTCTTCAACACAGACTCGCTCAGTTCCGCCGAGATGCTAGGTACAGTGCAACTCAAATTTCCGTACTAGGTTGTAGTGATATAGTGGCAAAGAGCACAGCATTGGCCATCATATCTGGCATAGAAAATACACTTTCCACGTATCGCTGTTACTGCCAATGCTGTGAGGATTATTTGCAGAATACAACACAGCGGCCCCGTCACACTCCATCCTCTTCTCCCTTCAATGCAGAATACAGCCAGGGAGGAGAAATCGAGCACCGCTGGATGGATGGTCGCCTTTTCGCCGTTTCTGAAGAGAACAGGAAGTGGAGTTTCAGTAAGTTATTTCTTAATAAAGGCTTTGCAATTTAAAAGTTTTATTTGTCTTGGTGTTTATTTTTCGTTGTATACTAACTAATTTTTTAAAAAAAAAATTTGATGTTACTGGTCCTTTAAGCCTTCCCTTTCTTATATAAAACTCCCTTGTATATCAAACCTCACACATCGGCCTCAGTCCTCAACTTTTATTCTCATCCCATGGACCTGCATTTGAAGCTACTAGCGGAGGCATATGTACATACCAGTTCCTTATGTTCGCATTTATATGCATGAGTGGGAGCTAATACACTACTTACTTCAGCTGAGGTATTTCCCATAGATTTCAAGAGATCTTGTTTAATCCACAAGAGGAAATTAAACAATACATGAAATGGTAGTTTTCATAACACCTTTACTACATCGTGGTACAACACACAAAGTTTTGTGGCTCAAACACTTGAAAATATTGATAAAAGAATATATTAGGGTTCACTTATTTATCAGATATTTTTATTTTGCCTTTCAAAGGGGTAACAATGTGTAGTTGCATCTACTGGGGTTTCCCGGGGTACAAACCATCGTAGCAATTAAACGGGTAGCAACTGAAAAGAAATGGGGTTAAAACAGGAAGATACACAACATCAAAACATTCTAATAACAGAAAAAAAAGAAATTAAATAAAAAATACGGTGCATGGGTGTAATTACTTTGACTGAGTTGAGCAAGTTTTGGGAGATGTTCCAATAGGTTAGCCATGGGTTCCAGACCTTATAGGATTTGGTTCGGCCAGTTTCAGTGCTAGAGAGTCTTTCCATGATAGATTGTCCTGTCTGTTTTTTACCAATTGTATGTGCAATGTGGTTATTTTCCATACTTTTGCTATTGTCTGCTTAGCTGCAAAGAAAATATAAGTAATCAAGCGTAATGAGGTATTTCTTGCCTCCAGGGATATTTTTGTTCAGGAGTGCTTCAGCTTCTTCTGAAGCGGAAGACCTGTGATATTAGTTATCAAAGAGTAAACTCTAATCCAGAAGCTTACTGCTGCTGGACAGTCCCACCAGATGTGAAGAAATTAGCATTTTTGGTTACATGCTCTGAAGCATTGCATACAGGAAGATGGATACCATAGGCACAGTCTCTCAGGAACCAAATACCACTGGTGAAGTACTGTACATTTTGGGAAGTCTCTTGTATTAGCACGTTGACAGAACATTTCACAGAGTCTCTAAAGATGTTGTCAAGTGTTGTCATCAAAGCACATCCATAAAATGCTCTCCCAGCCTTTTACAAATCAGTTTTTTGACATGGGTTAAGTGTCATACAGATAAGATAATGCTCCCTTGTAGGTGGTGAGTATTAGGGTTCATTTATGATGAGCAGTGGTATAAGAACTGGAACAATAAACTTCACACTGCTGTCACTGCTCATCCTCCATGCAGGCTACATCCATCTCCTTGTGTCTGAAGTGCCCATTATAAACAAGGGCTGCTGTGTCTTCTAACTTTTTTGCACTGTTAAATAGTCTTCCAAAAACTGTTTAATACTTTTAATTGCCCTGAAAAATTATCATTCTATTACTTTTGTAATCATAAAATAAGGTGCAGCACATATCACAACACATCTAAATACTGTTTTTAGGAATAACAGTTAAACGAGGTTTAGAGCTGTGTTTGTTTAAAATATTTATTAAAAATAATTTTCAACATGTTATTTTTGTGCAGAAACATTTGCTGTTTGCATTGCATGCCCCATAATAACCCTGTTGTACCCAATCCTTTTCATTAACAGTTGTCCATACTAGTTTTCAAATTCAGCTTTTTATCATAAAGCAGACTGTCATGCTTAATGTATTCAGACATTCTGTGGTTGGTTCTAACAGTACGCCACTATTTTTAGGTTGGAAATAAGGCACAGAATTTGATAATGTAATCATCTAAATCAAGGCAGCTCTTTCATTCCTTGTAAAATGGCAACTGTTTAGCTCTACACTTCCCTCCCTTGACCTAAAAGAACTATCACACACTGACACAGACTTGTCTACTGCACCTATGGCCACACAGAAGATTCTAGAGATGCCTTAATAAATGGGCAAAAGGTGTATATGAACATGGTAGGAGTGGCAAAACTCTTGGCATTATTTTATTCCTTTATATATCACCAGAAAATGTTTTAAATATCTGCGAAAGTCCCTACACTACAGGACTGTACATTCTTATTTCCCTGCCATGTTTGCACCATGCAGTTCTGCACTAATTTGTCCCAAGGTTGTTGTATTTTATTCCTTAAAGGAACACCAGGCTGGGGTACATCTTCGTGGATAAGGTTTTTCTTATGCTCAGTCTATAGACATTCTCCACCAATGAACTGAATGGCAGATTCCCATGATCATTCAGTTATATCTCAATAAGTTATGTAGATTGTATTGCATAGCACATACCTTTCAGAAGAATGATTAATCATTAACACAGCCGAGGTGTATAAATAAAGGATAACAATAATAACTGTATGGCGTGTCTTAGAGCATTGTTTTAGGGAGGTCAGAACAGCCATTTTAAATTGTGTGTTATAAGGATATTTTAGTATAAATTGAAATTATTGATTGAATAGCGACCACCCCCCCACCAATAAAATAAGCCTACAGTCCTTTTGGCTTCTTGTAGGATGATTTTAAACTAGGATTAATTAAAAATATCAATACTGTGATGAGATAAATGTATCACAACATAAAATTAGATTTTTGATTCATCTGAGACTCTGATTCTAATACTATCCAAACACTACCCCACTGAGACATTTGAGCTTCCCAGAATATGCCAGTGAATTATGCCTAAGTCTGAAGGGCCTGTTTCCAGCTGGTTAACTCTGTTCCTTCCCCTGTGGCTTCTCATCTTACAACTTACAGTGACAGAAGTAGATCCTACAAGGTCAGAGACCAACACTTAACAGATAATTACATTATATGCTAGGAGATTTTAAAATATGCAGACATTTCTGTGACACCAACAGTGTGGTATATTCTAGTTAGTCATTCAAAAACCAAAGATTTTTTCCTGCACCTTGTGAAACAATTGCCCTGATCCTGAATGTGTGGATTCCCCACGATAAAGTGTGGTAGGACTGCCAAAAAGGAAATTAAATATAGTCAGTACCACAAAGAACTCCTTTCTGACTCCAAGGTGGCAAACAGACCAGTCCCTGGATTAACGTTCTGCAAACATTTTATTTCAATAATCATGTATTTTTATTATCTCGTTAAAAAGACATTCAACCCTTTCTTGAAGTAATCAAATGTATCTGCCAGTACAACCACTTCAGGGAGAAAATTTCACAGCTTTACAGCTCTCGCTGTAAAAACCTTTTTTACATCTTAAAATAAAACCTGTTGTCTTCTAATCTCAATGAATGTCTGCTGAAATGATCAACATGTAAATGCAGCACCACTATATATATATACATATATAGTCCCCTTATATAATCATAGATAGTAATCATATCTCCCTTAAGCTTTTCTTCTTTAGTGTAAACAATCCCAATTTGACCAGCTTTTCTTCATAACTGTGAGCTACCATACCCTTAACCTGCTTAGTCGCTCTTCTTCTGACTTTCTCTATTTTAATAGCCCCAGAGACAAAATTATAAATGAAGCCTTACCATTAACATGTTAAGGGGAAGAATTAAACTCTTCTCCTGTAAATGATACCTTGTTGCCCCCTTGCAGCTGGTGGCTGTCATTGCTTGGTGCAGCTAAGTCTTTTATCCAGAAGTACCCCAATATCCTTCTCCATCAAGGATTTGCCTTACTAAGTCCCATTAGTGGCTTGCACGTTTTTAAATTCCAGGTGCATGACTATATTTATCAACATTGAATCTCCTCTGCCACTTAGTCACTCTGATTAATTCACTTTCACAGATTTGTGTCATCTAAAATCTAGGATACCTTGTCCACAATGCCCAAAATCATTAATGAATAAACAAATGTGGACTCAATACAGAATCATGCACACCTCAAGAATCCTACTTTCCTACTTTAAGCAGAGAGCATGTACCTCTGACAACTAAACAGTGTACACAATCCTTTAGCCAGTTTTCTATCCATAGTCAAACAACATCATGGTCAAGATCAAAAATCAAAAACAATTAATTCATTTATGCAGAACTATATCAAAACCCTTTAGCAAAATCCATATGGATCACAGCTAGTGATGTCCCTCTGTCCATGTTTCTACTTAATTCATCATAAAAAGCAATTAAATATGTTTGACACACACAAATACACCCCTCATACATTTATATGTATTTATACTTAGAATACCATTCTCCAGAGCATAATCTTAAATGCGATCCCTTAAACTTTCAAATGATTTGGCCACTACAGATGCCAAGTTTATGATGCTGTTATTGCCAGGTTGATGTCATAATCTCTCTTTATATACTGGAATTATATCAGCTTTCCGATATCTTTAGATACCATGCCAGATAAAAGCATGTCTGAGAAAATTAGAAAAAATGGCCTGGCTAGAACTGAACTGAGCTCTCTCAGTACTTGAGGGTATATTCCATCAGCCCAGATGGAATGTTGTTCACTTTAACATTGCTTAAACGTTCAAGTACCAATTGCTGTGTCAGACATAAAATTATTGAGTTGAGCCAGTTGTGCCATTACAGAGCCATTTGAGTTGTGAAAAGCCAATTCCTCTATTGTATATGTTGAAAAAAAATGATTAAGCACATTTACTTTAAACCAAGTCCCTTTAAAACAAATTATTTGAGTTGTTTTAAAAATGTTTTTAGAATTGTTTTTTGGTATTAGTCTTTGTTTGTGAAGCAATCAGTTCCTCATTTTTATTTTTGCCCTCTTGAAACAGTCAATGTATGTTTTAGTGCTATAAACCAGAAAATACTCTGCCAGGGATAAGGTGGTGGTCATTATTACAAGCTATCTTTGGGCTATAAAAACTTTCTCTTGCATGGGGACCCAACCACAAACTAAGAAGCTTTCCCTCTTTTTTTGTCACAGCAATTTCATTTATTTGTTGACCATTTCTAAATACTAATTATGACAGATATTGTAATAGAGATAATATTATATGGACTCCCAGAAAAACACGCTACATATTTCCATGACCTTTCTGTTTGTACTGACCGTTCTACATATCCATATGTTTTGCATTGGATAGTCTGTACAGACTAATACAGATTATTCATTATAGGAACATGACAAAGAATCACAGATTATTGGTTGACATTTTAGCATTTACATTCATAATAAAACTTCAGAGTTAAGGTTCACGTTTTAATCAAAAGCAGGCAGGAAGAGCCTAACCATTACTTTTTACATTAACATGGGTTAGGGGTTATTAGATTTCATAAATGCAAATGGGAAAATGGGTTAGACTAAATACTATAGTGCAAAAGGTGTTTGCTGTTTCTTAGTAGTAAGAGAAAACAACAGAAATTACTGCAATGCACTTTTCAATCACTGCTTTATTTAGCATAAGAAACCATTTGTTGCATGTGTATTTCCAAGAGCTAGATGCTGCCCTTTCCATTGCAGTCAATGCAATTCAAACCGATGGAGACCCCCATTAGTTTGAGTTCTGCTACTCAGTAGTGGCACTGGCAATCCCATATTTTCTATGCCCTAGCTCAAAAAGGGATTAGAGCATAGCATAGTTATTTGACCTTGTAGAAGCTAATAGAATTTAGTTCCTTGCTAAGACATGCCAATATCAGGCTGTCCCAGGTATGTGGTTCTTTCTTAACTCTCAAGGATTGATTTCAATAGAAATGTGGAAACATGTCATACCTGCCCATTTGAAAATGCACATAAGGCAACAGAAAGCAAAGCAAGGGAATCGCCTCAAGCATTGGGTGTGAGTCTTTCACAGGATGTTATTTTAGCTAAGCAGCCCCTTGTTGTACTGGGTGCCTGAAAAGCTCTCCTTTCACCCTAAATCATGTGTAAAGTCGAATTTAATTCTGAGCAGTAAATGAAAAAAATAACATAAAAAAAACTCCAACCGCAACCCAGGAACAGCAGAACGCAGACACAGTTTAGAACTATGATTCTGAATGACAATGATGTGAAGCATTGGGGTATCATTTGGACATTTTATTTTATCACAACTTTCCCTAAGAACTTGTCCCAATAAAGGGCCAGATTTAATTCAGTGACAAAAAGTTATCTCATGGTTTACCACGTGAAAGGTCATGGACGAGATTCAATTCGAGGAGAAAAATCTTTTCCCCTAATTCAGTTGCAGTTTTTTCCCCATAGACTTCAAAGAGTTTTCACGTGATAAACTGCAAGATAAGTTTTTCTTAATTGAATTGCATCTCAAATTGAATCATGTCCATGACTTTTCTCATGATAAACCATTTTCTGAATTGAATCTGGCCAACAATGTTACATGTTCTGTTTCTATTACATAGCCTTTGCTAGACAGTGGTAAGGTATGGACCCTAGTATACAGTATATAGAGGTCAACAGGGTTGTACAAAATAGTCTCATATTATTTAAAGAACTCTCTCTATATTTAACAACAAACATATTTGCTATTGATACCATAGCTTCCTATGCAAAAATCTTCTTGATTTATATCTTCTTGATTAGTAATCTTTTGATTATACTAGTAGCCATGTGATTACTATCAATAACAGTACTTTTAAAAACCAGTAACTAACACTAATCTTTGTTTCTGAAACACAAGTTCAATTACCTCATGTATTGCTGTATGGTGGAAGCACAGACCCCAAGGATGAACCCTGACTGTTATACGTGTAGAGCCTACACTAGATCTAACTAACTTACTTGATGGTCCAATACTTCTTGCCATTCTCCAAAGAGCATCCCAGTAAGTCATATTGATGATGTTCTTAAAGGAGAAGGAAAGGCTTGGTGCACTTGGGTGTGTTAGGCACCCAAAAGTGATTGTATTGACTTACCTGAAACCCTGGGCCAGTGCTCCTATCAGCAGAAAACTGCACCGGCCCGGGGTTATACCAGTGAGCACCACAGAGCGATCTTCTTCTGTCTTCCTCTGTCTTTGCACGGCTGCGCATGTGCAGTAGAATGAAAAACTGAACTTTAACTAAAAAGTCGCCAATTTCGTTCAACTGTGCATGCGTTTGCCCTGGGAAATTTGAAGAAAGAAGATGTCGGAAGTGGATCGCTCCGTGGTGCTCACTGGTATAACCCTGCTGATAGGAACACGGGCCCGGGGGTTTCAGGTAAGTCAATACAATCACTTGGTGGTGCCTAACATTTGGCACCCCCAAGTACACCAAGCCTTTCCTTCTCCTTTAATTGTTACAATTAACTGATACATGGCTCAGCAACATAAGCTTTAGCCCAATTGCAGGGCTGCCACCAGGTGGGGTATAGGGTGCACTCCAGTCAGGTTCACACAAGTGCAATTTGTTGTGAACAGAGCTGTTCCAATAAATTGAGAAATGGGGCTTTGACCCAGGCCCACCAGCAGATTTTCATCTAGTATAACTTTTGATAGAAGCAAACTGAAGAGATGGCAGATCACTCATTTTAATGATCTGGAGGAGCTCTACAGCGTGGTTATTTCAATTTTTTTGCATTTCTTCTTGTGGCCTCCCCATTTTGTCCTCCATCTGCTCCCATGACTGTTGGGCCACAATGTCGCATTGAGTAATCACCTGTATATTTACTAAAGCTTGTCACAGAGCGACTGATACAATTAGATCCATCAGCTGCTGCCATTCCTCTGCTGATAGTAAGAAATGTATCACCTAATGTAGCACCGAAAAACAGGGGGAATGCAATTTTAAAAAATGCGACTGATGATTCAGAGCTTTACATATATTTTTTAATTCCCAAATTTTAGGAGAATGGTAAAAAAAATAAAATGGAAACTGTTTTATTTAAAGGAAAAACAATTTTTTTTTTTTTTTTGCAGAATACTATTTTTGAAGTGCTAAATGCTGTGCATAACATTTGTTTTAATCTCCAACAATTGGGAAGGCTGCAGTTAGGCGTCCCTGGAGTATAATATATACATTATATAACAATTATGATACAACTACATGGTGCCACCCTTTGTGCCCCTAAGGTGCTAGGACCCAGGTGCAAATGTCCTCTCTAACACAGACCCTGGTGAGAGGAGATTGACTGTGCAAGGTACTCGGCAACGCTAAGGATAGTGCAATGTGCTCACTGTACACACAGCCATTCTTACCTTCACGCTTCACACAACTGTTACCCTTCTATTCAAGTTTCCCACACGGCGTGCCACAACCATCAGCCTTTCGTGCTCCTCCCTAAACTGCACTGACAGGTAGTGTCCAGCCTGCGTAGCAAAGTGATGTCTACTGCGCCTGCGCGAACACCAAGCCTGCAGCCCAGCAAAGCGAGAGGAGAGGGAGAGACAGAATGACAGCGGCGACAGCAGTGACACTGTGTTAGGCAATGGGAATGTCACTGGGACAGGGAGCTGAGGACCAGGCAGCTCGGATAACGCGAGGAACAGAAAGAAGTAAGTGACAGGCTTAGTGATAATAGCGGCAGCGCAGGGCTGACTGGAAGCGACGGTGACAATATCTGTTTTGGGGCCGGCTGAGCGACAGAGACGCAGAAGAAAGCAGCACCGACACAATCCCCAGTGTGAATGGATGGACAGCGGCATATAAGGGAGTGACAGTGGGCGGAGGGCAGATCTGTGGCTGCACTAACCTCACACGGACTGGATGAGCCCGGGCTGTACTGTCCATAGAGAGCCGCGGTAGCCATAGCAGAGAAACCGGGCTAGAGAAGGGGAGACGACAAGCGCCCGGAGAGCCAGTGGCCTTTGTGAATATGAAGTCTCTTGCAGCATTTCAGCAGACTCTGCGCTGGGAGTGAGAATGCGCCAGGACAAACGGCAGCCGCTGCAGCAGCCTCAGTGGGAACTGTGTACTGGAGCTTGGCCTGGGACTCAGCGAGGGGAAGCTCTAGCATCAAGCACAGACTACTGTCTTCCTGGGCATGTGGGCTTAGCACTCACATAACATTCATCTCATGCTTCTATTGCTGCTTCTAGCCCATGAAGCTTAAACCACAGGTTCATCTGTGTGTCCACTGTCTAGTTGGCTGCTGAGCTTCTACTGCTTAATGGGTCCTCGACATTGAACCAGTCACATATTCCAACTACCCAAACTACCTATCACCTTGCCTGTTGCTGCTTCTATTGCTGCCATTTTCATACTCCAGTAAGTCATCTGTGTGGCAGCATCATGGAACCCTGGCGACAGTGTGCCGAGTGGCTGATCAAATGTAAGGTGCTGCCCCCCAATCACAGGGTGACCCTGGACACAGCCCAGGTGTTTGACCTGGCCCAGACTCTCCGGGATGGAGTGCTCCTTTGTCAGCTGCTTAAGAACTTGCAGGGCAGCTCCATCAACCTGAAAGAAATCAACTTGAGACCACAGATGTCCCAGGTCAGTGAAGATGCCTTCTCTTTTTAATAGTTTGTAAAGCAATACCACAAAGAACTGGTGTAGAAAGGGGGATATCCCCATTTATTGTGATACAGGTTGCAGGCAAACATAAAGTTTTAAGATTGTATTTCAGTTTCTTTTCATTTAACATGTCATAGATGCTGTGCATATGCTTGGTAACATAAAGGAAGGAGAAACATTGCAGGTAATGGGTTAGAGAGTTTTGGTGGTATAGAAGCAACCTTCATGCCTATAACCACATCAATCTTCAGTTGTTGTTAGGTTACAGCTTCAAGTTTCAGTCTGACATAAACTGGAGACTTTAGGTTTTACACCCCAGCTCCAGTAAAAAAAAATCCATTACTGTAATCACCTAAACTACCTCTTATGTAGAAATAGAAAGTAGCATTTTAATTATACATACGGTACAGATAATAGTATGTTATACTAAATGTAGAAAGACAAACCCGTGAAAGAATAAATGGTGGTCTATAAATGGTAGTCTATAAACACGCCAATCTTAAGTTAAAATTCCTTTATTTGCAGTAGACGGCACAGAGCAATGTAAAGGACCCAAATGGCTTTTATCAAGATTTGGGGTTTGAAACATTGTTCTGTGCCATTTGCTACAAATGAAGCTTGAAATGCTGTTCTAAGAACTGTTAGATGAGGAGGCCGGGGGACATGCACCCATTAGTTTATCGGTTTGAGTAGAGCACACTTTTAACTTTGGCAGACAATGAATGATGAAAGTGCTTTATGTAAAGGGTTTAACAGAAGGCTTATTCATAATAGCTTTGTCAATCCTGTGTATTTTATTTATATCAAATGAAAAGACTGTGCATGTGACATTGTCTGAGAGGGCTAACATTGGTGACTAGAGCTCATAATTGGTGTCTTACTACATATATTGACTCTTCGGCTGCTCTCTCCCTTTGGGCCCAGAGGGGGATCCTGGAAATATAAATACAGAAATAAACAACGTTTTTAAACATCTTGATCCAGTTTATTAAAATTATATTTAAATAGAATGCTGTGAGAATGACAACAAATTTTGAACTGGATACAAATATAGTCTTGCTATCTCAATAGTCAGCTATAATTTGCTAGCATGGCAAAAGTTTAGCTGACAATGGACATACTGCAAGTTATCTGCATTTGCGTTCTGAACTCTGTTTTTCCAGTTATTGTCACATTATGGTGAGCAAGAGTTTTCGGCAATGTATTTTATGAAGCTATGCTTGTTTGTCCTCTTAAAAACTGATTTACGTTTTTTTTCCTCTTGAGAAAAATATAATGAATTTACCTAATGCTCTAACAATAAAGCAGACAATAATATACTAACAAGTATTTAAAGTTTTACCTGGGCCAAACAAAAAATGAAATACAGTATATATTGCTGTGCCAGTCTTTCTAGATATACAGTGATTTTGTATCATGTAATGTAACATTGTTAGATGAATAAAACACTTTGAAGAGTATAATAACAGAAGCCTCATGCTCCGTTGCAAAGTGCAGGGGAGAGGAACTGTCCACTTGCAGCTCATTAGCTCAGTAAGGAAGTGGGTTTTTCTGCTCCTATTAACCCTCAATGCATGATGTCATTAAATTGCTTTTTTTTTGTTTAGAAGAGGTACTGTAGGGTAGAAACATGTATCAAATCTGAATAGTGAAATGCAGGCCACTGCAGAGTAAAAAATCTACTTTTTATATTTCTCAGTGATGTATTCTTTAATTGTATTTCTTGGTTATATATTCTTTAATTGTAACGTCAGTTAATATAGAAATCAAACCTAAACTTTAATGATAGCAGTTAGCCTTGCTATAAATACTCAGGTCTGTAAACAGAACCTTCAATCACAGTAATCTCCTGTTCAGGAACCATAAGATCTCATTGGAACTATAAGGTGTCGGGAGATTTTTTGTGCTTACTTGCCTGAATAGAGTTTGCACAGTGTTCCTTACTGGGTTGGTTATTCATCTTTTATGTTCTCCCTAAGGGTGATTTAGATTGATTCAAGAACTGATCATGCTGCACTTGTAGGCTAGTGGAGAACCACTGACTCACATGGAGCAGTGGCAGGTAGACTCACATGGAGCAGTGGCAGATAGACTTACATGGAGCAGTGACAGGTAGACTCACATAGAGCAGTGACAGGTAGATTTACACGGAGCAGTGACAGGTAGATTTACATGGAGCAGTGACAGGTATACTCACATGGAGCAGTGACAGGTATACTCCCATGGAGCAGCAGTAACAGGTAGAATCACATGGAGCAGTGACAGGTAAGCTTACATGAAGCAGTGACAAGAAGACTTACATGGAGCAGTGACCGGTAGACTCACAGTGCAGTGACAGGTAGACTCACAGGAAAATTCAGAAGGGTTTATTTTTTACTTTACTTTCTATCAGCTAGAAGCTGACCAGGAATAATTTGAATGCAAAGTGGTTAAACTTAATGACATTTGTGTATACAGATGACAAAAACCCCAAAAATACCCTTCCTTAGGTAATCATTGTAATCACCCCAAGCATGTTAGTAAACATTTTCAAATGTGCAACTATGTTATGCAGCCCCAGTGATGCAAATGCATGAGCCTTAGATACTGGGCTCACGACTGCACCAGCACTATGTGTATTCCTTGCATGGGCTTAGAGCAGGTGCATTCACTGTACAATAGAATTAGTTGGAATTTTCAAACTGCACATGCACTTATCTAAAGCCCACACATGGAATACCTGGCACGTGAACAAATAAAGCACCAGTGCATTTCCCATCCCAGTATCAAAGGCAGGTGCATTTTTATCATTGGGGACGCACAGCAGATTGGAACTGCCCCAGTCATTTAAGCTTTGCATGTGTTACTATAAATGTTACTGTGTTTTTAAATATTAGTTTAAATGTTTTGCAAGAATAAGCAGTAGCTGGCTCATTCTAAACTCAGGCATATGCATCTCTTTCTTAACCACACCTCAAACACACTTAGCCTTTCTTTTACTAATGTAACTTTATGTGCAACAGTGGATTTCCACATTATACATTTCCCAACATTTCTCTTGCCTAGAACTAAACTACCTGCTTTCTAAATGTCACACCAAAATACCTCCAACAATCATTATCCCCTATACAATGAACACAGGTATGTGCAGTAGAATCATGTTTTGATGATATAAGTTATGATTTCCCAATCCATGCCATATGCTACCATGCAAGAATCACAGATAGAGAAACCTTGGATTGCAGCCTCTGTATTAGTGTGGACTGATTCCTACAGGACAGTTTGAAATTTGAAAACTGTCTCTCTCCAGCTGTTGTTAATAGGCCTAAACTTCCTCAGCTCATAATTGTCCAGGGGTCTGGTAGCAGTTGACAGCAGCTGAGACTTACAAGCTTAGATGTTACTTTTTTAAAAGTGTGATTTCAGAACTTTAGTTTAGTTATTGTTCATTACAGTTTTAAAAGTCCCATGTTTTACAGGTAAGGAGAAATAGATTTTAAAACTTTTTACTTGGTTAATGGGGATATCATTGAATACTGAAGAAATGTACAAAATCTAGTTTTAAGCAACTTTCTAGTAGCAGTTACCAGAATTCTAAGCACCTTCCAGTCCCAGAACTGACTTCCGTTTTATTGTTTCAAGAGTCAGAACCAGAGAACAGATTTAAACAACGAAAATTACTTTGTGGAAGGCTTTACTTACTTCCAGGGGTACACCTATATGCACATGTAGTATCTAAGGGTGTCTCTTCACTGTATGGCATGCACGCTAGTATTAAGTTCATTCATGATTTGCACATAATACTGAAAACAAAATACATTCTTGGCAATTTTATAGCCACGTGTTTTTGTTATCAGCTTGATAAAATGTTGCCATTTAATAAAATAATATATAATATTAAATTTATTATAAATTAAAAAGGATCTGCCTTTATTATAGTCAGAGGGTCTGCCTTAATGCACTCACATGGAAGATAACAATATGCAAAAGGGCTACAATTCATTAGATTTTGACAGCAAGCAATGAATGTGTTGCTTCTTGCTGGTTACTGTTCGACAGGGAGTGTGGCAGTCATTTGTATAGAGAGATAGAGGAATGTGACACTGTATGATTTGCCTTGTGTCCCTTTCACTGTAGATTATATGAGAATATACTTTTATCCATATTCTAAAATATACAAATATATGTAATCTGATAGAACTTCAATGTAGATGAACCTGAGAAAATTGGAAAAGTTGCTAAAAACAGGACAGTTTATAACATACTAAAGTTTAACTTAAAGGAGTTGTTCACCTTCCAAACACTTTTTCAATTAAGTTATTTTCAGATTGTTCTCCAAAAATAAAGACTTTTTTCAATTACTGTCCATTTTTTATTTTTTACTGTTTTCCCAAAATCTAAGTTAAATTTTTGTCAGCTCAGTAATTCAGATGCAGATTTTGAATGGTTACAATTTTGCAATATTTAGTTTATACTATTGTATCAACAGCTGCCTTTAATGAAATCCAGGGATGCTCCTCAGCAGGGACAAGGATAAGAAATGTATCAATTAAATGTATCAATTTAGAACATTTTGCAGGGTCCCTCCCAGAGCTGCTTTAGAGGGTAAAAAATACATGTTATAATTCAATATTAGACACACGATTGGAAAAAGTCTTTATTTCTGTTTTATTTCTGTGTTATTTTCTATCTGAAAACCAAGTAAACTGAAAAAAAATGTTTCAGATGAACAACCCCTTTAATGGGGTGATTCGGTAACCCTTACAGGTTGTTTTCCATCTTGGATGCCACTCAGTATTGTCCTATTCTGCATTAATGCCACTGTTTTTTCATATTATTATTTTAGAGAAAATTAGATTTTTCTGACGTTTTTGTGTTGAAATAATCATCCTACAGATATAAAGGCAAAATGAGGCAATGCCCTTGCATGTTACATAGTTACATAGTTAAATTGGGTTGAAAAAAGACAAAGTCCATCAAGTTCAACCCCTCCAAATGAAAACCCAGCATCCATACACACCCCTCTCTACTTTTAATTAAATTCTATATACCCATACCTATACTAACTATAGAGCTTAGTATCACAATAGCCTTTGATATTATGTCTGTCCAAAAAACCATCCAAGCCATTCTTAAAGGCATTAACTGAATCAGCCATCGCAACATCACCCGGCAGTGCATTCCACAACCTCACTGTCCTGACTGTGAAGAACCCCCTATGTTGCTTCAAATGAAAGTTCTTTTCTTCTAGTCTAAAGGGGTGGCCTTCTTCTTCTATTTCCGTGCCGCATAAAAGAGTCTTTCATCTACGTGCATGATTGCCCTTTCAAGGAAAAAAGACACCAAGTATATATAGGACTATTCATAGAATATGCAATTTAAAACATTGGCTATTACTTGAGAAACTGCTTTTTTAAACTTTCAGTCATCAAAGCACAGTATTTACCATGAGCATTATCATATGCGTGCAATGAAGCAGCACTCCTATGTTATGAGCAACTGTTATAATACTGGCACCCCATTCATAAACACATCTGAAGTGGAAAAGGGCGTGCTTTGCAGACAAATCCCATCACTTTGGTTGAATCAATTCTGAAGCTTTCAAGAGGCATTATACTGACAAAAAATAGATTTTGAATACAGTAGCTGATTTGTACAACTTTTATTGCTACATAAAACTCTCGAAAAGCCAATAAAGCATTCTGCCATTTCCCAGGATAATTTGGTCTCTTGGGATTATATAGATGATATTTTATTTAGCATCTTTAGAGCAGAAACTATTTACATTCATGTATTTATTCAGAATAAAGGCAATTAAGGCATAAATCACAATGGCAATGATTTCAATGGGGGCAGTCAATAAAAATAAAAAAGAGTTACTGGCTATAAGGAAGGATTTTGGTAATAACTGGCCATGGTCGGGCAGATTGCTGTGTTTCTTCACAGTTTCTGCTGTGTAGCCATGGGGCAGCCATTCAAAGCACAAGTTACATAGCAGATAACAGATGCACAGAATAGAATGCCTGTCAAGGATTAGGTATGGGGCACTGTAGAGACTGATGAGGGAAGGGTGAGTCCTTGAAGCAGGACCTGTATGTGCCTAGGGAACATGTAAAGGGAAGGCATGAACAGGTTAAAGGAAAACTATACCCCCCAAACAATGTAGGTCTCTATTAAAAGATACTGAGTAAAACAGCTCATGTGTAAAACCCTGCTTCATGTAAATGAACCATTATCATAATAATATACTTTTTTAGTAGTATGTGCCATTGGGTAATCATAAATAGAAAATTGCCATTTTAAAAAATAAGGGCCGCCCCCTGAGATCGTAAGATTCACTGTGCTCACATACAAACCACATGTAAGGTCACATGAGCCAATTAACAGACAGAGTTCTGCCTTTTGCTTCCTCACTTCTTCCTGTTACAGTTAGTGTTGTAGTATTTCTGGTCAGGTGATCTCTGAGGCAGCACAGATAGAGTCACGAAATGGTGGTTCAAGGCAAGAGATGTAAAAGGGCAATATTTATGTAAATATATATTCCAGTTTGGTAAGATTCTTTAATATGTCATTCAATTTGATATAAACTATCTGTTGCTTAAGTATTCATTTGGGGGTATAGTTTTCCTTTAAAGAAGGCGATGAGTCTGACTGGAACAGGTGCAGAGCGGAACAGGATGTAGAGGGCAAAGATCAGGACTGGACTAGACAGGATGAAGAAGACAATGACTCAGGACAGGAACAGACTGAATAGAGCAGGAGTGGAACAGGAACAGACTGTATGGGACAGGACGGTGCGGGCGTAGATCAGATCAAAATAGGGATAGAGTGCAGAAGGTAACTAGAGCATAAGGAGACTGGAGCAGAAGGAGCAGGGCCCGAACTAGGGGTATGTAGAGTAGGCACGTGCCTAGGGCGCAAAGCTGGGAGGCCGCCAGGCATGTACCTCCTCTGTCGCCTACCCTAAGTCCGGTTCCCTTCTCTGCCCGACTCGCTTTTTTTGCGCATGCATGCGAGAGCAAATTTGAGCATGCGAATTTGCGCAAGTGCCGGGCCTGCCGGGCCTGCCTAGGGGGCCTGCCCAGAGTGGCCTGGCACTGAGAACGAGACTAGAGCAGAAGGAGAGGATGGGAGCAGAAGGGCTGGATAGCAAGCGAACAGGAGCAGATGGACTGGATAGCGAGAGGACAGGAGCAGAAGAACTTGATAGCGAGAGGGAGAAAAAGGCAGGGCAAGATGCAGAGCGAGATGAGGGAAGATATAGACAGAGCACAGGAAGCAGGAACCAGAAAGGCAAGGTCAGGTCAAGGTCAAGGCAACCAAGGCAGGGTTAAAGCAAGGAAAGATCAAGGTTTAAAGCAAGACTGGAGCAGAACTGGAAGAGGAAGATAAGGCAGATAAAGACAAGGCTAGGTTCAGAGCCAGGCAGGACAAGACAGGGAAGGGTACAGACAAGACAAAGCAAAGCAAGACAAGATAAGGCAGAATAGAAAGAATAGAAAGAAGGCCAGAACAGAAACCCTTAGCTAGGGACAATGATGCAGTGCTAGGATGGGAACCAATGCTCAGGCAAGGCGTGTTTGGAGGGTTGGTCTTATATAGGGCAGAGTCAGCCCTGATTGGCTGACTGCAACCAATCAGGTTGCTGCTGGCCTGGGGCTGCAGAGGCCAGTTAACATATAGTGATCATCCCAACAGGCTACTCACCTGGCCCAATGGTTAAGATGTCAAGTCAGAAACCCAAAGGTCCCTGGCTCGAATCCCAGCAGAGCCTGACAATGCCATTGTATTCTACTACAGAGCTTATCTTTTATCCGTTAAGTACTTTTTCGTCTTTTTCAGCTTGAATGACAACACAGCAGCCTATTTTTATAAAGATAGTAGTCTTTCTAAAGCAAACACAACTTTTACCAAAGCAGGGAAACATTACATAATATTGTACTTACTTTAAAATGCTTTTATATTTTATATATTTATATATTTTATATTTGCAGTAACCAGCTTTTATGCGGCCTTGCTGCAAATCCGGGCCTGCCTGTTTCCCCTCTTCTAGTCTAAGCTGAGAGCAAGTGTGGAGCAGGGCTTTGTTACCTGCCATGTTTAAATAAATGTATAAAGTTCCTGTGATGGTCTGTCTGCTTCACCTGAACTAGCAGTATCATTTAACAACTGCTAGCCAAGCAGTTTATCACAGTGTTACTAATCCTTAAACTATAATTTACTAATGCAAGGTCTACTTTTAGTGATGTTGTCCCATTATTTTCTACATCCATAAAAGCATAGTTAGCATTCTGTCCCATGGAAAATATTAATAAAATACTGATTTATGGGAAAATGTATATTGCTATATACAACAACTATTTCTTATGTAAAATTAACACAATACATATCTGAATGAAAAGCACGAAATAGGAGGGTGATTTAGACAAGCTGTTTGTTGACAGTGTCTTGAGATCTACTGATCACCAGCTAAAGGTCTACTGGCAGATACTGATCTACCTTTTAGGCACCTCTGCTTTCAGCCCAGAGACCTATGACCTGTGCTGTGAAAGCTGACTTTTATGATTGCTGCAATTTATGCAGAATAGAATAGAAAGAAAACCAAATAAGCGAATTGAGGATTTATTCAATTCTTAGAGTAACTTTATTTAGATGATGGGCTTTCTCTTACTTCTGGTCATCATCCTTTTTATCTCAGCATACTGGATTTCTAGCGCTTATCACAGGTTTGACTAGCAGCAACTCCCAGAACAGCAGCATGTTTTCTGTCCTTTTAATTAAACTTCTGAAAGACAATTCATAAGATGAGACATTCATCTGGACTCTCAGCATTCCCCTTTAAAGTAGTACAGCTATGACAAATGTAAATAGTCACTATGAAAATCAAAAATGGAGTTGGTACATAACAATCATCCCTTTTTGTAGCCTCTGATGCCCCTGTTACTGTCTGCCCAAATGAATGTTTTGCCATAGATAAACTAGCAGTTTTTTTATTGAGAATGTAAGTTTTGTTTTTCTCCTCATATTGCTCTGGAAGGGGGGGTCACCAATTCTCCCCAACCACCGGGCTGCGAACAGTCCTGAACTGGGTCGCTGAACAATGAACGCGGTGCGCCGGCGCACCCAAATTGGATGCCGACCCCTCCAACAACCTCCCCGACCCCCTCTGACCCCCTCCCCGACCCCTCCCAACCCCCTCCGACCCCTCTTAAGGTATAAAGATCAAAATTACTAAAAGATCTGTTATCTTGAAGACCCCAGGTCCTCAGCATTCTGGATAACAATTCCCATACCTGTACAACGTAATAAACATTTATGACTGAAAAATGTCTAAAGGGAAATTCCACTCCAAATTTAAAAAACCATGAATGTTACCTTATTTAAAAAAAATCTGCCTATAGAATAATCAAATGAGTTAAATTGTGGAAAAAAAAACTTGAATGCCTTGAATTCGTGTTGTATGTTTCATATTTAGTGTGTTTACAAGCTCAAAGAAAATTTAAAAACTCGAGAAGTCCAAAATAAATAAATAGTTGAAATTAAATTAAATTAAGATAACTCACATTGACTTCTACATGACTAGACTTATACCAATGCGGAAGTATTACATTTGAGTGTTTTGTATTTTTTTTGTTTAATAAATATAAAAAAATGTGTTTTTTACATTCATGAATAACTCCCTTAGACTGAACCTTATTTCAGTCCACCTCTTTAATACAAAAGCAGCAAAGTCTAATAAATTAGACCCGCTGAGCAGAATAGGAAAATGTTATAATTTTGGTGATAAAGTTCTAATGATGAGATTATTATTTAAAGGAGAAGGAAAGCTACGGAGGCATTTTATTGCCAATAGATTAGCTGCAATAGTGCAAGCTAGAATGCTATATTTATTCTGTATAATGTTTTACCATACCTGAGTAAAAAGCTCTAGAAACTCTCTGTTTGTTTAGAATAGGAGCTGCAGTATTAATGTGGTGTGACATCACTTCCTGCCTGAGTCTCTCCCTGCTCTGGGCTCATATTACAGTAGAGAAGGGAGGGGTGGGGGGAGAGGAGCAAACTGAGCATGCTCTTGCCCAGGGCAATGAGGTTTAAGCTGAAGGCAGGAAGTCTGATACAGAAGCCCATGTATACACAATAGAAGGAAAGAAATGCAGTATTTCTTTTGACAGGGGACTCAGAGCAACATTACTTGGGGGGTTTACCGGTATATTTAGATGGACCTTTCTGATAAGGCTTACTTAGTTTTAACCTTTCCTTCTCCTTTAAGTGTTCATTTTGGACAGGGTTTGGAGGCCAAGTAAAGATGCTGAATTAAAAGTCAACAAGAAGGCTTTAGTTTCCCTTTCACAAAATACAAATCAACCTATACTCCACTTTTAACTGCTGACTGCGGGGTAAAACATTAGGATTTTAAAAAGAGTTACAGAAAGAGGAAATTATTCCGAATTATTTTGCAATATTAGTTTTAGCTTATTTCTTATTGTTACAGAAACTGTTGACAGCGATGAAATGGGAAGTCACACATACATTCTTCTGTTGCATCACACACTATAACATCTGCACAAGAATGGTTTTGTGCAAACACAGAGAGGTTTGATTTCTGTCATTTAGTTACAGTCTCTGTAAGGGCTAATTTACTCACATTGGTGAGACTTATTTGCTTCTGTATTGGTTAATAACATGAAAGCTGGTTTCACCCTGGAAGTAACAGCTTCCCAAGGCAGATATTAATTTCAAAATCTTTTACTTTGCACCTTGCATGTTATGTACCAAAGTGGATGAAAGTTTCTGGCCCTGCAAGCTATAGTGTTCTGGAAGGAATAGGCTAGCCAGACAACCCATTCCAGTGGTCCAGTTTGCATATTGGAGCTCACTTTCCACATGAAGACTGGCCCGTGGCGAGATATTTAATTGTAGTGAGAGTGTTAGGAAGGTCTCTCTGAGCAGGGCACAGAACGGGAAGAATACTTGCCTGTGTGAGGAACTCCCTGAGGGACTGGGGGTGCTGCCTGCCACTGCAAAGAGCAGAGGGAGACGTGACCAGATGACTGAGAGTCTAAAGTGATTGAGGTGCTGCAAGAAGGTGAGACAGGCCAGAGGCTTGTTAGCTGATATCCCATGAAGGGAGAGTCAGCAGGGCTTAGTGAGAAGGCCAGAATATTCCATAGTGTGGAAGTCACCCCTGATTGTGGAAAAGTTTTGAATGGGTTTTATTGAAACGCTAATGAACTGGGTTCCTGTTACCTTTATGTTGAAGAGAGTTTGCTGAAATAAACCTGTGTTTTGCCTGAAGACATGGTGTCGCTAGGGCAAATTTTCACCAGCGACCACTTCGCCATATGCAAATTCGTTACCACTACGTTAATTCACTGGAATGCAAAGTTTAGTCTCAGCAGCCGAACACTGGTGAATTTTCACTGGGCTAGCATATTTCATAGCAAATTTTCACTAGCATTCATTTCTGCCTAGCGAAACTTCACTAGCACTCTTACGCTTAGCTTAATTTTAATAGGGCTTGTCATATGGACGTCTTTATTAGTAATGTTGGTGCAATTTCTTACTTTTTTCAAACACATATCCAATTAGCCATAATAAAGACAGAACATCCTCTAATGCCCTAGACATGAGCCCACCCTTAAACAAATGTGGCATGCCCCTCAAATTAGTTAGCTTCATTTTATCATTTCACCCAGTCTGAGGTGGCGAAGTAAACTCTGGTGAAAGAGGTAACATTCAGTAAAATTTGCAGAGTAACGACTGTTCCCCAGAGTGAAAAGTCCTCTGTCGATAGGGTGCAAACGAAGGATAGCCACGGTCTCATTCACTAAGTAAAGATCACTAAGCAGCTATTAAAGTTGCCATGTGCTTAATTAATAACAGCATAAAAAATACACACAGCTAAAAATGTAAGTAAGTTCTGATTGGGCTCTTATGTATTGTGAGGAGCACAACTTTATATTGGAATACTCCTCCTCATGGGTGTTAAGTTGGCCATAGACACAAAGATAACATTGATGGTTCGTATGATTTTCAGATCATATGGATCGTCCCGACAATTCTTGTCACGTACATCCTTTTGCACTCTATAATGATGAATGCCCAAGGCCTATAAAATGCTTTCTAAAGACTCAAAAGTTATAAGACTGTCTTGAAAAAATCACCACTGTGAAACTATCTAAAAATACAGAATTTGCTTAGGGGTGCTCATTTATTATATTTGCAGAGACTATGAGCTAGCATAGTAAATTGGACCATTTTGCTATATTCCACAGGTAGTTTTTGTTGATGCCACAATGCAGCATAAATTAAAAGCATATACAATGATACTATATGTGTGATGATTGAGAAACTGGACTTCCATTAGGGGATATTTCTGAAACCAGAATTATATGACTAAAAAGTTTCTTAGAAAACTACTTTGCTGAGAAAGCAGTAAAAAGGGGAACCAACAACTGTGCTCTTCAGAGAAAACATTGTGGATTCTGGCAAATGCCAGAGGGGCTGCTGTAAGCTGCAGTTGACAGTCACTATTTATTGGGCTGGTGGGGGGCTGTTTGGGCCTATGTGTAATTGAAATGACAGGGCCTATTTTGAGTCCCAGTCCATACCTCGTGACTTTTATTACTAGAAGCCCCCTTATGTTATATGCTGTAATTTTTATTGATAAGGCATATACTTTAAAATTTCTTTTTAATTTAAAAGGTTTTCTTGTTTCTGAATCTTCGCCTTTCAGGGGTGTCCACTGTAAGAGAGTTCGCTCATAAAAACTCTGTGCAGTTTTTAAAAGGTTATTTTTATTGCTAAGCACATATTGATGAATGCGAATCAGACATGGGTACCAACCTAAAAGTACTATTGCAGAGACCCCAACGCTTCTGTGAACCAAATCCAAGGGAATTTAAATCCAGATCTTTCAAAAAGTCCTAGGATTTGACTAATCCTGAACTGAATCTTGGGTTCAGTGCATTTTTTTACGTATTGTTTTCAAAATAGTGGAGTAGTACATCCTCTTTTGTCAACATTAGTTCAATGAATAGGGCTTGTGCTGCACATAATCTTTGCCTATTGTTTTTAATTATGAAATAAGTATAGGATTTGCTATTTCTTGCACTAAAAAGAGCAGGGGTAGGGATGGGTTTGTTTATACAGAGGGCTGCTTTGTGGGTTTTCAGAGGGATTCTCAGTGGACTGTAGATCAAATGGATTCAGGAGCACAATCTGAATATCTAAATCCAGGTAACCATATAAAGTCTTATTTCAAATTATTATAATTATTGTTATTATATTATTATTGACAAACAGTATGACACTGTGTGTATATGTGGTAGTTTATCTGAACTAGGATTGTAACTATTATCCAGAGCTCTTAAGGAGGAATTATGTGGGGTTTTGTGCAATGATGAGCAACTGTTAAAGTACATTGTAAAATGGGGATTAGCCAACATGTATTTGATGGATTATGATAGAGAGATTAGCATTCCAGCATCCTTTCAAACCCCTTCTATATTCTATAAATAGATATGATGTGGGAAATAAACTGGATTTTTTTAAAAAAATGGGATGCCCAACCATCTGTTCTCAAACTAGGTACAGTGCTACAACTTCAATCAATCACTAAAATAATCTAAGATATAGTTTGCAGCAGCCCAAGGGGATGGGAGAATCAGACATTCAAAATCCCTGCTCTGAATTAGTGATGCCCAACCTATGGCTACAATCAGTTTGCTAAGCCTACAACACATTAGAATTCAGAGAATTTGTGAATAATGTACTGTAGCCTTGGTATGTGCTGCACAGTGCTATGTTATTGGGCATTAAAATGACAAGCATTTAGAATTAAGTCACAATTCTAGGTACAACCACACCAGTAACCACAGCTGAATTTTGAAAGGTTTCTTTGATCGTCTAGAACACACACAATAGAAACTTTTCTGCAGTTATTTGTTTACACTTTGCCATTTGCAGAATTGAATATGAGCTCATCAATAATGAAACATGCTCTTAGATATAATGCAGTTTGTCACAGGATGATCCCAATACTCTCATCATGCTGTTGATGTTTTTCATACAGTATTTACAGTGGATTAACGAACAATGGTAATTAAGTAATTAATTTAGCTGCTGCTGTTTCCCTTGTTGCTAACCAGATGAAGCGTATTGGTTCCTTTATGTGCAGGGTTGACATACACAGTTATATTTTTAAAAATGGCATTAGTAATGCACACAAGATACAGTTTGGGACTTAGCTAAACACTTTTTTGTGTGATTTGTTCTCTGTTAAATACAAAATATAAAATAAAGAAGTGGGGTATGTATTTATATATATATATATATATATATATATATATATATATATATATATATATATATATATATATAAAATAGATTGTACACCTCAAATGACCATGAAACCTGGGTGCTCATTGCTCATGCAAAAAATTAAATAAAACGTCCATAGCAATGGCACTTACAGGATTTACACAACAACGTCAATTGTGATTAAAAGTAAATAAACCTGTTTGACTTTTAATCACAATTGACGTTGTGTAAATTATATGGGTGCCACAATTATGGACAATTCATTTACATATATAAATATATATATATACTCACAATTTGGAACAAAATATTCCCAGGCCAGCACTTCCCTTTGTGAAATAAGTGTCTTTTTATTGTACACACATTACAGTGCTCCAACATTTGGTCCCTTTTGGGACCTTTTTCAAGGATGATATACAATGTGCAATAAAACTTTATATAGTGCTCACAATACAAAATGGCGCTAAAGTGACCTCATATTCCTTGTAACTTTTTGACCAATGGTGTGCCTTCTAATTTACATACAATTATTTAGTGCATTTGTTAAAAGTCTGTTAAATCTATTATAAATCTATTATAATCTATATTATAAATCTATTATAAAGTTTTATTGCACATTGTATATCATCCTTGAAAAAGGTCCCAAGAGGGACCGAAACACTGGAGCACTGTTATGTGTGTACAATAAAAACATACTTATTTCACATAGGGAAGTGCTGGCCTGGGAATATTTTGTTCCAAATTGTGAATATATGAATTGAAGGTTTATCACTATATATATATATATATATATATATATATATATATATATGCTTGAACACGTAACTTTTGGGGGGAATTAGTCAATGGTAGGCAGGCAGCATAGGACAAAGGAGCATAAAGACAGGGACCAGGGACACACAACTTCTTCCAGGAAAACAGCAGTTTATTTTCCCACTTTAAACAAAAACAGTGAATTATCCACAGACACAGGGGTGACCATTGTATCATACAAACAAATCATAAAATAAAACCTAGCCCACTGGGCACTACTCTGGACTGGATCTGCGTAATGGAGTTCCTGGCTACTAAAGTCTTTAAACAGAGCACTGATTCTGTAGCCTCAGTACCTGGGGAGAAATTAAAGGCTAGAGTGACCTTTTTCCACATTTTCCTAGTCACTCTACCACAATGTATATATATACACAAAAGGTATATGCTAACATATCTTGTTATAAACCCTTTTGAAAATATGGGGATGTTAGAAGGGGATCCATGATCTGTGTATAAAACTTGGAATGCACTAGGGGTACATTATTTTATGTATATTAACATCAATTGCTGTAGCTTCTGGTGCACAGAGGGTGTCTCAGAGAATACATATGTTTAACAAGGACAACCAGATGCCAGATATTAAGCTTAACCAACAATAAGGGGCAGATTTATTAAGGGTCAAATTGAAAATTCAAATTTTCACATTTTTTTATGGTCAAATTCGACTAGGGAATTATGCAAACACGATTCGAGTTTTTTTTTTTAAAAAACTGTATTCGATTTTTGAGATTTATCATACTTAAGCCCTTTAAGAATTTGAATTTGACTATTCGCCACCTAAAACATGCTGAATTGCCGTTTAAGTCAATGGGAGAGGTCCAGGGATCAATTTGGAGATGCTTGCAGCCTTCTTGACAATTGAGTTTGATTGAATTCGAATTGAATTTGTTAGCGTTTTTTCGATTTCATTAATAAATTTCCCTAAGTCGAATTTCGAATTCAATCAAATTTAAGGGAGTTTTAAAAAAACTCGCATGAATTTGAAATTCGACCCTTGATAAATGTGCCTCTAAGTGTTGATGGTGAATGATTATAAAGAGGTTTTTCCTTGCAATATTTCTGACTGCACTGTGTCATCCATGAGGGTATAGGCAACATATGGTTCTCCAAACATTGTTAAAGTACAACACCAACACACTTTGAGGCTATACATCTGGAAAAGATGATATTGTACAGAAATGGGCTCAACAAGGCAATCTGTGTAATGAGAAAAAGAACTTTCACTGTAACTAGATGCACTAGAGAGGTATGTAGGAGAGGAGGCAGTATTGTAGCGTTAATCCCAAATGAATATCTGTCTTGGAATAATAAAGTATGTAAAACTCATTAGATAGTAGACACTCAACTTTTATTACAGGATGCTACGATCAACTGATGCTGCATTGTCATTTTATATAGTATAATTCCAGTAGAAAAAAGTACAGATTTTAATACTCATACTTTTAACACAAATAAATCACTACATATATTTAGCCTACTAACAAAGTTATTTACAGCTATAGTATCTCAGCTCCTTAGACATTCACAATAAATAGAGTAATAGAAATTCTTAAATACATACAGTAGGAGCTTATACATGTCAATCAGCTGTAGTGAATGCTGCCTTTTTAACTGCTTGGTAGGCAATGGGTTGAGAACAACAACTAAAATGGTGTATTTATAGAAATAACTGGAAATATTTCTCTTATTGCCTCAGGCAGAATCACTCTGTCCTAGCAAACAGAGAGATACCCGTAAATGCCATTTTGTCCATTGTATAATGAAAGAAAATCAAATGCTAGGTAACTTTACAATTACAATAAACACATTGATTAGTTAAAACTTTAAAGTGGTTTAACAGTATTTTTGTAAATGTAATTGCTACTGAAAGGAGTATCTGCCACCGTCTTTTCTCTGCTCACTGGTTCCAGGTCTTGAAACAATATAGCAAAACACAGCTAATTAACAGACCTGTAAAAAAAAAGCATGTTAGGTATTGTGGGAACTTGAGCCTTGGTTGAAGGAGAGCTGCTTTCCATAGTTAGAACCAGCAGTGCAGCAAGGAACAATCAAATACCACTTTCAACAACAATTATATTTACAAATTACTGAAAATGTTTGTTGTAAAGTTGCAAAGACTGACATTTTCTTTCATTATTTAATAAATGAAAAGTTAGAGAGGAATGGAGTCCAGTCTATGCATGACCTTCACCATACCTCCCAACTGTCCTGTTTTTAGACACCTCAACCCACAGTCCCTGGTTTGTACAGGTATGGGACCTGTTATCCAGAATGCTCAGGACCTGGGGTTTTCCAGATAATGGATCTATCCGTAATTTGGGTCTTCATGCCTTAAGTCTACTAGAAATTAATTTAAACATTAAATAAACCCAATAGGCTGGTTTTGCTTTCAATAACGATTTGTTGTATCTTAGTTGGGATCAAGTACAAGCTACTGTTTTATTATTACAGAGAAAAAGGAAATAATTTCTAAAAATTTAGATTATTTGGATAAGATGGAGTCTATTCGGAGCTTTCTGGATATCGGGTTTCCGGATAAGGGATCCTATACCTGTACTGGAAAGTCCTGTTTCTCTCTGTACTGAACAGCCAGAAAAAGAAACAAAGTTTCTAACTTCTAAACAGCCACAGCAGCAGATATGATACATTTGTAACAATTTCAAGATTAGCAAATAAGTAATTGTAACAATATAAGACAACAGGTCCCTTGGGAAAAGTTAGACTCATAGCTTAAATGGCAATTCACCTGAATTAGCAAAACTGTAATAACTGAAAAAAAAATACAGAAATATGTTCAGACTTTCATAACCTGCCAAATTTTGTAAAATGAACATGGTAATTAGGGGGTGGGACCACAACAAATGGGCGTGGTGAAAAAAATTGACGCGCTATGCGCTGCAGCTTTTTTGTTCCTCTTTTTATTTCCAAAATGTTGGCAGGTATGCCTTTCCTTGTGAATATGGATGAAGGATAAACCAACGCTATCTAAGGGATCTTTATGCAGAAATGGCTGCATTTACTAGTGAGAATGCATAGGGATTCATTCCCTACCTGCAGTATACCAGAAGTAATTTAAATGAAGAATAATAATAAAACTAGAATAAGGGTATTTTAAAGTAATTAGAGGTAAAACATCTGAATATGTTTGTCAATTTTTGTGTTTGCATGGGGCAGTATATGCTGGTACTACCCATATGACTGACAGACTTTCTTTATGGCAAAAAAAGGCTGACTAGCACATTCATGGTTTTGCGTGGTTTATTGCAGTGATTCTAATCCAGATAGACACTCAGGAAAAGAGAAGTGGTGTAACCTAAGGCTAAGCAGAATCTCCTTAACATCAAAATATAATATGTATATTGATGACATTTGGAGTCAGTTTCTCTGACTTCTTAAACAGCTTCCAAGTAATTTACTGTATATGAACCCAAAACATGCTGAAATATCATTTTCTGAAAGATTTCAACATTTTCTTAAAAACACACTATTGCAAAAAAAGTTGTCATGCGTTCATTTTGTAACAGAATTCATATTCAGAATGTTTTCTTTTGTACATTTTGGTCTTACTCAGGTTATCTTAGAAGGCCTACAAAGGGGAAGAAAGTGGAAGCACTCCAGGCTACAAAGAAAAAAATAATACGTTTAAATACAATGGAAGTGCAACTGATGTATCCTATTAATCAATGCACATTCCCTGGTCCCCTGTCTCACAAATAATTCAATAAATATGCACATGCATGTGTGTTTAAAGACAAGGGTCTTTTGTTACAAAGTTATGATCATAAAATTGGTAAGCCACCATACCAGGTCAAGGTGAACCCCATATGGTGGTCCCTAACTGTTTACCTCTGGTCAATAATATAAAAGTAGTAGTCCTTGGGATCAATGTCTCCTGACCATGAGTTTGGTTTTTAATGAGAGGGCTAGATCCTCCCACTAGCTGCTATGGCATTTAAAGGGAGAGATTGCCCAAACCAACACCAATTTTTAAAGGTATGGGACCACTTTAATTGAAGGGGCGGGTAGGGGGTGCTATTACAAACCACTTTATACACACATGTACTTGCATATATATATTGAATTATTTGTGAGACAGGGGGCCAGGGAATGTGCATTGATTAATAGGATAAATCAGTTGCACTTCCATTGTATTTAAACTTATTATTTTTTTCTGTGTAGCCTGGAGTGCTTCCACTTTCTTCCCCTTTGTAGTTATCTTAGAAGGCCCCTGGTAGAATTCCAGAGATTATTATTATTAACATTTATTTAAATAGCGCCAGCATATTTTGCAGCGCTGTAGGATTAAACAGACCCCCTGTGTAAGACAAACACACAATTGTAATAGAGTCTTCTATTTTTGTTGTGCTTGTTATAGGTGAAGGAGATTTGCATGAGGTCTAGTAACCCATATAAACCAATTAGGTGTTTGCTTTCAAACAGCCAATCAATGTTAATTATTGATTTGTTACATTACTCTGAAAGACATTGACCTGTAAGGCTGGATTGTAATTCTGAAATGCCTTTTCTTACACAGCTTCTTATAGGAGAAGGAACTGTGAAATCACTAGGGAGAAGGGTCCAAAGTTAGGCATCCCCAATGATTGTATTTACTTACCTGATACCATGAGCCATGCTCCTATTAGCAGAAAACTGCACTCACCCTCGGTTCTTGTCAGGTTCTTGTCCATGGAGCGATCCTTTTCCTGCTTCTTTTTTTTTTCATGGGTACACATGCACAGTAAAGGGAAACGCCGACCTTTAACAATAAAGCTGGCCTTTTCACCTTTTCACAGTGCACCAGCCAGGGGTATTAGATAAATAAATACAATTTCTTGGGGTGCTTAACTTTTGGCACCTCCTTTGATTTCACCTTTCCTACTTCTTTACGTGGAAGCAAATATGTAATTAAGCCTGCAACCAGGTCGTTTCAAAGGTGGTCTATCTATCTATCTATCTATCTATCTATCTATCTATCTATCTATCTATCTATCTATCTATCTATCTTTCTATCTATCATGTATCTACCTATTTCAGTTATCTACCTTGCAGTTCAGTGCAGCTATCCAATAATTTTAAGTACCATGTGATTTGCTCCATAAATTTGGAAAATGAATCAGCTATAGCAATCAATGGAGCAGTTTCATTTTATAGATATGCAGTAATGTCTTATATATATACCAGACTAACTCTGTCAGTACATAAAGGCAGTTTGCTGCATGGAACCTTGCCTTACGAAGGATACAACCTCTGTAAGATAATAATAATGGATAACACAGTTAAGGCATAGCAAAGCATATGGATGGAATAAATGTAGAGGAATGGCATACGACTCATGAAATAGGACAGACACCTTCAAGCCAAATGTGCAACAATAGGGCTTTGTACATATGCAGCTGTCAAAGTAAATAAGGGTCGGTGTATGGTGTAGGAGGAGGGAGGCAGTGAGTCAGACTGGAAACCTTCCTGTGTACACACACAACCAGCTCAGTGCTTCAGGAAATCCAAAACTTCTCACTAACTGTAACACTTTCACATCCAGAACAGCAGCCTGTAATACTGATATGCTTAACATCTGTTTATAAAGAGGAAATCATATATATATATATATATATATATATATATATATATATATATATATATATATATATATATAGCTTGACACTGGGTGTCTCATCTCCTGCTTTACAGCGGGTTGTTTCCCTTATCAAAATGCAGGATCTCATGTAATTAAATGTTTCTAATTCACTCATCTATATTTAGGAAAAATATGTGCGATTAAATCACATACTCGCTATGCGGTACATATAATGGATATACATATAATGGAAACAGCATATTCAATATGGAACAGGGTCAGCCACCATAATGCCACAAAGCTTTCTGTGTCGGTACATTCATTCAATGAAACATTCACTGACATCCTTAAGATTTCTGGTTAGAGAAAGAGAAACACTCCACTTTTTAAAGAATGCGTGTTTTTCAAATTTTTTCTCCTTTATGATCAGTTTGCTGAAACATGTGTTTTCTGTAAATATGCCTGCCACAGTGGGCCAGGTTCTATAGCACCTATAATTAAATTCAGTGGTGTGGAAGATGGAATCTATTCAGTGGAATAGATGGAAAGCCTGGTGGTACAAAACTGAGTATGCATCTTGTACTTAAACACTTTGGTGTCTTTTTCTTTAACACAAATAGTGGGGTGACAGTTTTCCTTCCTACTGTGTCTCAAACCACAAGGCACTTCATCTCTGTGCAATTATACTTATTTTATGTATTTATAATGCTTGTCCTCCCTGTGTGTACTTTTGTATATAGTAAGACTGTACAGCGCTGTGTTTCCTTGTAGCACTTCCTGTCAAAATCAATGGGAGATGTCCCTATCCAGACTTGGGTTTAGCCTGATAATCCTATACTTTCGGGGTTTTTCGGCAAAAAATCTAGCAATTCAGGAAAACTGTACAACTTGGGTTTTTGCTTGATTTTACCAGTTTTTTTCCCGTTCTGATTTATTTGCGTTATTTTATTAATAAATAAGGAAAAATCGTGCATGGGAGTTTGGTTTAGCTTTTTTTATTTTGTTTATGAGATAAATTTAGATTTTAGTAAATAAATGGTGTAATAAAGCATATGATTACAACAATGTATAATTACTAAGTCACTAAAACATATAAATTAGTACATACAAAACAGTGCCCAAACTCCAGCCCCAATATTTTCCCTTGACACAGGACTTGGTGTCTGAAACATTGGGGTGTTTGTCTGCCTTACAAGCCTGAGTGCTGTTGTTTTTTTTGGACACTGTGTGTGGTATGTACAGGGAGTCCCTAGTTTATAAACATGCGACTTACATACAACTCACACTTACAGAGGCTATTCCAGTAATGTACTGTGGTTTTCTTGGCCTTTGTTAGCATTTAGCTTCAAAAAAACACCTGCCCCAATCCCCTCTGGCATGCGTTATCTACTGCAGAGCACAGAAATGTAAAAATAAATATGCACAGTAAGGTAAAATAAATACTATGTTAAGACAAACATCTGTCTAAGTTGCATTTAATAGGTTAATAGGTTAAGTTGCATTTAATAGGTTAACTTACCTGTTCAAACTTACATACAAATTCAACAAAAGAACAAATCTATAGACCATATCTTGTGCGTAACCTGGGAACTGCCTGTACTAAATTATATGTTTTAGTGACTTTGTAATAATACATTGTTGTAATTATATACTTTATTAAACCATTTATTTCCATACCTTAAAAAAGGTAAAGGTAAAAAAAATAAAAACCCATTTTTACTTTTTTTAATGAAAAAGAAACTTATCTCCAATATACTTTAATTAAAAAATGTGTACCGTTTTTATAAGAATCCTGACTGTATGCAGTGAAATTCTTCATTTACTGCTGTGGATAGGAATTGTCAGATGGTCCCTAACTGCTGAGCAGGGAAACAATCATACTTATGAACAGCAGGGGGAGCCCCCGCCTTACTTCACAACCATGCAGAACTCAAGCAGCTTTGTTTATGACGATCCCTAAGCAGCCCAGACCACACTGAGCACGTGCACAGTCTTAGTCTTGCAAAGATGTTTAACAAAGTTACAAGATGGTGACCCCCTGTAGCCAACTTTGAAAGCATAAATAATTTTTTTTATTAGGTTTGTGGTGCAGTAAGTTCATATTTATATTTAGTATACAAAATACAGCATTTCTAGCCTTATTCTATTTTAGACTTTACATACACTCTGCAACTGTTTTTGTCCCTCTTTTTATTTCCAAAATGTTGGAAGGTATGGTATTGTCTGTAGCTGCTATATAAATTAATGATCTTTTCTATTAAATATATCAATACCAAATTTTAATTAATTAAAGATAAATCCATTCACTCTATTATTTTCTATTACACCGACCCAGCTGAAAAAGCAAGTGATTCCATAAAAAGTGAAATAAGAGGGAAGGAGATTAAATATTACAGCAGATGGGCTTACATTGAAAGGCTTAAATGTGTTTGGCACTCTGCTTAATCTAATGCAATATGTATTTGGAAGACAGATTCCTGTTCTATGAACAGCTGAGGAGCTCTGCACCTGTGCTCTGAATCGCTTGCTTGTCAAAATTCCCATGAAGCTATGCACCCTGCACCAATAGAATGCCAGGGGCAGGACATGCTACTGTGAATTGATTTCACAATTAATGATTACAATTTCCAGTGGTCTTCCTTCCCCGTCAAAATGTACAATACAGTGGTGCTTGAACATTTGTGAAGCCTTTTGAATTGTTAGCATTTCTGCATAAATCTGGCTTAAAAAAAATATCTCAAAACTAGATAACAAGACCCAGTTAACAAACGAGTCCATTATGGCATTATACTAGTTTTTTTATTTATTGCGGCAAATGATTGAAAGTTACATGTTTGGGTGGCAAAATTATGTGAACTTTTAGGATTCTCAATTTACTACTATACATTGATCCCCAACCTATTTGATGTTGCTCCCAGTGGCCTCAAAGCAGGTGCTTATTTTTTAAATTCTGGTTTGGAGGCAAGTTTTGGTTGCATAAAAACCAGGTGTACTGCCAAACAGAGCCTCCTGTAGTCTGTCCATATAGGAACATAGATGAAAGGAGCATCAGAATTTTGCAGTCTATACTACAGTTTTAGAGTGGCAACTAAGCACATGTAATTTAACAATTTAATAAAATTAAAATGTATTCCTCCAAATACACCTTTCTGAATTACCGGGATATAAAATATATCTCTGATCAATTGCATAGTTTCATTAGTTTGTTTTCTAGATAATTGTCCATCTGTTTTTAGCCAATCTAGCTTTTAATGTCTTTACAGTGATGTCAGAGTCTCAGGCCAGTGGCGTAACTACTCACCGGCAGGCCCTGGTATAGGATGAGCACCTGGGCCCCCTGTCGGGCATTCCCCCCTATGAATCGCGTGTGCTGTAAAATCTCCCCCTGCCCAACCACCCATGATATCCATTATCGTGGCTCTGGTGGGCCCCAAGAGGGTGTGGACCCAGGTGCCATTGCACCTTCTGCACCCCTGGTAGTTACGCCACTGTCTCAGGCCTCTGGCTTCTTAGTTCAGAGAGAATCCTGACCTTCTAATTCATAGAATTAGAAAGGCTCTGAATATGTCATCCCTTCTTTAAAGAATTTGTTGTTTCCTTAAGTAGGTATCACATAAAAACTCCACTTACAGACTAATCGGTCATTTTCCAGTTCCGTTTGTTGAAGTCGTGACTGTTTTTGGTATTACTGCAAAAAACTGGTTAGAAAGATTTCCAACTCTCATAATCTACTGTATATGTCTACTACTACCTCTATAGGCTTTCCTTTGCTGATGATAAAAAAACTGATAGTTATTCAATTTGGTTAGAAGAGATTGGTCATAGAAGGGAATATGTGAGCCGAGGTCAGGGGATTAGCAATATAAGTGCAGTGTTGCTTTCAAAGACTTGATGGCATGCCTTCTTTAATGCCCACGTAACAGGTACACAATAAAACTAACAAGTTAATAGGAAATTTTTTAGCATTGGGAAACCTCCGACACTCCAGATACTGTTAGGTTACAACTACCAGTGTCCCTGCTGGCTAACCATTCTAGGTAGAATTCTGAGAATTGTAGTTCAGGGACATCTTGAAAAATGAAGGCTGGGTTTTCCTGAATGAAGCACAAGGAGGCCATAAAGGACAAGGAAAGGTTAAATCACTGAGGGGTGCCAAACTTTTGGCAACCTCCCCTAGTTATTGAATTTACTTATCATGGAGCAATCCTCTTTTTCCACTTCTTTCTTCACTACCCTGGAGCCAACACATGCAAAGTAAAATTAAAAAGGCAACTTTTTTGTTAATGTTTGGCTCTTCACGTGTGGAGAAGGAAGAAGCAGGAAGAGGATTGCTTCGTTGTGGCTGCTGAGAAGAAACCCATGCCTGTGCAGTTTTCTGCTAACAGGAGTACTGGCCCAAAGTATCAGTAAAGTAAATACAATGGAGGCGATTACTTTTGTCACCCCAATAATTTCACCTTTCCTTCTGACTTTTCCTATAAGGAGCTATGTAAGAAAAGGCATCTCAGAATTAGAATCCAGCAGTACACAGAGTAATTAAAATTGACTCTTCCCCTGTTTGAAAACAAGCATCTACTGTACTTGGTTCCCATGGTTTACTAGACCTTATGCATATTACATCTATATCCCTTTGTCTTTCTACTTTCTAATAGGTAATGTAATAAATGTCCCAAAGGTTATTCCAAGTTTAGTAATCCATAGCAGCCAACCTCTCCTAGGAGCACAAACTTTCTTGTCTGTATGGTTCCCAGATATATATATATATATCTATATCCCGCAATTAGAGCACTTGCTAGTAATTATCTCCATCCTACCCAAACCATTAGTTTCCAGAATCATTGCAGTATTGGATTTTCTTGTAATAAAAGGAAATGTTCTCAGATTTGTATCCCAATTTTCTGAAATTTCCTGCTCTGCTTTCTAATGAATATAATTAGGCTTTTAAATTACTAGTAATAGTACATTTGTCTTCTGATACAGTTACTGGTATAATAAACTTCAAATACACTGATATCTCTGTGTCCCTTCTATTTATTCAGTTACTCCAGCCACCTTCAATCTCATATAACAACATTACAGCAGACAAGATTCTGCATTTTTTAATATGTGTGTAAATCTGTACCTTATGCCCTTTGTGTTTTAGCACAGGTTGAATTAATTTAGCTAAAACTAATTTTGCTAGAGGGATCTTATCATTTGTTTTACTATGGAGGACAGATGGGCAGGGAAAGGCTTTTATCTTGGAGCTACCGCCACCTCCTGACCCAGCATTAGCTCTAGATTTCTATATCGCCCTGTGGCAATCGCCACAGCCCAGACTCCTGTGTCAATAGCTACAACAGAACTTGATTTGGAAAGGAAGGTAGGAAGGACTGAGCAGCGAAAAATGCATTATGATACATGTACCTAATAAATCACCTAATGTAATAATGACAGTGGTTTTACATGCAACTTACTGCGGGGAAAACACAAGTTGCCCAGGTTAGTTAAGAGAGACTGATAATGAATCTTGAGGCACATTATCTCTTTATAATACACAAAAGCTATGAATATCTTATTATAAATTATATCCTTATAAACAGTGAGTTCTGATATCATTTGTATCACATGACTCACTGAAACTTTTGTATTTTAATAAATAAAGTAACCCCCAGTTGTAAAATATAAGGATATTAAAAGTTACCTCGGAGTTCCATGACCTTGTGTTTTTATATGGTCATGAAACTCCTCTGTAACTTATAATATCCTTATATTTTACAAGAGGGGGTACTTTATTCACTATATACAGTAATTGTCTCCTATTCTGTGTGTTAAATTAAAATATCAAGATGAACCTGTATAGTGACATACCGGTATGTCTGTTTGCCCTAGGGATCCATTTATGTATAGTTTCTCATGTTACATATATCTCCTTTCAAATTCCTACTGTCAGTCATAGGCTGATGGCAGATGGAGTTTTGTGATGCATTCTCTTGGTGTCTTTTAATAGAGAAAAATGTCTTAGACAAAACTGTGGAGAATTGCTTGTGAGAAAAATTCACAGCCAGCATGGTTCTGGAACAATGATTTCTTCAAAATACAGATGTGTACATTCCAACAATGAGGCCACAGAATGGGGTTAAGTTTGGTAATTCAGATGCATCTGTGATGCCTTCACGGCTTTGGAGGTAACATGGTGTTTTGTATTTTGTCTTTGTTAATGTGGTACCACCCAACATACACAATTAATGGCCCAACATTAACCCCTTTCAAGTAAAGCATGACTTTCCACATGGGGTCTTGCATGTGATAATAAAATCTGCAAGGAATACATAAGGAGCAACGCCCTGGATACACTTCATTGTGGTACAGCTATAAAGCAACAGCAGAAGAATGTATGACTAGATTTACCTAGTACTAGAGGATGGTATTTTGAGTCTGGGCAGATGCTAACTGCAGATTTATCAAAAAAATCACTGCAGACAAATGTACCCATTTTCTATTCAATTCTAAGGGATTTTTATAACTGTATTAATCAAACGATGAACTCTAACCTTCACCCTTTTATAAATACACTAATAATCCCTTAGGAATGAAAGCCCCCCCCCCCCGAGCTCGACCATGAGTGTGTGCACGACTGCAAACATACAAGTGCCATGGCATGACAGAGGCAGAAGACACTTTAACAGGTACCTGCCCAGCACCCCCCTTTCATTGCCCCCATCTCTTCTGCCTACTCCTAGTTCCGGCCCTGGTGCTGAGAAATCAAGTGATCTAGCAAATTGCAAATTTTAAACCTTAGGTTTAGAAAAAGTCACAAATAATACATTGAAAGCCATTGAACATAGATGTTATATCTGGTGTACTATCTAAAAACAACAGAACTCAAAAACATGGCTCTGGCTAACTGTAAATTTAGCTAAGGTGCACCAATATGGCACCCAAGGAGGGGTAGGTGTAGCCCTAGCTTGCACTTTTTGAAGTTGCTAATAGGGATTGGTTCATGTGCTGAGCCTGTTGATTGCATTATTGGGTAACTGACGTGTTTTTTTTGATTGGTGCACATTTGTTTAAATACCTTGTGTATAGCTCTGTATAGATAGCCTATGACAAAATGCTTGTATCAAGGCTGTGGACATAATAAACTGTTTTACTTTGCTTCAAATGCCTGGTGGAAGATTGGCTTCATTTTGAGTGCCTGCTCCATTGTGTTTTCAGAACTCAAAAAGGTGTTTCAATGAACAGAAACCCCATTGACTGGGTTCTGGGTCCTTCCCTATTGATTAGAAATCTCTGCCTTAAGCAAATCTTCCTGCAATGGACCAAGCTTGAACAAAATTAACACAAAATAAATTGCACAATTATACAGGATTTGATCTCTTAGAAGGCAATGGAATGAGCAACAGGATAGTTGCAAATGGAAACTTGGGTTGTATAGCTGGGAGAGCACATAGGAAACATCATGTGAAGGACAGACTTCATGTAAAAATGGGAGAACATTCAAATGCCATAAATTGAGTAGGAGTAGTATAGGAAAAATATCATGTCACGATGTGGCCACTAAAATGCTCAGGGAAAAGAGATGATATATTGTAGGATCACAAGCTGGGGTAGAGGGGCAATACAATGCCTTGTTGAAACAGAGTGAGCAGTAGGATATCCTGATAGAAAGGAGTGGGGGCAGGATGTCCTGATGGAAACAAGGCAGTAGAAAGTAGTTCTGTGTAGAACTGAACAAGCTGCTCACAGGCCGTACAATGAAGTGCTGATACCTGGTGTGCAGGGGATACAGAGGAAATGGCCTTTCTCTGTACTGAAGTGAGGATGCAAAGTTAGGACCCAATACAGGATTCTGCTGAGAAGACAAGAATTAAATATGTTGTTTGATTATTAATATAGTCTGTCAGAGGAAACACAGATTAACCAATTGTATTTAAATGAAATGGCAGCTTAGACCTTTGTGCATTATTAATACAGGTCACAATTAAGCAGAGGGTCAAACAGACAGTGCAGAACGATCAATTCATCTGTCTGACAGGAAACAGAGCAAAGGAAAGGAGGGGGTTTGATGGAGGAAAGGAGAGAGCAAGGGAAAGTTCCAGTGTTACAGATCAATATAGAGAATATTCTGCCTGAGCTATTCTGTGTACAGAAATACATGCTGCCTTTTGTGTAATACAGACACACTCAGTTCTTGTATAATATAGATACGCCTCCTGACCTGTGTATAATGAGATATACTTCCAGCTCTACATACAATATACTGTCCTCAGTTTAATACAGCTAGACAAACTGGTACATATAAGGAATTAAGGGATACATGCAGTGCCATTTGTACAATACAGATAAGCCTGCTGCTGTGTCATTTCTGGTGCATCAATAAAATGGCAATTTGAGTGCAGATCTATTGTGTCTATTGACAATGCTGGGTAACAGTAGCTCCAGGGTTTCCCAGTCCAGTAGGCACACTGGGACATGATTCATCAAAAGGACAAATGCAATGATTCTCAATGTAAGTAGACGTGCAAGAAGTGTTTGAACCCAGATACCTTTAATCAATACGTGCACCCATTGCATCTTTTTTATAGCAAAGCCGCACTTGTAAATGCCCTGTATATACAGCTGTATACACACTGTATAACCAGAAGTATCATCCTGCTAGTTAGTGGAAATGGAGTTGGCCACACACTTGCTGGCAAAAGTTATAATTAAAGGGGTTGTTCACCTTCCAACACTTTTTTCAGTTCAGTTGGCTTCAAACAGTTTACCAGAAATAAAGACTTTTTCCAATTACTTTCTATTTTCTTTGTGTGACTGTTTTTCTAATATTGAAGTGTAAAGTGTAATTTTTCACCTTCTAAAGCAGTTCTGGGAGGGGGGGTTGCCGACCCTGTAAACTGTTCTAAATTGATACATTTAGTTGAAACATTTCGTATTTTTGTCCCTGCTGAGCAGAATCCTTGAGTTTCATTACAGGCAGATGTTTGGCAGATTTGATACAATAGTTGCTAATACTTCAGAGATGTGGCTGAGAAATGTATCAACTCAATGTTGCAAAATGGTTACAATTTAGAGTCTGCGCCTGAATTACTGAGATGTCAGATTCAAACACCAGAGACAGGGACATTAAACTTTAAACTTTGATTTTGGAAAAACAGTAAAAAATAAGAAAAGTACTTGGAAAAAGTTTTAATTTATGGTGAACAATCTGAAAACAATCCAACTGAAAAAGTGTTTGGAAGGCGAACAACCCCTTTAAGGGCACATTCATGTTATCTTGTGCAACAAGCATTGGCCGTAGAATGGTATGCCACTTTCTTAAGCATGCAAAGTACCTCAGGGAGCAAAGGCAGTAAAAGAACTATCATCTGGGAATAACCTGGCTAGGGGAATCAAACACAAGCTTAACATCATCATGCACAGTTCCAAATATGCCACTGCATGAAATAATGTGGTGCCACTATTTAAAAAGGGATCCTGTTCTCAGCCTCAAAACTATAGGCCAGTTAGTCTGACGTCAGTGGTAGGAAAGCTTTTCGAAGGGTTAATAAAGGATAAGGTACTGGACTTTATAGCAAATCATAATACTTGCCAGACTAACTCAATTTCTTTTTATGAGAAGGTGAGGAATCTCAATTCTGGGATGGCAGTGGATGTGATTTACTTTGCTAAAGTATTTAATACAGTGCCACACAGAAGGTCACTAGTTAAATTAAGGAATGTTGGCCTGGAACATAGTATTTGTACCTGGATAGAGAACTTGCTAAACGATAGATTACAAAGAGTGGTGGTAAATAGAACATTTTCTAATTGGACCAGTGATGTTAGTGAAGTACCGCAGGGCTTTTTACTTGGTCCTTTGCTTTTCAACTTGTTTATTAATGACCTAGAGGTAGGCATTGAAAGTACTGTTTCTATTTTTGCAGATGATACTAAATTGTGCAGAACTATAGGTTCCATTCAGGATGCTGCATCTTTGCAGATTTGAGTAAGTTGGAAAACTGGGCAGCGAGCTGTTAATAAATGTAAGGTTATGCACATTGGCAAAACTAATATAAATGCAAGTTATACACTAAATGTGCACTTTACAAGTACATTAGAGGACATCATAGCAGGGGACCTTTTTACCCATAAAGATCACAGTACCAGAGGCCACCCCTTTAGACTAGAAGAAAAGAACTTTCATTTGAAGCAACGTAGGTGGTTCTTCACAGTCAGGACAGTGAGGTTGTGGAATGCACTGCCGGGTGATGTTGTGATGGCTGATTCAGTTAATGCCTTTACTTGGATGATTTCTTGGACAGACATAATAACAAAGGCTATTGTGATACTAAATTCTATAGTTAGTATAGATACAGGTATATATAATTTATGTGAAAGTAAGGAAGGGTGGATGTAGAGATGCTGGGTTTTCATTTGGAGGGGTTGAACTTGCTGGTCTGTTCTTTTTTCAAACTGATTTAACTATGTAACTGTGTAAAATGTATAGGTCACTGCGTATTAGAGTGCCAGGCAGTGAAGATGCATCCTATGGAGTGATGAATCCTACTTTGTATCAGTAATAGGGGGAATGCCCTTTCCTATTTGAGCATGAAAAAGCGTGATCTGTACAGATTTTGATTTGTCGAGATGGGAGTATAACAGAACTTGACTGGTTTGCAAAAAGTCAAACGCCAGGCCATGCTTAATTGCCCAATATAAGTGCCCAACCTCACTAATTCTCTTCAGACATCCTGGAAGCTAATTCCATAAGCATCTACTGGAAATCCTTTGCAGAAGGATGTTCTAGCACCAATGGAAGAATTTAATATTAATAATATAGAATTCAGCATTGAGATGTTCGGCAGGCATATTACAGTTACAGATGCACACACTTCTTGCATAGCAGAAATACACAGACTGACCTCTGTGTGTTTTATTCAGATATATTCACTGAGCTGTGTAAAGTACCGATACACCTACTTCTCTCTGCATAATATCAATACAATCACTTCTCTTTGTATAATACACATGCAATTGATATGAATATAATGTAGCTCTGTGTAAAATGTAGATACACACCCTTCTCTGTGCACAAGACAAATACACATTGCTTTGTGTATAATACAGATTATCAAACTGTGTTATATATTCTCTTTAGTCTTCAATCCTTTATGGTCTTCTTCTCACCATGAGAGCCTCCCACCTTGCATGCAATTTTCACTTCTAATTCCGGAAAGTATTATGCTTCCTATTTTGGAAATCTTAGTGCATAGAGCAGAACAAAGCAAGCCAACCATAGGAATTAATAGGCACTCTCTTGACTACATAAAGTAAGATCCAGTTTAATTGATACAAATATAGAAACTTTACCGTATTTATCAAGAACTAATGTCTAACCTAGGCCATAGAGTCTGATGGAAATTTTATTTTTGTAGATGATCACTTCCTATTTAAAGGTTGTCATATATGATGTGTGACTAATGTTTTGGATGGTTATTTTGGAGATAATTCCTTATCTGCTGTTGTTTCAATCCACTGTAGTTATAGTCTGTATTTAAAATTTTAATTAAGTTTAAATGCACCTTAATAAGAGAGCACTCTGATATTGATATAATTGAATAAATAAAGATTTTAGGATAGCAATTGATGGTAGCAATATGGTGTCTTGTTGTCTTTATATGAATAAAGTTCATATTTTGTAACAAAGTTTTTTACGGTGATTAATACCCTAACTCTATGAATATCCCAAGGTCCCAACATTCATATATTCAATGCCTGGATCCATCTGTAAAAATAAAGCAGCGGGTATTATTCTGTCTCCCATGTAGCAACAACATTATAAAAATGATGGTATGGAAATTCAGATGCAATAAATTATTAACCCTTAAGGAGGATATATTTCCTGATGTTTTATATCCCTATGGCAGTACAGGGAATATTACAAATATATTTCTTCAATGAGATGTTTTCAAGATTATTATGCTTAGCTCAACCTTACTTGGCACCACATGACTGGCTAGTATGTCATGGCGACCCTTTGTAAGCTTTGTGGTAAAAAAAGAACATACATATTTATTAAAGAGTAAAACTCAAACTTATACAGTTCACCAATGTAAAAATATGCCACTCTTTGGTCATTTTTATGGTATTTTTAAAGGCATTTATCAAGGGGTGAATGCTAATTTTCACCGACTGATATATATGCTTCCAAAAATTCCTTAGAAATTAATAGAGTTGTGTAATCACACTGTGTCAAATTGTATCAAGGTCTAGTTTCACTCTTTGATCATTATGCTTTTAAGTATGTATGTGTTGATTAAGCCCAACAAAAGTTTATTGGCTACATACTGTATGCCATATTTTATATGAGTGTTTTTTTAATCTATAGTCCTGTAGATCTGTATTCTGCCCATCTTATCTGTTATCTACTGTTTAAATATGTGCCTTTTTGCCCTATTCAACTTTAATGGCTGCCCCCATGTCTGCAGAGCAGGTTATTTATGCACATCTTTCTAAAGCAAGTACACAATTTTTATCATTGCTTGGCAACACTGCGTTAAATTTAAGAGTAGTGACAAACGAGGAGATTTGTTGCCCGCATTTTTTAAAAGCGAATTTCGGCAAGTCGTATGTCTTGCCATATAGAGAAATTTAAATTGCCAGCCACTACACACAAAATGCTATTTGAAATCGCCTGTAGTCCCAAAACGCAAAGAGACCCTTTTTGGAGCGATTTATCAGAAATAGCATTGTTATTCAGAAGTAGTGAATATCTACGCTAGCATAACACACAAGGAGATTAGTAGCCATGCTAGTATGCAAATTCTTGTGTGCATGGCATGTTGTAAGTACATAAGAATGTATGAGCATAACTTCTAGGATGGCAATTTTGCATTCTTTGTTCCATCGACCACATGCTCACTCGTCATTTGCAAATGAAGATACATACAATACTTGTGCGACAATACGCTGCAGAAAATGCATCTTTTAAAGAATTTCTTTGACGCAGATAGGCTCATTGATCTTGTTAAAGAACACCCAGCCGATGTGGGTGGAGAAAGCACTGTAGTACACTATGGAATGTAAATCACTCGGAAGCCAACGTTGCCTGAAATCTTTGCTTGCAAAAAAGAGGATCGCCTTGTCGCTGAAACTCGCTTTTTAAAAATCGCGGGGAACACTGTGTCACTACTCTTAAGGCATATAAAACAATTACATTTGTTGGTGTTACTTGTCTTTATAACTTAAGTAAATATTTAAATAAGAAGGTATTCTTGCATTCCAAAAACATTTTTTAAATGGTTACACCCTTTTTAGGAGGGACAGAGGGATTAAAAAGGGTGGAGGAGTGTGTTTGTATGTAAAGCCGTAATTAAAGCCATGCACTAAAGAAATAACCATTGCTGGAACTGGTGAGGAAATGGAATCCCTCTGGGTAGAGATTTTGACTGGGCAATAGGTTGCAAAGGTTACATTGGTGTATGCTATAAACCACGTCATATCAGTGAGGAGTATGAAGCCCAGCTACTCTTGCAGATAGCAGAGGCTTCACAGCTGGGTTAAGTTGTTGCTATGGGTGACTTCAATTATCCAGACATTGACTGGGGTAATGGGGTTGCTAAGACAGAAAAAGCTAGTAGGTTTGTAAATATGCTCAATGACAACTTTTTATTCCAGCTCGTTCAAGAACCTACTAGGAATAACTCGCTTTTGGACCTTGTAATAACTAATAATACTGAACTCATCTCTAGCATTTTTGTGTGTGAGCATTTAGGGAATAGTGATCATAACATGGTCTCCTTTGAGATTCTGTTGCAGAAGCAATTCTATAAGGGAGTAACTAAAACACTAAATTTCAGACAGGCAAACTTTGACAGTATAAGGACATCTCTGCAACATATTAAGTGGGAAATGCTTTTCACAGGGTTAAACACAGAACAAAAATGGGAAGACTTTAAAATGCTGCTTAATAAATATACATGTCCGTATATTCCACTTGTAAGCAAGGAACATTGTTGCAAAGCAAAACATTTTTGGTTCAATAGAGATGTTGTTGTTGACGTGGGTAAGAAAAGGCGTGCTTTTAAGGCTTTCAAGTTAGCTGGAACAGCCGAATCATTTATAAGGTACAAGGAGGCCAATAAATCATGCAAGAAAGCTATAAGGCAAGCTAAAATTGCAGCAAGCATTAAAAAGAATCCAAAATTATTTTTTTTACATATTTTAGTAGCAGGAAGGGGTGGGACCTTTAATATCAGAAGGGGGTCAGCTGGTTGATGAAAACAAAAATAAAAACGCAGATTCTGAACACATTTTTTTCTTCTGTCTACACAAATGAGGAACAGTTAAAGGGCACCAATCATAACTATAATCATTTTCTAAGTAAATACACTATGTGAAAGTTCAAGAAATCCGATTTTTAAAACAGTTAGAATTGTTTGTGTAATGTAAATCATCAGCTCACTATTCCTTCTGCAAGATCTCCCCTATCTCCACTGCAGTTCTAGCTGAGGCACGCATCTTGGATTTCACTGGCTCCTCCTACCTATATCTTCCCAGCCAACTGCAGCTTTGAAATCTCGCACATGCTCAGCTGAAATTCCTTGTTGCTTATCAACCCTTCTAAGCTATTTTCAAATCAGCCAAACCTGTGTGTTAGCTGCTGTACAGTAGTGCTGCCACCTGCTGGAAGTTAGTGTGTGCCCTTCATTTGCATAATTTCATCACCAGCAGGGGACAAGATAGGGAAATCTCCTGATACTTTTAGTGGAGGAGTTTACTAAAACAAGGCATTCTGGGTAGAATACTCAAAGCAGTGAGATTTGCTCCTGACATTTGCATATTATAGTCTCTGTTATAGTCTCAGTATGGACTTCCTCAGTGAAAGAACCCATTTGACAAAGTAAGGGATTTTTTAAAACCTGCAGTTTTTTTTTCAAAAAACTATATATGTAGTTTGATTAAACGTGTTTATGTTGTACTGGTCAGATTAATATGTGTTTGATTTTGGGTGTGATAGGTGCCTTTTAATGAGGTCTGCCCTTTCTGAGGTCTGGCATAGTGCCAAGTATTCAACTAGGGAATAGTCCAAATTTGATTAGAGTTTGAAAAAGAAATCGAAAATTCAAATATTGAAATCTATCATGTACTGTCTCTATAAAAATTTGACTTCGACCATTCGCCATCTAAAACCTGCTGACTTGTTCGTTTTAGCCTATGGGGGACCTCCTAGAACCTATTTCGACTCAATTGGTGAAATATTCAAAGTTTTTTCGGGAAAAAGTTTGAATCTAATTCTAATCTAATCGATTGTGCTATTCCTTCGATTCATACGATTAGAATTCGAAAACAGACCTATTCGATCGGTTTTTTTGAATTGAAATTTCAAAGTTTTTTCACTTTGAAATTCGACCCTTGATAAATATACTGCTAAATAGCAGTGTGTTGGGAGTTTCCTTAAATGAGAAGGATCTCAGGGTTTTTGTAGATAAGTCTAATTCTGGGCAGTAAAGGCTTAAGGTTTTTCAGTTTTTTAATTTGACAACACCATCCTGTTATGGGTAGCAACTGTTTTGGCCCACTGTGGAATTTTCATGTCCCAAATACTTTGATTCTGTGTCTCTGCTAAAACCTCAAATTTTAGAATTCTTTATAAATTTTACTGATTTGCAAAATCATTCTAAGGGTATAGGAATTGTCGTAGGTTTTGCCCCTCAAAAGAGAAGTGAATTACAGGAATTTAACATCATATGAAGCACACACCTACGTCTACTTTATTTATGACTGAGCTACTAGGTGGAAAGAGCTCTATTTACTTTACAGTAGACTTCCAGGAAACTGGTAGTTATACTGTAGAGTAGGTGGCTCTCAAAGCAACTGAACTGCAAACATGGTGTTTTCTTAATTTACTCTATTATACAGGAACATGACTTTATAATTTTTGGTGGTAGGGAGTAATTTGCAGGAAATGAGTGTTGAAATGTTTTCAACATTACACAGCAAGTCCATTGGCTTTACAGTTAACCCCAAAAAAAGGCATAGAGGAGGGACAGACAATATTTAATTGACAGCTGAGATGTTTAAATGAACTTACAGCAGCTATGAACGCTTTAATAAAAAATAGAAATTGGATTTCATGTTTAATTTGAAAAGGAGTTTTATTATACAGATTTTTGTGTCTGGGTGACAGGTCCACTTTAAGTGCAATATGTATATGACCGGTTTTCAGTATACAATATGTCTTCAATATCCAGAGGAGACACTTAGCTCTTAGTATCCTACTATAATTATGCAAACCATTATCTTTTAGACTATACTGTTATTAATATTAATGAACTGCTTTCTGTTCTTGGTGTTAACTTTACCTTTATGACATAAAGAGGTGACATCATTATAGTACAGTATGTTATCTAGTCACAAGCTGCTGCTTAGAGCAGTGGCACACTGAGAGAGAACTTTAGTAGTGTCAGTATCATTTTAACTGCAGGTGAATTAAAGGAGAACAAAAGCCTAACTAAAGAAGTTGCTAGAAACTTTGTACATTATGTTTGGACTTCTGTATCAGCCCAAGGCAACCACAGCACTTTAGCAGTAAAGATCTGTGTCTCCAAAGATGCCCCAGTAGCTCCCATCTTCTTTTCTGTTGATTCACTGCACATACTCTGTGATGCTGTCACTTACTGAGCTTAGGGACTCACTCACAATATACAGTACACATAGAATATAAATGTCACAGTATAAGGCTGATTAGTAATTAATACAGCTAATTACTTCATGGCAGCACAGAAACCAGTACAACTAGCATCAGATTTTAATAATCATCCCTGTAGCATCAGTTTATATTACAGGCCAACCTCATTTTCTGCTTGATAATTTGTGATGACCCCTAAACTTAGCTTCTCAATAGCTGTTTAGAGCCCACTGAGCATGTGAGTGTCACAGACACTTTGCAAGATGGCGACCCCCTGTGACAAGCTGAAACTTTAGGTGCAATAAGCTCAGTATATAAAATGGTATTTGCAATCATATTCATTTTTAGGGTTTAGTTCTCCTTTAGGGTTTAGTTCTCCTTTAACTTGCATATAAATATATATATTCAGTATTAATTTGTAGAAATTATAATTTTGTCTTTACACCTGCTATAGAATTTGAATAATGTATTTCTTTTCCTTTCTAGTTTTTATGTTTGAAGAATATCCGAACCTTTCTGTCTGTGTGCTGCGATGCATTCAGTATGAAGAAAAGTGACCTGTTTGAAGCTTTTGACTTATTTGATGTCCGGGATTTTGCAAAGGTATATTTAATTTTTTTATTTCCTCACCTCTTACTGAGCTAAGATGCAGTAAAATCCTTGAAATCCCTCTGTTAGGGCATGTTTTCTTGTGTGACACACAGGTTTAAGGGCACTTTAAAGGATGAACCAATGTTATTGCATTTTATTATGCCTAGTTGTACCCACCAACATCCTAATCTGTGTTTTAGCACAGCTGCATTACATTGGGTTTTTTAAACACAACATGCAGCATTCTTAAGCGCCCAGTTCGCGTTTTTCATACAATAAAAGAACACCGCGTGTTGAGCTCACAAAAATGCATTAAAAATCCTGAATATACAATGCCTTGCAAAAGTATTCACCCCCTTGGCTTTTTACCTATTTTGTTTCATTCCAACCTGTAATTTAAATGTTTTTTAATCTTATTTTATGTGTTGGATCTGCACAGAATAGTCCAAATTGGTGAAGGTGTATAAAAAAGAATTAAAAAAATAAAATAAAAAACTTAAAATTGGCATGTGCATATGTATTCACCCCTTTTGCCATGAAGCCCCTAAAAAATCCTGGTGCAACCAATTACCTTCAAAAGTCACATAATTAGTTAAATCAAGTCCACTTATGTGCAATCTAAGTGCCACGTGATCTGTCAGTATAAACACACATTTTCTGAAAGGCCCCAGAGGCTGCAACACCACTAAGGAAGAGATATCTTGAAGACCAAGGAGTTCTCCAAACACGTCAGGGACTACGTTGTTGAGAAGTACAAGTCAGGGTTGGGTTATAGAAAAATATCCAAATCTTTGATGATCCCCTGAATGTACCCTGAAGGAGTTGCAGTGTTCCACAACAGAGAATGGAGTATTTGTCAATAGGACCATAATAAGCCATACACTCCATAGAGTATACATGAGGGGAGACAAATCACATAATAAATATATACAGAATCATAGGACAAAGAGCTTAAGTGCTTTGTGGTAAGAGACATAGTGAGAAGGAGGTCCCTGCCCCGTAGAGCTTACAGTCTAAGTGGATGGAAGGATAACATACAGGTACAAATTGGAGATGAAAAAGTGCACAATGTAAAGCATAGCCATTAAGGACAGGACTAGGCTAATGTTCTAGAGCTCCAAAAGGAAGGCTCTTAGTTTTTTCTTGAAGAGATAAAGAGAGGATTCATTTCTGAGGAATTCAGGGATGGAATTCCAGATGTAAGGAGCAGCAAGAAAGAAGGGTTTGAGACAAGAGGTGGCAGTGGATGTGGTTGGTGTGAAAACAGGGTTACTCTGAGAAGAGCGGAGAAGACGGCCAGGAACATATAGTGAGACAAGAGAAGAAATGTAGTAAGAAGCCGAGGAGTGAAGGGCTTTGAATGTTAGTAAAAGGATTTTATATGATATTCTTTGCTTAACAGGCAGCCACGCTAAGGATTTTAGTTGGGGTTGAGTAGACTCCCTTTTAGAAGAGAGCAGAAGGATCCTGGTAGCAGAGTTTAAGATTGATTGGAGGGGAGAGAGATGGGAGTCAAGAAGACCAGTTAGGAGTAGATTGCAATTGTCTAAAGCTCCCCATAGACGCAAAGATTTCTCTTGCCAAACGACTGATTTTAGCAAAGTCCGACCAATCCTTCGAAATTATCGTGCGGTTAGTGGGATTCGACCGATCGAACATCTTATGATTTTTCGGCCGACATCTGTCAGGAAATTGATCGGCCAGGTTAAAAAATCTTTGTCTGTCCCAGTGCAATCTATCTATGTTTGAGCGCCAAGCCCCTTTGTTTTCCTGGCAAATTGGTCTTTTTAGTTGATGGACAATTCGTACGATCGTACAATCGTACGATCGTTCCAAGATAATCGTGGTCTCACGATGACGATCAGATCTTTTAAAAATCGCAACATCTATGGCCAGCTTAAACTGGATAAGATAAGGTTTACAGCTTACTCTTTTACATGGTTTTGCAACCTGTTTTGCCTAACCAGTTCAGGCATGGTAGCTGAATAAATATCCAATTGTGGATTTCCTTTATTGTAGAGCTATAAGTGGCCACTTGTCTTATGGGTGAAGTTCTTTAACTTTTATGTACTTATGTTTTAACTGTGATAAAAGAATAGAGTGGGGGGGGGGACTTCCTAACATTTCTGATCTATTTCCAGACAACTGTATTAGAGGCTAACAGAGTCACACAACTAGAATGCCAATATACACCAACAAAGTTGATACTTGGCTTTTCAGATTTTTTGATAAAAGCATTTCCATACCAAATTAATTTCATTCAAGTTATTTTTGGCCCTTACACACATTTATGTTTGTAATTTTGCACTCTGCTGCACACACTGCACATTGTAGTTCTCTAAAAGGCCACATGTATATTATTTCAGGAAAAAGCAAACTCTGTAGGGTTCAAGTTTTATATTTGAGGCATTGGGAGAAGTCACTTGATCAAAGTCACAAGGAGCTGACACAAAAGCATTACCAAAACCCACATATTCCGGAGTCAGATAGCTTACTTGCCACATGAGACAAAGTAAGAAATGTTTATAGACAAATACAAGAGGTCCTCTACACTCAACACATTATCAATATATTTATGACATTGAGACATTTTGTGCCTTAAAGGAAAATTCAACCCTGTAATAAAAAAACCTGTACCCCCCCACGTAGACCTCCCTCCCTCCTCGCCAGTCTAACTGCCCCACCCCGGGAAATGCCCCATACTTTATACTTACCCCTTCAGGCAGCGGAGTTCCACACAGCCATACATTTTACACAGGGACTAAGTTTTACTTGCAGCTTACCTGCTGCTTTCAAGGTTTAAACTCCCAAACATGGTTGCATGGTTATTGGCCACCACTGGGGTCACCTGACTATAGCTGGAAAGGGTGGGAGCTACAACATGGAGCTGCCACTGCTCCTGTATAAACTATAACAAACAAGGGAAAGTTGTGCTCACCACTAATTTTTAAAACCATTAAACAGAGGTGCAATGAGAAATTCATATAGATAAATACAAGAGGCCCTCTGCAGTCAACCCATTATCAATATATTAAAGTGGACCTGTCACCCAGACACAAAAATCTGTATAACAAAAGTCCTTTTCAAATTAAACATGAAATCTTTTTTTTATTAAAGCATTCATAGCTGTTGTAAGCTCATTAAAAAATTCATCTGTCAATCAAATATTGTCTGCCCCTCCTCTATGCCATGGGCATAGAGGTGGGGCAGACAATTACTTTCACTTTCCATTCAGCACTTTCTAGATGTCACTGCTCTCCACACATTCCCCCATTCTCTTCATCATTTAATTGTGTAGCCAGGGCATGAGGATGAACATCGGGTCCCCCATTCTGGTTCACAAACGAGATTCTGAGATGATACAAGGCTTGCCTTAATAACAGTGTCCACAAAATGGTTGCTGCCTGCTTGCTATCATTTTGAATTCCCAGACTGAAGGAAACAAGTTTCAAATAATTTATATAGTGTAATTAAAGTTCATTTTGCTTGACTAATTAGATAAAATAGGATTTTGAATATTTTTTTTTGGGTGACGGGTCCTCTTTAAGGACATTGAGAGCTATCCAATTCCTTGCAACTCTATAGGATAAGCCAGTCATGCAGTACGGTATACATATTTCTAACATATATTTTTATACTGTATATATTTTAAGTTTCTGATTCAAGTTCCAAATCAGATGTTGGTGTATCTTTATTACCAGCGTTCCTTGTATCAATATTGTGTAGGGTAAAGTCGCCCATCGTCCCTTCTTTACCGATTTTTAAAGGTGCCGTGTTTCCCACGCTTCCCAGAGTCCTAAATACTGTGCAACTTTGTTTTGAATGTAGGCTATATTATATTCAAATGCTCGGTTGCTTTCTATTCTGTTTTCAATTTCTGTTTTTGTGGGTATAATATTAGATTTCCACTTAGCCACAATTGATATGCGTGTTGCTGTTACTACACGATTAACCAACATCTGTGTTTATTTTGGTATTCCTTCCAAGGGTTTCCCTAACAGGAAGGTCTGTAGGTCCAACTGTATGACATCACGAGTGAGCCATTCAATTGTCCTAATCTCCTCTCACAACCTCTCCAACATGTTGCTGGGGTGTTAGGAAAAAGTTTGTGTAGAGGGAGTTAGGTACCAGAACATTAGTACCTTATATACATTTTCCCTTTGCTTGCTACTAGGTATGCACCGAATCCAGGATTCGGTTCGGGATTCAGCCAGGATTCGGCCTTTTTCAGCAGGATTCGGCCGAATCCTTCTGCCCAGCCGAACCAAATCCGAATCCTAATTTGCATATGCAAATTAGGGGTTGGGGAAGTAAAAATAGTTTTCCCCTTCCCAGGCCTAATTTGCATATGCAAATTGGGGTTCAGATTCGGTTCGGTATTCGGCCGAATCTTTCGCAAAGGATTCGGGGGTTCGGCCGAATCCAAAATAGTGGATTCGGTGAATCCCTTCTGTGTACAGCCAATCATCAATAGTGATTTCAAGACCCAAATAGGTTTCCCAGTTCTGCATATATGAATGCTTGAACCCTGTTGCAAAAGGGGGTTCATTAATAATCTTATATATTTTAGAGATTATTCCCCATTGAGGAAGACTTTTTAACAGCAATGTTTCAAATTTTGTCATTCGTTGTGTTTGAAGGGCCCTGAGGAATGGGTGCGTGAAATGTCTGATCTGAAAATACATGTACCAGGGCAAATTGGGTTCTGCATTCAACTATTTAGTATGTTTGTAAGTTAATACTGCTGCTGTAGATGAGTCTATCATATCTTGGGCCTTAAATAAACTATTATGGTCTCCTGTTTTACCTAAGAAGAATGTCATAGTGGGTTCAAAAAGAGTGTTGTCTAAGATAGCTGTTAAGGGTGAGTATTGTGAATTCAGTTTGTATTTAACTTTGACCTCTCTCCACACATCTAGGGAGAAAGCTGTTGCTTTGAGCATTGAAATATTGGGTAGAATGTTGGTTTGTGGGGACCAGAACTATACATTAGGTTGGTAGAGGGTGAACTGAGCCACCTCAATATGTGCCCAAATTGCTTTGGGAGACCGATCTGTCAAAGCTAGGATCTGTTGGAGTTGGGCTGCTTCATATTGTATCAATATTGTTGTAAAGCTGGTGCCCCCAGGCCTCCTTGGGTAGTGGATGTGGTTAGAGTTGTTTTATTTATCCTGTGCTTTTTATTTCCCCATATAAAGGATATTATTGCTGCTTGTAAGTCTTTATGAAATTTGATCAGTATTTGGATTGGAAGTGTCTCATACATATATAGTAGTTTCGGAAGAACATCCATTTTTACTGCTGCAATCCTTCCGAACCAAGAAATTGGTTTAATGTCCCACTTAGTTAGGCTAGCTTTGATTTTTTGTGCTAATGGGGTCAGATTTTTAGCAAAAAGGTTCTCCTAATGAGGAGTGATTTTGGTGAGATGAGATATACAATCTGCTTTCCAAGTATTTATATTGGAATTGAAGTGTGGCTATCATATCCTCCAATAGGGAAGTTGGGAGAGCTTCAGTTTTTGACATGTTAACTTTATATCCTGATAAAGTACCATACAGTTCTAACTTTTTATGTAAATGTTGTAATGCAGACTGCAGAGGGGTTATAGTAAGAATAACATTGTCAGCATATAATGCTATTTTGTAATGTGCCAACCCTATTTTAACTCCCTTTATTTCTTGATCTTTTTTTATGCTTGCCGCTAAGGGCTCTATGCGAAGTTCATACAACAGAGGGGAAAGTGGGCATCCCTGACTAGTGCCATTTAAAATCTTAATAGGTTTACTCGATTGGCTAGGTAGTTTCAGGTATGTACTAGGGGTGCTATATAACGCTTTTAGAGCCATGAGATATGGACCAGAAATATTTAGATGATCTAGTAATCTAAACATGTATGACCAGTCCTGTAGGTCGAAGGCCTTTTCCGCATCTAAGCTTAAGATCAAAGCCTTTTGGTCATGTTTCCATATGAGGTCAACTATATCTAAGATTCTTCTAGTGTTATACCCAGCCTGTCTCCCTTGTATAAAGCCTACCTGGTCTGCATGGATCAATTTTGGCATAATTAGTGCTAGTCGGCTAACCAGTATCTTAGAAAATAATTTCAGGTCCAAGTTTAGTAGTGCTATTGGTCTGTAGTTGGAGCAAAATGTAGGGTCTTTGCCCTCTTTAGGTATAATGTAAGATAGGAAGTGAGATCTGAACAGGGGATTGGTGTACCTTGAAAAAAATCATTGTAAAGTCTTACCAGGTAAGGGCTTAAAATATGCTGATGTTGTTTATAATATTTAGTATACTGGCTGGGCCTGAAGCTTTACAGTTTGGTAAGTTTTTTAAAGTCACTGTGATTTCTTCTGCTGTAATACTCTTATTTAGACTCTGTAGATCCTCCTCCTGAAATTTGGGTAGGTTAGCTTGTATAAGAAAATTATCTAATTGCTGTGGGGGTATTATTGTTTTAGGCAAATTACGTATATAAAGAGGAGTACTACGTATGGAACTGTTTCGCTTTATCATCTGGCTTATTCAGTAAGTGTTATGAATTGTTTTGATTGTCATCTGGGCTTTCTGCTCTTTAAGCTTTCTAGCCAATAATATACATAGTAACATAGTAAGTAAGGTTGAAAAAAGACACACGTCCATCAAGTTCAACTTTTTTTTTTTATATCTGCCTAACTGCCAGTTGATCCAGAGGAAGGCAAAAAACCCATCTGAAGCCTCACCAATTTGCCTCAGAGGGGGAAAAAATTCCTTCCTGACTCCAAAATGGCACTAGCCTAGACTAGTCCCTGGACCAACTTGTACTATGAGCTATCTCCCATAACCATATACTAATAATCTGCCTAGTCCATATTACAGTTTTTTCTACCTCCTTTTGTTTCACCATATTTACTTTAGTTCATATTGCTAGTATACATTTAAGTAAAGCATCTGTTCTATTTTGATTATATTGTGATTTGCATAAACACAATTGTTCTATGAGGGTGGATAGTTGTTGATTCTGGGATTTACGTTTTGCTGTTGTGAAGGCAATGATGTGTCCTCTAAAGCTGGCCATAGATGCAAAGATCCGATCGTACGAATCATCGTACGAATCATCGTACGATCGGACTTTCCCATCTCCCGACCCGCTACTAACTATTCAGATCAAAGTCTTACCAGTCAGATTAGTTAAAGAACAGATCAGCAATGTTCTGCCCCTGACAGCAATCGTACGATATCTATGTCCAACCAAAACTAGTGACAGTGTCCCACTGAAAATCTTACGATCGGCAATACACGCAGAGATATTATCGGCAGCCAACAGAAATTTTCTAACCTGTCTGATCGACCAAACGACCGATCTCCGCTGGACGAAAAATGTCGGGACTCTCCACGTAAAGGTTCGAAAATCGTACGAATCGAGGATTCGTACGATCAGATCTTTGTGTCTATGGCCAGCTTAAGTGTTGGCTTATGTGCCTCCCATAGTATCTGTAGGCTTTGTACTGAGCCCTCATTTACCTGGAAGAATTCCTTCAATGCTACTTTTATTGCTTTGGAAGATTCTTTGTTATGCAGTAGTGTTTCATTTAACCTCCAATGTGGTTCTCTTTTGGGTAGTTTAGTGAAATCTAAGGATAGTTGTACAGCTGAATGGTCAGACCATGTAATAGGCAAAATATCTGTTGCGTAAGGGACCCTGAGACAGAATCTAGAGGGGGTGCCCATTTGAAATATTCTCAAGAGTTAGTGTTAGAGCTTAGGGGAGCAGTCCAGGTCCTAATGTCGGGGGGTGGAATATATGAATAATCCAACTCAGAAACTTAGCAGTTTGAATGTACAAAAAGTACTTGGTACCATATAAATGTCTGTGTCCCTTGTGTATTTTGATGCGTCGTGGGATCTCTCCATTGTTCTTCCATCTGGATCATTGTTCCGGGGTTCAAGACTCCTCTGATGGAGTCCTGTTGGTTTGCAGCATCTCCAATCTTCGTGGGGTAGATACCTTGGACCATGTGGGCCTCTTATTGTATTAGTAGGTGACTGCTGAGGTGTAGACTTATGAGCATTCTGCTTGAATCCCAGAGCAGGTAGTAGCTTGTGTCCGTTTGCTTGGGTTTGTAGAACATGGGTATGACCATGGTAGCTGACTACCAGTTTAAAAGGGTAGCCCCATCGAAATGGGATTTTGTTATTTCGTAAGCATTGTGTAACTGACCTCAGTTTCCTTCTTTCTGCCAACGTGACTGGTGACAGATCGCAAAAAATTTGAACTTGTGCCCTGGAACTCTACCGCTGTAGAAGATCTTGTTTGTGCCAAAAGCACTTCTTTACTTTCATAATAATGAAAGCGCGCAATTATGTCTCTTTGCACCTAAAGCTTTGTGCGCCGTGTCTAGCAGTCAAAGGTTGTCCGGGATATTTGGGCATATCATTTTGAATAACTCGTGTAGGTAGTTATGATATCTGGCCCATTTATCTCCTCTGGGATCCCTCTAAATATCCCTCTGGAATATAGAGACCTATATTCCAAATCCTCACTTGACTTTAAGTTGGAACAATACCTTTTTTGAGGGTTTTGTTCTCTACTTCCACCATTGCTAATCCATTGCGTGATACTGTCAGTGAGCCTATTCTCAACTATTTTCAATTTGAGGAATGGTGTGACTGTTCCTCATTTTAAAGGGTTTGTTCACCTTCCAACACTTTTTCCAGATCAGTTGTTTTTAGATAGTTCTCCAGATATAAAGCCTTTTTCAAAAGATCTAACTAACAGCACCTTGCAATGGGAGAGTTGGTGGATATACAGTATAAATTGAAGTCCCTATCGCCAAATGGCCTAACTGTTGATTTCAATCTACGAGCCTTTTTAACATAAAACCTACTTTGTACATACTACATTTTAAATATATCTGTGTCTCTTGGACTTAATTTATGCGATTCTAAAAGAGAATTTTTGTTCTGGGAACATTTGTTCTTTCAAGTAGGTATCCTGTTAATGTAATGATGTCTTAAGGAATAAGTAGAGGTAAATATAATATATTTAAATTTACAGTTAGGATATAATCTTCCTAAGGAATTTTTGGGACTTTGAAACGTTTTTGATAAAGTTTGTACTTTTTGAATATGTGGACGTTTAAGAGTGGATAGAGGAAACAGATCGTCATCGCTCTTTGAGGAAGCCTATCGTGGCGAAACGCGTCAGAAGTGACGATAGCGGAAGTAATCACATAACATGCGCAGTTGGACTGAGGGAACACTACGGTGATCCGTGCACAGGTGAAAAAGCACCGCAGAGAAATCACACACGCTCAAAATACTGGTCCACAAAAGAAAGGACGCTGCGTGTTTAGTTTTTAAAATAGAAAATTTGTAAGTGCAATCTATTTATTAAAGCTTTTTTAAAAAACGTTCTCCCCACATGCCAGTCTTATTGTTGTCCACAAGGAAGGATCTGGGAAGAAAAAAGCTAATCCGATGTGCAAGTTTTTATTGTGAACGAGTATAATCAACCACTGAAACGGGAACACAGGCCTTGTGGGTATTCCCCTACCTTCTAACACTTTTAAAACCTTTAAAACCTCTATCTCATATCTAGCACAAACGCACTTTAATTTGATGGTGATTGAAGTATGTATCACTTATACTAATTTCTTTCTTCTTGGCAATTTGAGCCATTCACTGATAGTGTTTCAGTGTAATCACTTTGAGGTGTAAATATACCCAAGAACGCTACACTATATATTTTTTTCTTGTTTTTTCTCCATATACTCTTTCGAGGTACGATTTCGCTGTGACTTTCTTCTGAAACTTTTGAACTATTGTTTTGGGGGTTGGAGAGAACCTTCGCTGTTACCGAACTGGAGAACACATTTGGTTTGAAACTTTTAACCGTATTATTGTACTGAAAAACTCTACCAACCTTCAAAAAACTAGAAAAAAACAAATTGAAAAAATTACTAACTTTTGCCTAGGACAGCTACATTTCTACATTTTCATTGACTTCTACATTTTCAGTGTCTGCAGCTTAAATATATGCTCACATCAATATCCCCAAAGCTGTCCAAATGAATAGAAACATATAGCTAAGCTGCAGACACTGAAAAAAAAGGTTAGGTGCTTTAGGTCATCGGGTGCATAGATGACTTCCAGTTCAGCTCACAGAGGAAGTCGTTGCCTTTTTGCCTTTCTCCAATGGGGCACTTTGCATGTCAAATTCAAGCTTAAGATTTAAAAAAGCCAAGGGGAAGTAAGCTTTACCTATCATTATAACTATTTTGGGGGGAAATAGGTATTTAAAGATTTTGCTTTTACTGGTCCTTTAATAAAGCTCAAAATTTCGAGTTTTGGAGACCCTCATTCAAATCTGCAAGTTTTAGTGAAAAAAACCCCCCTCAAATCCCAGTAAAAACTGAAATTCGAACATTGATAAATTTGACTTTAGTCCCTCAAGCTTTTGTAGATGCAATTTCTAAAAAAATTGTGGCATCAGTATCAGCCTAGGATGGCCAAAGACATTTTTGGCTACCTCCACCTCAAGGCTGGAGTTATATGTGATTTTTTAACACTAGAAATCTGCCATGTGCTTTATACTGTATGTGAACTTGGCATTTTTGGTAGACATTCAGCCTGCAATTACTAAACTTGTTTTTTTTTCTCATTACCTTTGTGCAATGTCATTGTTTGAGTATAGTAACAGTTCTGTGAATATGTTCTGTTTTAAGAAGACCTTTGCTATATTTAACTCAAAGTGCTACTTTTGAATTCCTTTTCTTCAGATTTAGCCATGTGACTTTCTTGAGATCTTACCCCAACAACCAGCTAGCTACAGTGATAGTACAACCTACCTTTGTGAATATGTACACTCTCCCATTCTCTACTGTGTGTGTTCTCCTGCACCATGCTGCCACTGGACACTGTCAGGTCTTATATGGACAAATACAAGAGGTCCTCTGCACTCAACCCATTATCAATATATTTAGGACATTGATACATTTTGTGTCTTAAGCTACTAAAAAATGCCTTATCCTTTAAACAAAACAGGGATTGTTTGTCCATATATTGCAATATTTTTAAACTGGACAACTACATCAAAGTCATCCCTGGTATGGCCAGTCCTACATTTGCATATCAAGAATTCTATTGCTTCATTATACATTACATTTTTGCTTTTAAATTAAAACTCCCAAATGTGGTTGCCCATTTATTGGCCACCATTCGGGTCATCTGACTATCACTGGAAAGGGTGGGAGCTACAACATGGAGCTGGCCACTGCTCCTGTTTATACTATAACAAACAACTACAAACACTGTCTGGTCTTATATAAGTTTGAGCAGGCAACCTGCTAGAATTAGTGACTTAAATTTGTCCCCTGCATATTTTCTGCAGTATGGGCCCATCAAATTACAATATTTTTTATAAATAAAACCCAAATGTACCTGCTAACCTAGGTTTTATGGATGCAGTGCAGAGTATTAAAACCATTTTAAATGTTCTGAGAGTCATATCAGTTATGCTATATCAAGTAATTTAGGTTAACAAATCTGAGTTATGGCAGGTTCTAAGAGTCATATCAGTTATGCTATAATATCAAGTAATTTAGGTTAACGAATATGAGTTATGGCAGGTTAGTATAGGAGAATTGACCTGCAACCTCTTATGAATGGAATGAATGTTAAAAAGCATTTCATAACTTTTTTGTTTTATTGTTTATTCAGGTGTAGTGGGTTGCCAGGACATGGAATCATACCAGGGTTCACTCACAATCAGTAACTGGGGTGGTAAAGCATAAACTCACACTGGGATTGAGTTTATACACAGGGTCAGACTGTGCCAGCGGGACACCAGGGAAATACACGATGGGCCCCCGGCTCTTGTGGGCCCCACTGGCCCAGATCCGCACCCAGATCTGCTGTTTAATGCCGCTGCACGCTCACAATCACAGCGATGCACCAAGGGGCCCTGGAGTTTATACTAGCATTATAAAGGGTTTTCTTTGTACAAACAAATAAGCAGAATTTCATTAATGTTTTTCATACCAATTTTCTGACCAGTTGCCATCTTTTTTATTCATATAGCAAAATGATAGATTTTTAAATTTATCTTCTAAAGCTTGTAAAGTGATACACTTGTCATTATCCCAAAAACCCCAGGTCCTGAGCATTCTGGTTGATAAGTCATAGTTTGTATAGTTGTAAGAGACAGTATACATAAAATGCAGTTAACTTGACTATATACAGTATCTCCCTCTAGTGGTGCTTAAACAGACATGCATTTATTGTGTAAACATTGTATTTACTATACTGTAAGATAAGTTATAGGTTTATAGGCTTTTACTGTGGCTGCCTTAACACTAGTTTCTGACCCACTTCTGTCTATTAAATATATCCTCACTTACAACACATCTCTCATAATTATGTTTCTCTTAACAATCCTTTCTTTCATCTTTTTTTTAATTATTATAGTACTTTGCCTTTTAATATTGCCAGTGCAAGCAACCGTTTTTCATGTAATTGTAAAAAAAAAAAGTCAGCCTTCTGGCAGGTAAAATACAGGCAATCAAACATACTTGTGCATTACTGCACTGACTGTGTTCCCTGGAGTGTATGATACTTGGATTATTGAACATATCAATAAATTGATACACTGGCAGCCTGTGTTTTAGGGTGACTGCATTTTGGTGACATAGTGGCTCTGATTATGTTAGGAAAGTAAAATTCTGACTCTTATGAGTTCCTACTCCAGAGTAACATCTGAATCCAGGTGAGTTGTTTATGTACTTTGTACTGAATAATGTATTTTACTAATCCATATATTTCTTTGGCTCTCAAAGTGTGCAGCGTACTATGGACTTTACAGATATTTTGGCATTACCAAATGCAGCAACCCTGTGCATCAACAACTTTAGTAATGTATTTTAGTCTCTGTATTATGATTTTCTGTCTATCATATCATTAATTAACAGTGTACTATACCTCTTTTCCCAGGTGATTGAGACTTTATCTAAACTCTCCCATACAACCATCGCTTTGTTAGCTGGAATAAGGTTTGTTATCTTTTCTTATTGTTAAAATTTAGGATTATGCAGAAACATACAAATTGGTTGTACATGCAGTCATTGCCGTATTAATTTTTTCTCTTGTGCAAAAGAATACCCACCCAAAAAGCTTGTGGCTATAAGAAGGATTTTTGTTGTTGTTGCGTATACTGTTATTCAGGAGAGAAACTGTGTCACCTAGTCATAGCTTTCTCTGTGTTTTACCTGGCTTAGATAGAAAAACAGTCCTTTTATTTATTAAAATCTCATTGGTGAATTATTTATACTTACTCATCTTTGGCCTGTTACCTTTACTAGTAGCAAACTTAAACTCTTTAAATAGAAGCAACTGACACTTCTATACTGACACCTAGTGCACACAACAATTTTGATGCGAGCGACAATTTTTAAATGCGCTACAATTTTGTCCAAATACATTAAATTTAATGGGCGTGCGAATAATTTTGACGCACAACATTTTTTTTATCGCAGCAAACTCTTCGCCTCAAATCCATGCCTGCCGAATTTGTTTGCCCATCACTATTGAAGGAAGCTGAAAACAAATGTTCTATAAAATAAATATGATATTGTATTTGTCTTTCCAGGCCATTCCCTACAGAGGAAAGTGTTCAGGATGAAGATATTTACAAAGCTCTGCCAGATTTAATTGAGTATGTGTTGCATCCATTTCTTATTTTATTTTAGTAAACTGAATTAAACACTCATAAAAAATATTTGATTATTCTAAAGAAAATGTGGATGCTCTATCTGTAGGCTATCTACATTATCTGTCCTATTCAGGCTCATTTAAAGGGAATAGGAGCCATATTATAACCTTTGTTGCACATCTATGACAAGTGCTTATACTCCATCTGCAGCTAGCAGTTTCCCAATTGTATAAATTTATATGCACTAGGCTTCAGAAAATGTTCCAATTGAAAGTGGAAATTGCTTATGATTTGCTAAATATTGTAAAAACATTTTAAGAGAATAGAATTATATGCACCCAAGAAAACTTACTGTATGTGTTTATCCTTCAGAAGACCTGGCCACGTACAGCTTCATTTGCTGTCAGTAGCTCTTTAATTAAGTTTAAAGATGTTTAGAATGATCCAGAACTACCCAGAAAAAGGCATTATTCCCCAGACTAATGCAGCCATTAACATAAATACATGTAATTAAACTTGCTAATGTCTTCTCTTTCAAATCACTAAATGAATCTCACCAAAGCTCTAACACATCATTAAGCCTGTAAAAAAGTGAATAGGTTTTAAACAAACGCTAAAAAATGTAGCTTGAAACCAATGAATTTATTTTATTAGTACTCTAATTAAGCCAATTAGTACTGTAGGTTAGAGTACCTGGCAAACTTGCAGACAAATACGTTTAATGAGGTTAGATTTTGTTTATTTAATATATAACACATAAAAACCACATGTTCTACATAGACAGTTTACAACCGAATCTAATTGATCTGGGTTGATTGGTTAAATAAAATATCCTACTATATTCTGAATGCATCCTGGACAATCTTGAACAAAGTTTCCTTGACCTTTGCAATTTTATAAATAAATGACCTTATAATCTAGTGAAAGTTCATATCAATGTCCTTAACACACAAGAAGGCATTATCAAGCCTTTATCTGTTAGATAATGACTTATAATACTGGTGGTTTTACTACATCATCATCATCTCATTCAATTCATGTGTCCTTCCAGCCCGATTTAGAGTGGGTTGAGTATTATTTATCTATATAGTACTAAAGCAATTGGACTTTCTGAGTGAAACCTCCATGGTGTGGATGCAGCATCATATGTTGCTGAAAAGCAGGGGTGGAAATCTGATGTAATTCTACTATTTAAGTCTGTTTCTTGGCTTTTGTATAAGCAACGGGCAAGAAACAGCCCCTCTCCTCATATCTGATATCTTGTGTGTCTGCTCCTGAAGCCACTGCTTCAGCCTGGAATGCATACTTAAGCTGGCCATAAGATTTGACCTCAATATCGGACGAACGATCATACGTCCTCATCTCCTGACCTGCCACTAGCCATTCAGACCAAATAAAGCAGTAAAAGAACAGATCAGCCGATGTTCTCACCCTACAGCAATCGTACGAAAGTTTATGTCCAACCAAGCTAGTGACAGTCTCCCACTGAAAATCGTCCGATCGGCAATACATGCAAAGATATGATCGGCAGCCGACAGAAATTTTCTAACCTGTCTGATCAACTGAACGACTGATCGGCATGGCAAGATAAATGTTGGGCATTCCACACACGATCCGAAAATTGTACCAATCGAGGATTCGTACGATCAAATCTGTGCATCTATGGCCACCTTTAGACAGAAGACAGCAGATAGGCAATATCAAACAATGTTAATTGATTTTTATGATAAAGTAGGAACTTCCTATTCAGAAGGTTGCAGTAGATATGATTTGGTATATTCTCTACTTGAAGCAGGGTGCCTCAGGGTTCTCTACTGGGTTACCTGTAAGTAAGTAATGTATCAGTGTTTACAGAATAAAGCATGCAAGCCAATTAATTCCATCCAGGAAATAACATCCAACAAGATCTGGACAAACTGCCATTCTGGGCAGCTAAGTGTCACATGAGATTCAGTGTTGATTAATGTAAGGTCATGCATCTGGGATCTTGAAATATGCAAGCCATATTTACCTTAATGTGACACATGGCCTAGTGATTCTTGTGGATACTAATTTTGGCTGTAGGTTTTGAGTTTTATTAAAAACGCTATAGATTCACTGGAGGAGAGGGCCATTCACTGGTAAGGCCCCATCTAGTTTTGGTGTCCAGCGCTTTAATCCTCAGAATAATGGTGGGGGCTTGCCTTGAGTGCCTTTACCTGACTGAATCACATTTTCACACCCTTGTGATTTTAAGTTAACACTTACCTGAATACATTTTACAGATGGATTGTGATTGGATGCTGATGATTTATTACATACAGGTTGGGTTAAAAGGTTGGGTTAAAAGGTTGGGTTTATTTTATCTCCCTGTGGCAAAAGTGAGAACCAATACTAAAGTATCTGACATATTTCCAATTACTAGAAGTACGAGGCAGGGTGTCAGGCTTACCAGTATAATCCAGTCGTAGAAGGAGCTGGAACCGTAGAAAGTGAACCCACAAGCGCCTCACACAACCGCTACCCACCTGGAGTGGAACAGGGAGCAGGGTTGTGGAGAGTAGCCAATGAGACGATCAGTGAGGTACAAAAGTATTAGGCAAGTCGTGGTCAAGAGGTCCGAGGTCAGAAGGCAGGCAGCGAGATTCGTAAACGAAGGGACAGGCCAAGGGTCAAGACAGGCAGCAGAAATCGTAATCCGGGAACAGGCAAAGGTCAACAACAGGAATCCAAGAGAATATAGAGACGCTAGGGTTTCAGTTAAACAACCTAATAACCAGGCAATGCATCTCCATTTGAACCAGGTTTAAATATTGTTAAGAACACTGTATCACAGAGTTGTGAGGGTTTCCAAAAAATGAAAAAGTCAGATGTAAAAAGTAAAAAATCTTTATTAGGACATGGAGACCTAACGCGTTTCGTGCCTGTGTGGGCACTTACTCATAGGCTACAATTAAATATTGTTAGTTTGGCGCCAACTGGCGTCTTTTCCGCCGTGCTGACGTCACGTCCGTCTAGGCGTTTTCGCGCGCGTCCTTGCGACGGTGACCGTCGCCGGCGCCTTCGCACCCGCGACCGTCGCCAGCGTCATGCGCCGATGCGTATTAACGCGCCCGCGCCTGCGCCGGATGGAACGCGGACCCGAATCCTTACACAGGGGTGCCCCCCTCACCACTTTTATTTTCAATCGCCATGGAACCTATGGCCTGTCGCATTAAGCACTCCCTAATTGCAGAAGGTTTAAAGCTTGGTCCCTTAAGTGAAGTAATCTCTATGTATGTGGATGATACACTCTTATACCTAGCTAACTCAGATCGAGCTTTACCACTAGCTCTAAATCTAATTAATAGGCATACTACTTATTCAGGATTAAAGATCAACTGGTCCAAATCAGTACTTTTCTCCATTGACCCTCTTCTGACAAACTCCCCCACACATTTACATGGTCTGCAATGGGTGGAAACATTTAAATATTTGGGTATCTGGATTCACAAGGATCTTAAAAAATCTGTGGAACTTAATATTAACCCGATTCTTAAGTATATAGAACAAAAAACAGTGGCCAGGTCTCGACTGCCCCTAACCCTTATGGGATGCATTGAACTGTTTAAAATGGTGAATTTACCAAAACTAACTTATGTATTTAGGCAGGCCCCAAATGGAATACCGAAAGCAATATTAACTGAATTAAAAATTCTTATGTTAACATGTTCTGGAATGGGGCCCCTCCTAGACTGGCCTTGCACACACTGCAGTTACCAACATATTCAGGTGGCTTAGCAGTCCCGAACCTATTTTTTTTTACTATGTAGCAACGCAGTTGGTAGTGGCTCATCAATGGGCAACCCCCAATATAACTAATGCAGCAACCCTATTAGAAGCTCAAGTAATGGGATCTTTAGAGGAGCTTACTGTATTGTGGTACAAAATACACTAAAAAATGCTCCCCCCTTATGAGAGTGACAGTTAGAGCCTGGAAAACAGCTCTACAATTCTTCCCAAAAACACAACAGGGTTGTTTGAGTTACACCAAAGGAATTCCAACGGCACACAGGACTTTCGGAAATCTTCAAAATTTATTTCAAAGCAGAGTTCAAAGTGTGCCGTTGGAATTCCTTTGCTGTACTCTATTGTGGGGCTTGCCGAACCTCTACCAGTGTGCACCAGGCATATTGTTGCTATTGATTGGGTGTGCAAGATCCTGCCTTGTTCCTAGCTTGTTTGAGTTACACCCCACTGTGGTGCAATCCACAACTAAAACACCTGCACAGTATACCAGACCCACAAGCATGGGCCAGATTTAACATTAAGTATATAGCGGATGTAATAGAGGAAAGCAAACTGCTACCGTTCCAAGCACTTAAACAACAATTTTCACTACCTAACCACATGTTTTTTTCGCTATCTGCAGCTAGGACATGCGATGGAAGCCCAATTTGGGAAATTGCCCATAGATACAAAAACTGAGAATATACTCAACAGAACTCTAAAAAACGTTGTCACAATTCTATGCACAATTATTAAAAGCAGGAAGCACCCCTTAACCAACTGAGGGTCAAATGGCAAAGGGACATCCCACAGATTACAGAGGAGAATTGGGAAGATATTCTTGACACAACATGTGATAGGATTATTAGCAGTAGGGACAGAATGACACAGCTAAATTATTTACATAGGATATATATCACTCCCAAAAGACTTCATAATTTTAAACCTGATCAGGTACCAGAATGCCCTAGATGTAGACACAGACTTCATGCACATGATGTGGGGCTGCCCAATAGTACATAACTATTGGGAGAAAGTGGTGCAGATGATCCGCATAAAAATGGAGATCACTGTACCAATAGACCCTATGGTGCTAATATTAAATCAGACGGAGGAGCTATCCCTTAAAAGGGCGCACCGAACCCTAATATCAATCCTTTGTATGTATGTAAAAAAAAAGATTCAAAAAGTCTGAGATCTCTGGATAGATGAGGATCCCGAGGTAGGGTCACCTTAATTCTATCACAGTCTTTCAGACTGACCATGTTATTTTACAGAAATTACACTGCTGGTAAAAATTGGAATGTGGAAATGGTATATTACGCAGGTTAATCCTATTACAATTCATTTTAACATGTCTTACTTAGCACTGCCCCCCTAGATTAGGTGATGGGAAGGGGAAGAAATAAGACACCGTGGGATTTTGAATATAATTTAATTTAATTTTTTTATGTTAATTTAGTTACAATAAAATAAATGTAAACTGTGTTACAGACTATGTACAAACAAAACCAACATAATGTATGAATGTTGCTTATTCAATGTGTACAACTGCTTTTGTTTACTCAATAAAAGAAACGTTAAAAAAAAAAACTTTGTATTTACCAATTACATTCACATTACAAAAGTACTAATCTGGGGTCATGGAATAATAAGGGAATGCTAGAGGTTTGGATCATTTTCAGTGCTATCAGTTTAGTAAAGGGTGCAAAAACTACTTCAAATAATCCCATGTTTATTAGCTAATATCTATTTTCACCCATGTGTTTTATCTGCCCATGCAGATTAGTCTAGTGAAGCTTCGAAACCCTTTGAAACCAAAAACCTGAAGTGAATTTCCTTAATTCACACTGATTTCGAGCTGCAAAGGCAATTTCTGTAATTTTTACCAAATAGGCTTTTCTTACAAAGAAACTTTGTCAGGTTTCAAAGTTTTTCTTCATAAGCAGAGTCTGTTCAGTAAAAATTACAGAAAATTACAGAAATTTTTTTTCAAAACCCGCATTAAGGAACATGTTTGGTACAGGCTCGAGCAAATTATAAATGGGGCCCTAAATGTCTAGGTAATGATTCCTCTTCATGGGTTATTTTCAGTTGCAGCTACCTGCATTGCAACAAAAACATTACTATTCAGAGACTGTACACTAATTGAATTCAACAATAATGTACATCTCCTTTCCACACTTAAAGTGAATCTGGAGCAGATGAAGATGACGAGTTGTACTATGACTGCGTTTATCAGGAAGATGATGGAGGGGAAGTTTATGAAGATCTTATGAAGGCTGAAGCTGCTTTGCCCAATGTAAGATTCCTGCCAGTTCAATTTCCCCTGTTTATAATCATTCAGCTAAAATAATAACATACACTTGGCTATGCAGATTAATTCAGTAAATCATTCTATTTACACTACATCACAGACATGTATGCTCTGTCTGTAATGTGTAATAACTGTAAAGTGTTTTTTACAGCAGTTTAAATGTTGTGCTTTTCAGAGATCTGCCGAGAGTGATGTTCGGAGCTGCTGTTTGTTAGAAATTAAACAGACTGAGGAAAAATACTCAGAAACATTAGACTCAATTGAAAAGGTAAAGTGGGTGTGAACATACATTTTAAATAACCCCATCATTTCTACATATGGGTGTAAAGTACAATAGTATTTAAAAAATGATTGTAAGAAAGTCCAATCTTTGAGCTAGAGGGTGTACAATTGCAAATGCATTTGAGGTTTTCTGTATTATATCAATATACAAGATATGAAAAAACAGAACATTTTCCCTGCTGTATGGAGTTCTATTATGGCTCCATTTGGTTAAGTATATCTTAAAAGATATCATACCATATACATTAGGTCATGCCCTGTTATGGATTAAGGTCCCCATAGACCAGGTATAGGGCCATCTGACAGTTTCCCCAATCAATATCTGGCCAAAAGTCGGACAGATGTCGATCAGGCAGGTTAAAAAAACCTGTCAGATCCGCTCATATCGCCTCCATTCTGATCCGATCATTGGGCCCTCAATATGGGCATATCGGGAGAGATCAGCTCATTTGTCTACAACGCCAAACAAGCGGATCTCCCTGTGTATGGCCACCTTAAGTTTAAGAGAACTATATCTACAGTGGGAAGTCTTGAGGAAGTGTAGAGGCTTTTATTCATGAACATATTGTAGTAGTTAAGACAAGGCTAAAACTGCAAACTGAACCAGTAACACCTTCCTAAAGTAGGGGTAGGTGGGCGCAAAAGGAAAATAATTATACATTCACCTTTTACTATTTCCTTCAGTAAAATACAAAGTGAAATATATTGGCCCTTGAATTGAGTTTGGCAGTTTTTTGAATGCATAAAACCCAGAATCTCTGAAGTCGAGAAACTTTCTCTGAAGTTGAAAATGTTTATGGCCCAACAACTGGGTATGAAGTATCCAATATTTGGCAGAATGAGAATTTCATTGGAAATAAGCTGTTTACTATTATGAGTTTATGTATTCTAATGGAATCATGATTGACATTTACAGAAAGTAGCTATCATTTTATTTTCGTATTTGCAGTTCTTCATGGAACCCTTGAAAAATTTTCTGCCACCAACAGACATGCAGAAGGTGTTCATTAATATTTCTGTGAGTAAAAGAATTGAGAATTATAGTATTATATCAGTTTAATTGATATGTGATTGAATGATGCTATTAGATTTATAAGCAAAAGGTATTCTTAACAGTTGGTGTGACATGATTTAGTATTTACTAGAATGTAAAGTAAAGATATTTTATCCACAAATTATAGCATTTCAGCTCATTTAGTAGAATTGGGCAGGGTGGTTGGCCCATGTACTACTTCCCCCACCTCTTTAGATAATTTGCTGCTTCCCATTTTTGGTTCACACCTGGGCAAGACAACTGAGGTGTGTTCCATCAGGCCACGCGACAACATTTTTTTGACGCCCATAGACTTTAATGGGCGTAGTCAGTGACATTTCGCTGGCAGCGAATTTTTGAATAAACGGGTCAAATTCGCCCATCCCTAGTTTTGTCTCCCTTTCAGGTCAGTCCCCTCCCATGGATGGTACTGAGAAGCCTACTATTAATGCACTCTTCTTTACTGCAGGATATTCCCTTTGCTGTATCTCAATTGGCATAGTGACATAAATAAAAACTGAATTTTACTAGCAAAAATAAATGCAATTAGTCCTTGTTATGAACAGTTGCATTCTGAGAGTGGGCGTACCTTTGGACAGGTCATGGTTCATGTAACCATACTGAGCATAAACAGGCACATAACTTTTAAAATCTGGGCTATATTTTAACATTAGACACCATGCTGTTTTGACTCTAAGTTGTTTGTACAACATTAGGACAGGGGCATATGGGCATATTCGGGGAGATTTAGTCACCTGGCGACTAATTGCCTCTTTTGTGGGGCAACAATGGCACTCACGGCGCTTGATTTCCGAAGTTGCCTCATGAGGAAACTTCAGGCAACTTTTGAAATCGAAGCGCCGCGAGTGCATTGGCTCAGTCGATTTTTCATTTTAGCAAGCGGAAGGCAGTGGGAAGGCAGTTCTGGGAGAGGCGACTAAATCTCCCCAAATCTGCCTGTGTGCCCCTGCCCTTAGTGCACATTAAAAATTGTGCAAATAATGTTCACTCATTTTCGGGGTCCATTCTGCCATTTTGACTCTACTATTGTGTTAGCTACAATGGTGCATTGTCTAAATAAAGTCCTCTGCCAGATGAAAGGATAAGGGAACAAAAGTATGTGTTAGCTACTGGTATTTATATAGGCCTCTAAACTAAACTATTAACTTACCTGTACAAATAATTTTGCTTTTATGTTAATCTCATGAAAAATAAAAAGGCAAAAAGGCCCCCCCCAAGGGCCCCAGTCGCAAGGCCCCCTCTGTCCCTCTTCCCCCCCCCCCACCAGCATGAACCTGCTTCATGTCTTCTTTATGCGACCAGGCGTGGGGAGGGGAGGTCAGGAGCGCCATCTCCGTGGGCAGTCTGACACTGCCCCAAGACTACAGCTCTTCCATTGTTAGTTTATAGACTAGTGATTCCTACTCAACTATATTTTGCTTGCTTATAAAATAAATAGTTGTGTTGAGACTGGGGATGGGGAGTTTTTTTCCTTTCTTTCTTTTATCCTTCACTTCTTTCCCCCCAATGTGTAATGTTTCATCATAAGTATTAAAACCTTGATGCCAATAAATGCATGGGGTGGCATACATGTGTATCAAAGGGGAACTTGGAACCTTAGAGTTGTTATCAGCACAATGACACTTTTATGTTTGTGGCATATGTTACTAAATGTATTTTTCAGATTTGCTGAATTATGTACCTACTATTGTGTCATATGTTATGATGTCATTTTCTTTTTCTACATTCTATTATATATGGTATCCTGCAGGAGATGGTAGAGGTACACAGGAACTTGATGAAGGAAATTAAGGACTCTGTCAACCACCGGAATAGCCAGAATCTTTATACAATCTTCCTAAAATATAAAGAAAGGTATATACTGCCATTAAATCTGGATATTTGTAATTTCAATACAACATTTTTTACTACATAAAATATATTTGTGACAGCAAAAAGCTCTGTTGATTGGCTAAAAGGAAAGGCTCTTTTCAAAGTTAGCTTAAAAGTGTAAACACTTCAGATCAAAATGTATGACCTGGTAAAACAAGTTCTGTTGTAAAGGAAATAACTCTTGAAATACCATCTTTTTCAACTACATTAATCTCTCAAAGCTATTAATTAGGAATTAATAAATAATTACTAATTGAAATATGAATTTCACACATGAATGATTAGGCTGTTCAGAGTATGACTAAATTTATACTCAGTGGGGCACTGCAATGGCGTGTTCTGTCATGTGTTACATAGCTGCTTTGGGCAAGTTAGTGCATTTCCTCGCTGCTTTGCATTTTTATATATATACTGTATATATATATATATATATATATATATATATATATATATCTTTCTGTGGCAGATGTACCTTTCACATATTGCATATTACATATTTTTTTGCCTTTTTAGACTTCTAATTTATGGGGAATATTGCAGCCAAGTAGAATTAGCCATATCCATTTTGGATAACATCTCCAAGACCAGAGAGGATGTCCGATTAAAACTGGAGGTAGGAGCCGCATGATAAACTGTTTGTTATTGATTGTTATGCTTGCAGAACTTCTTCTAAACACCATTCTGTCTGAGCAACTGAAAAATCGGAATGGGGTTGTATTGGCTACCTACTATAATCCAGTAAATGTAATATGGCATCATTTTCAAAGAGTACCCACAATACTTGTGTCCAAACACTCTCCTGAATGTCCATACTGATACAATTGCATTTATAATGCCTCTTCTGGTGTATGGTGTGCAACTGTTGATGTTGGGGAACCCTGGAACTATCACCACCCTGAACCTGACAGTAACTCCAGGCTTCCCACAGTGAGTTGTGTGAAAAGGCATACCAGATTTGTGCCCAGTGAAACATATTCAAACACACCTGTGTATAGGGGACCTCTGTGGGTGAAGGGGTTGGACAATTGAATGATCCGTGGGTCTGATACTTGTACCTTTGGTACATTTGAACTTCTAACGCACTTAAGCGCTTCAGGGCTGTTGTTACCCTGGTTCTCATTCCTTTAACCTCATACCAGAAGGGAGGGATCCTCAAGTGGGTGAAGGGGTTGGTTTGGTGTGGGGCAGCTTTGGTTGTACTAGACAGACGTTGCTTGGCCGATGTGCTAAGTAATTACCAGTTGCGCCCCAATAGTAACTTGGAATTGATTCAAGTGCATTTTTGCACATTTCCGCTCGAACCCGGTGTTGCCGTGTCAATCAGTCTCCTATACCTAACCTCAATTGTAATGTTGCTTTCTAGACATTGGTTTTAACAATTTATTAAAGGTTAAGTTTTAATTTAATTTTGCTTCACTGGAGTCTTGGTATTCATGGATGGCAGGGCCGGACTGGGAGTAAAAAGCAGCCCGGGCGAAAAGATCAAAGCAGCCCATATGTAAACATGCATTGGTCTTGAACTCATCCACTCATATATTGGAGTTAAAACTGCAAAAAGTTATGTGCATTTAAGTGTAATTAATGTAAAATATGTGAAAGATTCTGCAGCCTTGTGCCTTTATATGGTCACAGAACAACTCCTCAGTGACTTCTAATATCCTTATCATTTACAGTAGGGGGTACATTATCCCTTATAATACATGAGTGATACTCAGAGTTCCCTGTATAACTCAGCCTGCAGCCTTGTGCCTTTATATGGTCACAGAACAACCCCTCAGTGACTTCTAATAGCCTTATCATTTACAGTAGGGGGTACATTATCCCTTATAATACATGAGTGATACTCAGAGTTCCCTGTATAACTCAGCCTGCAGCCTTGTGCCTTTATATGGTCACAGAACCTCTCAGTGACTTCTAATATCCTTATCATTTACAGTTGGGGGTACATTATCCCTTATAATACATGAGTGATACTCAGAGTTCCCTGTATAACTCAGCCTGCAGTCTTGTGTCTTTATATGGTCACAGAACAACCCCTCAGTGACTTCTAATATCCTTATCATTTACAGTAGGGCAGGGGCACCCAGGTTATTTGTCATTTACATCAGTCCAACCTATGTCACACAGTGCGTGGGCATTGAAAATAATGTAACTCGTAGGAATACTTGCTCTGTCTGTGTTTGCTGTTTTAATCGGGAGACCTCAACACACAAACTAACTCTTGGTAGAGAGTACTTGAATGATTATATTTTTATGTGATATGTTTATCACTTTAAATATGTGTATATTTTTAAGGTCATACATCAACATCAGTTTTAGTTGCTGCTTAGTTATAAATGATATAATGAGCCTATAATGGGTAGTATAAGTAAGTAAGTCACTTCCCAGCTGGGGCTGTTACTGTTGCTTTGTCAATTTATTTTTTTATTTGATACTGGGACCTTTTATTTTTAGATGGTACTTTCCTTTTTGTAGAAGAAGAAGACATGAAAGCTTAGGTGAAGGAAGTGAGGGGGTTAACTTATGTTTCCTGTCATTTATTTTGTCACAACTTGATAGGGTCACATCATTCAAAACATTTATTTCTTGTCCACAGCCAATACATAGAATAGTTTCACCTATAATCTAGTGATAAAAGCTGCTAAATATTACAGTCAGCTCACAGTTGATGAGGATCATGATAAAAAAATTAGATTACACTGGCCACTCACTTACTTCATTCAATATACAGTTAAAGATGAAAGCTGCACCTCCCCCAGTAGTTGAAGTCAATCTGCAGGATACTGAAAGCATAACAAAGTAGGAGTATAGTTCTGTGCTGCGTCTGCTGCTTCTCCCCACCGCTGGCTGCAGAAGGCAATAAATAAGCAGACAGGCAGCTCAGGAGCCTGCCGTGTGGGGGACTGAGGAGCAGTCCGGCGCTGCCTCTGCTTCCGGTTTCTGTGACTGAAGAATCACCGCCCACTCTGCCCAGCTTTGCACATTTAAAGGAGCAGTTGCGCTGTTGGGCATGTTCAACTTCTGAAAAATCTTGCGAGCGGCCCACTTCAGCTAAATATAAAGCGGCCCCTCGGGAATTTGCCCGAAAGTACAGATTGCCAGTCCGGGCCTGACGGATGGGAAGGCGCAGTTATGTGGATCAGTTCTTTCTTCTTTCTGTAATTTTCACCTGTGTATACAGTTACACTGGAATGAAGGGGAAAGGCTGCATTATGAGTAAAAAACATTTGTTTCCGAAATTACATAGTGCACTTGTACTTATAAATGACCCTTATAGACATCGCTAAACAGTTATGCATTAGATGTGCTATGCTAGTATAATTTTACCTTCATGTAAAGGTATGTAGAAAAAAATATTCTTTTAGCTGTCAGTGTTCCCTTGAGTTACCCTTTGGCCTTTGCTGAGAAAGTGAATATGCCAATTCAGCTCCGATGTGGTGAAGTCTGATGCTGCATGCTCTGTGGTCTCCTAACCTCCACTGGAACAGCAAACAGACATTCATTATAAATGCTGCACTTTATGAAAAGCCCCTGGCTTAAAAATTTTAAACACCGCAGCTCTTCTAAAATCAGCACTGTGGTTACTGCCTGTTAGTATTTACTGTCCTGGTACAAGAATAGCTTGTTGTTTAATGAAATTTAAATGAATCAGCAGTGATATGATCATAATTAATATCATTCTAAACAGGAATGTTCTAAAAGAGCAAATAATGGAAAATTCACACTGAGAGACCTCTTGGTAGTTCCGATGCAGAGAGTTCTGAAATACCATCTACTGCTCCAAGTAAGTTAATTTTTAAAGCCTCTACCTATGTCTAGCCAGCAAAGGACTTTGTAAAGTTCAGCTCTTTGTTCCTTACAGATTTTGTTTATTAGAGGATAACGTCTCTGTGTGTACTTTTTCTTTAAATCTGCAGTTTTTAATTATAACACTGAATATAATCATCGTTGATATTCCATTATATTAATTTTTTTTGGCAGAATGAAGTGAAAAAATCTGAGCCTTGCTATTACAATGCTAAAAGATCATAGCATAATATGGCAGTGCTACATCTTTCAATATATGATGCTCTAGGGCATGCGACATTGCAGCGGCGGCAGTGATTAAATTTTCTACCCCTACATCTCTTACAGCAGGGAAAGCATCTCCTGCATCCCAAAGGTTTCCTAAAGCATTGCTGCACTCACCATTATCTGCAGCAGATGGTGATCACTGAAACATTGGGAACAAAAGTGCCGGGAGCAATCCCTCACATGCAGGTACCAGCAGCAGGGAAAGCGGCTATACTTTGGGCAGTGGCACGGTACGTCCCTAGTGGTGGCTTATTCCTCATTCGCATGCAGCACTATTAGGAGCAACACAGCAGGAGGCAGCTGGCGACGTGGACACTCTTGCTATCAATCTATGTCGGGATAGCGGTATACCTGGACGAGGATTTGATGCAATCTTAAAAAACTAAAAGGCAGTGCGGAGAACATTTTGTTTATTTGCCGTGGACACTCTCTCCTAGATAGCAGATTCCTGAAGGCTGCCTGCAGCATGCAGGAGAGTTGCGATCCCCTGTGGGCTTGCATTAGGCCTTAAAGGAGAAGGAAACCCCCTGGGCGCAAAACCCCTCCCCTGTGTTGCCCCCTCCCTCCTCCCCCCGGGGCAAATGCCCCTAACTTGTTACTCACCCCTCTGCGCAGGTCCTGTCCACGGAGTTCACAGTCGCCATCTTCTCCCACGCGCGTCTTCTTCCTGCTTTGACCGGCGTCTTCTGGCGCATGCACAGTAGGAACATTTACCGGTATGGATCTACTGCGCACTTGAAAAAACCATCAAGAAAACTAAAAAGGAATACTCTGACAAGCTGAACAAGAACTTTGCAGGAAACTTTGGCAAACATTTCAAGACATTACTAACAACAAAGGAAACAAAAGTAGCTACATGCAAATGAATGCCAATCTCCTAGAATATCTCAACAATTTATACACGTTTTGAACCCTAACCCTAGCCCTATTATACAGTACATGTCTCCAAGTTGGATGTTCTTAAATCCTTTAAAATGGTTAATCCTCGCAAAGCCACAGGTCCAGATGGAGTCTCTCAAAAAGTTCTAAAAATTTGTGCAGACCACCAAGCTGAAACCTATGCTGATATCTTCGAAACCTCCCTCGAGCCAGACTTAGTACCCCTCTGTTTTATACCTGATTATACCTGTACCAAAGAAGTCTAAAATTGAGGGCCTCAATGTCTTATAGACCCATTGCATTGATACTAGTTGCTATGATGTGCCTGGAAAAACTGGTTCTCAAAGGTATCAACTCCATTATTCCCAACTCTCTCAACCCAATCTAATTTGCGTATTGCCCAAACAGATCTACAGTAGATGCAGTTTCCCTAGCTTCATTACTATAAGACCACAGTTTGTGAAGGTTGGATGTCTACTACAATCTTATCCAGCACAGGCATCCCACAAGGATGCTGACTTAGTTTCAAGCTTTTTTTCCCCTTAACACTTCTGACTGTTCATCGCCTGTAGAAAACTGTCTTCAAGTTTGCAGATGACACAACAGTGCTCGTCCTCGTTCGGACACAGCTGGTGTGTGACATTATTAAGTACAGCAAAAAACATGACCTGGTTTTTAATACAGCAAAAACAAAGAGGTCATCATAGATTTCAGACAATGACTTTGTCAACATGAACCTCTACAAATTAAAGATGTCTAAATTGAGCAGTTTGAAAGCATCAAATTCCTAGGTCTGCATATCAAAAATACCTTAAAATGGTCTGACAACACCAAAGCTTTAATCCAAAATGAACGTCTTCATTTCCTTAGAAGATTGAAGAGGTGTGGAGTCCACAAGAAGAACATTTCCTTTTATAGAGCCACAAACTGAAAGCATTTTATCTGGCAATATACCAGTGTGGTATGGCAGCATCACACAGCAGGAAAAGAACCTCTCTCCAAAGAATGGTAAGAACTGCTGAACGGATAATCTCCACCACACTTTTATCATTATCCGACCGAGACACTGCCAGATGCAAGAACAAAATTAAAGCCATTACAAATGACCTGAGTCATCCAGGACATGAACTGTTCATCTGGCACAAGCCCAATTTTCTCTTAGGCACAAAATGTCTGAAAGCAGAAAAAACAATCTCAAAAGACTATTGAACAGCTTCTTCCCAAGGGCAGTAAGCCTATCTGCAAACATGGGTAGTTGAGAGGAAACAATCACTAGGACTCATCTCACCTCATAAACTCACTGCACTGTTTGCACAATCCAATACACATCTGTACTCACTGTACAACCTTGTATTACATTGCACTCACTGCACTTTACTATTGTACTCTGTAATTGTGTATTATGTTGTAAAAATTTAAATGGGTCTACTGCCCTATACTGTGCAAGAATTCCTATGTACTTTTAATACAAATGGCAATACATTCCTACTTGACTTGTCCTACTTGTAGCTGTAACTAATTTCTAAGTTAGACATTTCCTCTCAATGGATGTAGCATTGCCACTAGAATATGCAGTTCCAACCCTATGTGATGGACCCAATCCTCATTAAGTGGCTGAAACCTGCTTGTGAAACAAGCCCCATGTCCAAGCTTATACTGTTAGATATAAAGTATTGATGAAACAACATACTGCTTGACTGGCACCAAAAATGGTTTGTTCCTCATAAACCATACATAAATCTTTAAAAATTGCAGATCCTCCATTTCTACATAATGTTAACCTACTGTGTTCTTATAAACACTAGTATATACACTATACTAGACTGTTAGCTCTACAGGGCAGGGACCTCTTTCATACTGTGTCTCTTACAACATAGCACTGAAGCTCTGTGGCCTTATATGAGCTCTGTTTACTGTGTATATTTATTGTCTGACTTGTCCTCCCTGAGTGTACATTTTTATAATGTACTTTTATGCGTTGTACAGCACTGCAGCCCCTTAACAGTGCTTTATAAATAAAATTAAATATATAGACATACTAGATAGTCAATGTTTAAGTGTCACTGACCATAATTATACCTTGGCTATGTGGTGGTTTTCTGAACACAGCAATTTTCCAAATAAATAGTGTATAAAAGTTAAGTTAAATATGGCATGCTTTTAATGCTGTAGCATTAGAAAACATTTTATGCCCTCCAAATATGAATGAATAAAATGATTGGCTTGATCATTTCTGCCATTCCCATTGGGGCTGGTTTTTCCTGAAACCTTGAAATAGGGCTGATTAAGGTACATGCAGACAAATTGGACACTATCCAATGAAATACTGAATATCTTTCATGCAGTTTATAAGGCACAGGCGTCTTTCAGGTAATCATTTAATTAAGGCGACGTGATATAGTGCACATTCCGACTGATAACTGTTTGGGGCCTGATTAGGAGCAGAAGGGAGATATAGCTCATACTACATGTGGGACCTGTTTCTAATTCTATAAAAATATCACTTTGAAAAAACAGTTCTGCTTCAGCTCAAGGAAGGAACGATGCTCAGCGAACATGCTTGTATTTATTTCTCCTTTATTGCATTCTACAAATGAAACCTGTTTCAGTATTTACAGATAAGGCTTAGATATGGCAGAAGCTATTAGTGTGTTTTCCTTAAGAGCCCAAATATATAGTTCTCCTACCTCTTGCTTTGTAACACTTAAATTGTTATCAATAATACTTACTGTAACTAACAAGTTTACCTTAAACATTGATCCCTCATTTAGATAGTGCCTTTAATAGGGGTTTTATAGAATGTTGCTGATGTTTTTATTGGTAAACAGTTTATCTTGTATCAGGTAAAAAGTAGCCTTTGCTTAATTTCAGTTAGACTGTGTAGGGATATTTAATTGCAGCTTATTTGCTATATTCATGGGATGGTTTGCTTGTTTTATTTCAGGAGCTGGTAAAGCATACCACGGATCCTACAGAGAAAAATAACCTGCGTGTTGCTCTGGATGCAATGAAGGTATATATCAGCTTATTACTTCAAATAAAAAAGAAAATTCCCTCTAAATCTACAATACCCATATATAATACCCTTGGTTCTAACTAAATCTAGTGTTCCAAATAGCTTGTAATGGGGCCTTCCCATAGCTGAGTACTGTATGTTACACAGGTACCACATGATGTCTCAGGTCTGTATAGATCGATTCCAATTAAGTTTATCTTCCTTCATGTTGCAATTTTAGTGTCAATTGATGTATCACTTTATTTGCACTTGTTAAATGTTTTACATAGTGTGTTACAAGGTTTATGATATTGCTACATTCACAATTCTGTGGTGAATCAGTGCCAGAACTACAATCTTCCAACACTTTTGGACTTTGATTATTTTAACTTTGGACTAAGGATAACAGAAGTATGGACGCTGTGAACTTTGACCCTGGGGGGGTGTGTGGTGAGAGGCAGGGTTGTGCCTCTCTTTCACTATATATGTTTGTCACATGTATACACCATTAGGCTTGACAAAGGGCCCAGCAGAGGCCGAAACGTTGCCGCTTTGTTTTGTGAGCTGAATAAAACACAGATCACTGAATCAACCACATCAGTTGTGCCACAGGTGTCTTGTTTTGCTATATACAGTTTTTTGGGCTTTGGGCAGCTTTGGGCCCGATACCTAACGGCACCTGACACCAATCCGATGTTACAGACCTAGAGCAGCACTCCATTTTTGGGATTCCCATAGCTGGTAGACTTCCATAATAGGAAAGGGGATTGGATAGGCCTTAACTGTAAAAAGTAGCCATTTCTCATGAAGTGACACAATGAACCAAGACAGACTTTATTGAACAGCTTCTTACAGAAATGACTGAATAGAGACTGGAGCGCTGGAACTCAGAGTACATTAGTAACACAAATAGGCACTTCTCCAGAAGAGCCTCTCACATCACCTCACATCCTGACACACGCAGTGTTCCTTCTCCACAAGCCTCCAGTGCCATTGTCTTATGGAAATGGAATAGCAGAGTGCTTTTGGTTGTTGAGGGGGCTCCATCTCTCCAAATACAACTTTTCCCCTACTTCTCTGTTATGTCCAACATGCACAAGCTTCTCCCAAGCTCACTACAGCTCCCACAGGTTCACACTAACCTATTCCTGAACGCTCAAATTCCCCCTAACTGTTGTGTAATCACCATGGGCTATACCCCAAACCACATTCCTCATCAGGTTCACAGACTTTCCTTGCTTGCTAGCCTGGCTGTCTCTCAATCCTAAAGTGAGCTGATATCAATCGTCTAACTTATCTTATAGCCCTAACAGTCTACAGCCTCCCACCTGGTTTGGCTCTGCTGTCTTCAGTTTGGCCTGCTTGATGTTCTTAGGCCAAAGATGTTGTTCCTTGTGCCTGCACTTCCTTATATAAGCTATATAACAGGCCAAGTTTAACGGATGGTACCGTCTGCTGGCTAAACTGAATATTGCCCAATTTACAATTTGAATAAAATATAATTCACCACCTAACAAGCTCATGTGGCAGTCAAGATTAGCCAGTTCCTATTACCAACGCACAGGAATGGAGATGAAAATAGTTATGTGTAAGAGCCCTAAACCATTTGAGCACAGCTTAACAGAAGGAATAAGAGAGAAACTTGGTCACACTTTATAACACCCAACAACATTTTAGGTGACAAACTGGTTGTGACTATTGCACACATTTCCTCATTAAGGCAGATTATACTTTGCACATATTTTTTCATTAAGGCAAATTATTATTACAGTAGACACCAGTCTATCGGGATATATACTGTAATTATTTGCCTTAATGATGAAATATTATCAATCTGAAAATTTTTTCCTCTGGCAATATATTTTTCATTGCACATATTTTTATATTTAGATAAAAAAGTCCTTAGAGGTTAACCACCAACAAAAACAAGATTGTTTTTTTCATTTGAACCAGTGAGCAGTGTAGTATATTAAATGTCTTCTTGAATAAAGCAGTTATTTTTGGTAGAAAAAGCTTTAAGTGTATTAAAAATGTTCAATTTGTTATAAAAATGTACAATGTAATAAATTACCTAATAAACATTATTAAACTGTGATTTTTTTAATTCCTAATTTTGTAAATTGCTCCACATTACATTATGTCTTTTAAAGCCCTACATGCTTCTGATCCCCAAACACTCCCTCCCTGTCCATACTCTCTTGGGGTAATCTGTTGACCATAAGGGCCGAGTCACACATTAAACCCATTCTATTTGACTGCCTCACACCTCTAGAATAAGCTAAGCTTCCACTTAAACTCTGTTAAATATCATTAAGAATTACTTTCTAGAGGAAGCACTCCACAGCACACTCCTGTTGTATGCATTTGTTTCTCACCCACTTGTCTGTATCCTCCTCCCCATGGATTGCAAACTGCTCTGGGCAGGGACCTCATTCCTAGAACTCAAATGATAAGATCTGTACCCTCCTTTTGTTAACACCTTGTAAATCACATTGTACATTTGTGGTGTGTTATGAATAAATGATAAAATGATATTTTTATTCCTTAGGACTTGGCACAATATGTAAATGAAGTGAAAAGAGACACAGAGACACTGCGGGAAATTGAGCAGTATCAACATTCCATCGAAAATTTGGTGTGTATTTACATTGAGTTAAAAATATTATTATGTACTCTTCCCTTTCCAGTTGTCCCTAGTAGTATAAACTTTTTTTTATCTACCATGTATGCTCGAATCTAAGTGTGAAGGACTCAGGTATTAAAGGATAACTAAACCCTTAAAATGAATATGGGTAGAAATGCCATATTTTATATATTAAACCAGCCTAAAGGTTTTATAGTAGTGATGATTCAGGCCTTCAAAGTTGTCACAGGATTTCCCACCTTGGGATTTTGTTTTGCACGTGCTCATTGTGCTTTGAGTAACTAATGAGAAGCTAAGCTTAGGGGTTGTCGCAAATCATGAAGCAGAAAATGAGGGTTGCCTATCATATATGCTGATGCACAAGGGCTTTTTTTAAACTTGTAATGCTAATTATGTTGGTTTCTGAAATGCCATGTACCAGTAATCTAAATTATTTACTAATCCGCCTTATATTGTGACATATATATTCTATGTGTACTTTATATTTTGAGTTGTTCCCTAATCTCAGAAACTGACAGCAGCACAGAGTATGTGCAGTGAATCAGCAGAAAAGAAGATGGGGAGCTACAGGGGCATCTTTAGAGGCACAGATCTTTACTGCTAAAGGGCTGAGGTTTCCTTGGTCTAGTATATAAGCCCAAAACATAATGTACAACATTTATGCCCTATTTCGTCAGTTAAGCTTTAATTCCCCTTTAAAGCCTCTCTAAACATTCTGGGTCCTGATTACGCTGCGCCTCTGTTATTTTAAGAAAGCCTCATGTAGTGCATGGAACACTATGGGACCCAGAAAGGCCAACTCTTTATCCAGCGTTTTGGGGTGGGGAGTGGTTCCCTTTTTATTTAAAATGTCTCTGTTCAGTAGTACAATTGCCCAGAATTAAAGTGCTTCTATTCTGATATGGTGCATTGTCACATTAGAGGTGCTTTATTTTTTCAACATTCTGGTTACAGCTTGACCTAAAAAATATGTGTGTTCACTATTACACTAGAGCCAAATCTTGTATATCAGTCATCATCACTTACCAGTATCACATTTGTACATAAACCATAAAAATGCTGCAGCCTTGTACAAATTGTATTAAAAAAATAAATTTTCACAAAACTGGAGAATTAGAACTGTTTTTTTTATTAATTATACTGATCATGTTTGGACTCCATTTTTGTGAGAAAACAGCAGAGGGCAGAATTGGACAGTTTATTGAGCTTATATCTGAAGCAAAGGTTTGTTATTAAACTGATCCAAAAGGAAAAAATAGCAAAAACAAGTCTAATTTTGAACATATAAACACTGACACATAGATTGTTAACAAATAAAAACCCACTGTGCTATAGTGGGTCTTCCCATTTCAGTTTCTTTTAAATTCCAGATCCCTTTCGATACCTTTTGTTTTTTATATTTGTACTGTAACCTGCACTCTGCAGCTCTTCAATTACAAGTGCGTGCATGGATGTATGCACCACATAGTTTATCAACAAATGGGAAATGCATAGTTCAAGAGTGACATGAAAACATGAGGAAGAGATCCCTTCCCTGAAGCAATTAAATAAAACTGGTTATGTGGTAATCAAGGTATGAATCTAGGTGCCTTTAGCAATGGTATGAACTGAAGGGTGAGAGGCATTAAAAAACAACTTACAAAAATATAATGTGTTAGTGTTTTGAAGGCATGGCATACACAGGTTTAGTAAAAGGGAAGCAGTTGTGTGGCATGCCACACCCTCTTAAAAGACCACAAATATGAAAGAGACAGGGAATTATGATACAGGTGTCTTTTTGCCAAAGCGATTGCGATATGTTGTCCAAAATATATAAATCATAATTTAGAGAAACAGTTAAACTACAGAGTATAGGTGTATGCAGCGTATCCTAAAGTACTTTACACATGTAAAGAGTTCTCCAGCCGTCAGGAAAATATATATAGTATATATAAACATATTTTCCAGGATAATCATGACTTTTGTGTATTATATATGACTAATATAAATAATTGTACTTTGACTAAAACTTAGTTTACAGCTAACTTTCCTGCTAGTCATTAAATCATATATAATTATTACTGTAGGAATAATTTGTGGGCTGTGTATTTAATGTTACTTTTAATGTTTTCCTGCAGAATCAGCCCATGTCACAGTATGGAAGACCAAAGGTCGATGGAGAGGTAAAGATGAGTACACTGGACAAAAGAACACGACAGGACCGGTAAAGAGACCTTATTATAGTTATTCTGGTGGAGAAAAAAAGTGTTTTCTTTTAAATATTCTGTCTCAGGCAAATGTAAATATTATTAAAACTTATTGTATCCAAGAAATAAGCATAACAACAAATCATATCATGGTGATACTTCGGTATAAGATCCCCCGCAGACCATTGAATCATGCTGCCCCAAAAAAACGGTATCTGGAAACCACTTGCAATAATAAGTTGTTTACTTAAAAACCTTCCTATTAAGTTCAGAATAGTCCAGTCAAATATAAATAACAAATTCAGTTTAGTTTAAAATGTTTATTTTTGTATTGTTGCTGCATATGTCCTTGGTGAAGCTATTGCATTATCTAATAACTGCACCTGCCAAGATTCAAAATATCAAAGCAGGATAATTTTCACCTTTAGGTTGGGACAATCAGTAAATGCTGAGCTGTTAAAATTAGAAATGGGTGGAACATACTTAGATGCAGCATCTGTGAAACCACCCCTGGTGTTAAAATACTTGCTACACCACCCAGTTGTTCTGTGTATTTTTGAAGCTGTTGAAAAACTATTGATACACAAATATTTTCCTATATATATGACTTTGGTATGAGCTAAAGGGGACCCTCACCAAAAGATGGAAAAATAGAGAGTTTACATTAAGACCACTGGTTGCGGAAGAAATTAAAGGGGTTGTTCACCTTCCAACACTTTTTTCAGTTCAGTTCATTTCAGATAGTTCACCAGAAATAATTCCAATTACTTTCTATTTTCTATGTGTGAAGTGTAAATCTAATTTTTCACCTTTTTAAAGCTGTAAAATGTAAACTTCATATATAAAATAGATGTGTGCGCTGCCAATACTTAATCAATGGAACACCTTTCTAAAGCTGCTCGGGGGGGGGGGGGTGTTCTTAAACAGGGAAACAGTAACCTTGAACTAAAAGATTTTGGAAAAATGGTAAAAAATAAAAAACGTAAAGCAATTGAAAAAAAGTCTTTATTTCTGTAGTGCAATCTGAAAACAACTCAACTGAAAAAGTGTTTGGAAGGTAAACAACCCCTTTTGGTACTAAAATTGGAGGCATGGCTAAGGCCATGTGAACCAAGAGTGGTGGTTTTAGAAAGAAAGATGAACTGGTAGTAGACAAATAGTAGCCTTTATTTTTGGAATGGGGAAGATAGGGTAGGATAGGGCTAGTTAAGAATAAACATGCTAAAACCAAGGCAGAAAACAGATGCATTTAAATATTTACTCTTTTACAGGTATATATTCCTTTTTGACAAAGCTGTCATTGTATGTAAAAGGAGAGGCGATAATTATGAAATGAAAGAGATTATAGATCTACAAAAATATAAGATAACTAACAATCCCAGTACAGACAAGGAAAACAAAAAGGTAAGTTAAGATACATCTAGGGAAGGTGCACTGAAAATTTAAAGATTTAGTTGAGAATAGAGTTAAATATAAAGGGTAGCACTAGTGCCAAAATAACTTTCTTAAGGTGCAAATGACCCTTCCATATACTGTACCTGAATGTCAGTAAAGCTGTAAAACACTTGTAATATAAAATTACAGTATTTCTGCAGATAAGGTTGTTTTGTGACAACTTAGAAAGGTCAACTTGTGGCTAATTGTAATGGGAGGGAGTGTGATACAGAAATGCTAATTGCTGGTTGCAAGGTAAGTACTGTTCCCTTCATCATGAAATTAGTATTGCTTGCATTTTAATCTTTAAGATTAAAAATTACAAGTTGGAAATGCTTTACCCTGCCCTGCCTCCTCCCACAAAACTCAGTGCCACTTTTAGTGCCCCTTTTCTTGCACCCCAACAGGAGCGGGGGAACGAGTGCACCGAATTCCCACAGGCAGACGAGTTTAGAAGAAGCAGGATCAGCTGTTACAATTATTCAACAAGTTTAGTTGATTTACCATTACTAGATACAGTAGAATATGACATGGATGGAAGAAAACATTCTTAGACATATTTACTCATCTGACTTTTATGTACATTTTTGAAATAAGAGCAACTAGTTTTCATTTTTTGTTATTAAATATCATATATGCAATTAAACTTCTACTCAATAATAGCTGCAGTTTGTCCAGTCTTCATAGCAAGCACCTCTCCTGTCACTTACACTGTGATAGCCAGAAGCAATCCTGCCTACACATCAAGTCACTTCAGGGCATATTATCAAGACAGCAACTGGGCAGTTATTTAACTGCAGAATTGTTGACAAAAAAGCTATAACTGATTTTCTTTGTCTTTACTACATAATGTATGATTGTTTGGCCTCCAAGCTACTTCGGGTGTGCCCTAATACTGTATATTCCCATTTATATGTTTGTTTCAATGGTCAACAAGCTATTAATGGATTCCATTGTTAATTGATTGTGATTAATATGAACCAAACAGATGTATGGTTATTATAAGGTAACCAAAGAGCTAACTTTTCATTAAATACTTGCTGTAGTTGTAAGCCACAGGCAGCAACAACGTGGAACATGCAAATATAGTTATATATACTTTCATACCTACACAAAAAGTATATACAAAATAAGTATTTGTAAATATAATGCACTTACCACATATTAATGTTTATTTTTACAGTGGTCCTATGGATTCTATCTCACACACATCCAGGGACAAAATGGCTTTGAATTCTTCTGCAAAACTAAAGATTTAAAGAAGAAATTACTTGAACAGTTTGAAATGGCACTGTGAGTATATATATATATATATATATATATATATATATATATATATATATATATATATATATATATATATATATATTTGAGCTATATGTTTATTTATTGCAAATCAATCTATCATCTATCTATCTACCTATCTATCTATCTATCTATCTCTCTATATATAGTTATAATATTCACAGTATACAATATCAGTGCCATATTTACAATATAGGAAATGTTGAAAAAGAACAGTCAAGAAAAAAATGAATTGAGAGCTTCCATTGCAAAGATCATTCCCAAATTATTTTTTAATTATTTAAAAAGTAGAAAGTCTATAACGAAGTCTATATATTTTGGTTTCTGGAGATTTTGAAAAAGTAATTGAGCTACAGTAAATACAATAAAACCTATGTAAGAGCTCATAGTATATTAGTAAGAGGGATTAACTCAAACAAATCAAATTGTCAGTGGCGTACACATGCCATGGTTCTTAATAAAGATAGTGACACTTTCTAGCTTTTTGCAGGTATGTGCTAGTATCACATTATCTTTCCATCTAACCTGTTAAAAATAAAATAAACTTTTCCCCGTATCACTTAAAAATATCTAATGTATTAACACGTTTTATACATATACATAATACTTTCCTGTGTTAGAATCCTGGCATTTAAATCCATGTTTCCCCATTAAAAAGAACACTTCTCACTCAGTACTTGGCTCTTGCTGGCTGCAGGTCATGGTAAGATCAGCACTACTCTTAGTTATGGATTACATAAAAGCATCATATATGTCTGTTTTTGAGGATCCTCCAAAAACAAGCGTTATCTGGAAGCATACACCTAGGCCATTATTTTTTCAGGATCCCTCCCTTTTGGAATGATATCTGTGGATGGGAGAAAAGCTCATGTATGGTAATGGGGCCTTTATTCCAAGGAATTGTTTAGAGATCCTATTCAAGCTACTGTTGGTCAGCAACACAAATGGTTGATTGGTGGGGCAATAAATAGCTATTGTCCCTGGTATGATTGTGTCTATCCTGATTGTTCATTGGTTACAGACATATCCTAAAAATTGTACGAAACCTGGTATTGACATAATCTGTGTTTGACAACCTTTAAGAATCATTATAGAAAAAGAGAGAGATTACAGGGGACTAGTAAACAGTGTCTTGAAATAGGAGGGACAAGCATTGTGGATATGGGGGGGGCTGATCCCCCTGCTTTACCCAGGCATCCGCTTCCAGATGCTTAACTGTGGTGAGGACACAGGCCAACTGTCTTCCACCCAAGTCTCCAGTTTTCACAATGGGGCGATTTATTAAAGGGGCGAAGTGGGATTTTCTTTTGCGCAAATTCACCAAAATGATAATTGGCAGGGACATCGTCAATTTACTAAAAGATGAAGTGGACAATCTGCGGAGAAAAAGCTCAACGCTAGAGAAGTTTTGAGCCGTTTCACCAGGCAAATTTTCACTCAAGTGAATGTTCGTTACTCCGCAAATTTATCAAAGTGCAACTTTCCAATACGTTACCCTTTATGTCAGAGTCTGGTTCACCAGATTCTACCAGGAATTGATGTTAGAAAGCTAAATCCTTAACATTATTATATCAGTGACATCATTATGGGATTATGTATACAATTAGTAACTGCTAAATATGTTATTTACACGTTGAAGACATTTGAAGCTCATGCCACATTTGTTTTAGGGTGGGCTCATGTCTAGAACAATAGAAGATCACTTTTGTCTTTATTTTGCTTTCTTGGACATTTTTAATAATAAGTGGTCACTTCCAGCAATTTCACCAACAATCGCTAATAAAGATATATATATGACCTGTATGTACCCGCCATATTTAAATTGACGTAAGCGCAAGTATGTTAACGAAGTTTCACTAGGAAGAAAGTAACGCTTGAGAAAATTCGCTGGCAAAAGTACACCAGCGTTCATTTGCCAAAACAAAACTTTTGATAAATACACGTATTCAATGCGAAATAACGTCTGATGAAGTTACGCATTATATGGAGGAGGCGAGAATTCAGCTTTTAGTAAATTTGTCCCAATGTCTTGCAGTTCGCAGGTCTTCTTTTGGAATCAGCAGTGCATTAAATGGAAAGGAAGATAAATACAGCAGAGAAATGCAGCTTTTCATAGCAGTTACATTTATAAATAACTTTAAAACCAGAGACAGGTGAAATTCTGTGTCGATCATTGCAAGGCTAAGCAATTGGAATTTTAAAATAACTGTAATGGTACTAAGAAAGGCTAAAAATTTCTATGGTAGGAAATAGGGATGCTTATGGGTACTTCAATTTTCTGTAGCAAGAAATATCAGTTAGCAATATACTTTGATATCTTTTTAATTCATGTATATTGGAACATTGCTTAGAATTACAGTTTCTTTCAGTAGCCAATTCTTTTTTAGGGGCAGATGTATCAAGGGTCGAATATCGAGGGTTAATTAACCCTCGATATTCGACTAGGAATTGAAATCCTTCGACTTCGAATATCGAAGTCGAAGGATTTAGCGCAGAAAAAAAAAAAGATTATTCCTTCGATCGAACGATTAAATCCTTTGAATCGAACGATTCGAAGGATTTTAATCCAACGATCGAAGGAATATCCTTCGATCAAAAAAACTTAGGCAAGCCTATGGGGACCTTCCCCATAGGCTAACATTGACTTCGGTAGCTTTTATCTGCCGAACTAGGGGGTCGAAGTTTTTTTTAAAGAGACAGTACTTCGACTATCGAATGGTCGAATAGTCGAACAATTTTTAGTTTGAATGCTTCGATTCGAAGTCGTAGTCGAAGGTCGAAGTAGCCAATTCGATGGTCGAAGTAGCCCAAAAAACACTTCGAAATTCGAAGTTTTTTTACTTCGAATCCTTCACTCGAATTTAGTGAATCGGCCCCTGAGTGTGGCATTTTCAAGGTGTACCATGTTCTCAATTAGAACTATGAAGTGGATTTTTTCCTTTTTTTTAAATCAAGTCTGAAAATACAAGGTTACTGGCATTTATTCTCTAAGTATGAAGGTGATCAAGGAACTGCTCTGATTGCAGTTTTGGCATTAGGAAAATGCAAAATGTAGACAGCTTCAGATGGTTTTTACCTTGCTCTTGATCAGCTACAAGTTAGGTAGGATTTATTTGAATACGTTTGAAATTGATGGACATTCTGTTTTTTCAATCTCTATGCTGGCTGCAGACAGTGCCTGCTGACGAATCTGATCATTTCACACGATTGTAGTAAAATAGGAGGTGCTATAAATATATAAAATATAAATAGATAGGGAGAAATCTGAATTAGATTTAGAATCAGCATGTGAGCTTCTGCAACATTATAGGCCACAGATGTCAAATTATGTTGATGGTGTGTCCTTAAATGTTTGATAATTTAAATTTGGTTATTAGTTTACTGCTCATGTTCCCATTTTTGCATAATGCAATATAGATTAGCTGGTAGTTTTTTTCTGTTATATGAATGCCTGATATCTAGCTGTGAACCTATTTTTAAAAGCAAAATAAATTAAGTTATAAGGCACCAACAACTCAACAAATGAAAAATGGCAGTTCATTTGAAAGTGCTTATCAGTTGTATGTACTGTACTACTATCAGCATTAAGGCTTAGTTGAGAGTTGTTGTTTTATAACTTGCTTCAACATAGGTTGGTTCCCTTAGGGAGAACTGCGTATGGAGAACTGAACAGAGTTTGAAATCAGTGGGTTTGCTCTTTTGTCTCTTTCAGCTTTGGAATTGCCAAGGAACAACTTTTATTTAAAAATTAACATTTCACACTTTAGAATTGTAATGCATTCAAAGAGTAAAGCACAGTAGGCAGTCTGATCATTACCCAAGTCGACATACAGATTGCACAAACCACTGTGGGCCATCAAACGACAAGAAGTGCATTAAGCAAGTAAAAAGTTTAATTTTTTAGAAAGAAGGCAAAACTTATCTTTGTGTGTTCTGCTCCTCTTCAGTATGGTTACATTCTTTCCTTTGTTCTTTTTTGTACGCATTTCAAAATTACATTTTCAAGTTTTGCTGAAAAGAAAATGTCATGTAAGATATTACATACTCTTATATATATATATATATATATATATATATATATATATACCGCTATACATACATATATATACATTATATATATTTGTATAGATATACATATATATATATATATATATATATATATTATTTCATAATCACATTTTATTTGGCAGTCAGTAACCGAGATTATGGGGAAGTCTTTGAAGGAGCATTTGGCGTAACTAACATGAAATAATGCAGTCTTCTTATACATGTATATCTTTACTGCATCTGTCTTATATATATGACAATATTTATGTCAGCCCTTAAAGGTTGTCAAACAAACATGTGTTGAAGTGGTATTTTTTGTCATAATACAAGAAAATATCATTCCAAACAGCTTTCCAATATACATTAAGACAGTGGTCTTAAAGGAGAAAGAAAAATACCAAGACAGTTTACTGCCAATAGATTAGCCACAATAGTGCAAGCTTGAGCGCTATATGTATTCTGTAGAATGCTTTACCATACCTGACTAAACAGCTCTAGAAGCTCTGTCAGTTTGTAGCAGCCATGTTAGCTTGGTGTAACATAACTTTCTGTCTGAGTCTCTCCCTGCTTGCACAGCTCTGAGTTTAGATTACAGCAGGGAATGAAGGAGAGGGATAGGGAAAGAGGAACAAACTGAGCATGCTCAAGCCTGTACCCTAGAGGTTTAAAGGAGAACTAAACCCTAAAAATGGATATGGCTTATGGCCATATTTTATATACTGAACTTATTGCGCAAGCCTAAAGTTTCAGCTGCTCAATAGCAGCAATGATCCAGGATTTCAAACTTGTCACAAGGGGTCACCATCTTGAAAAGTGTCTGTGACACTCACATGCTCAGTGGCCTCTGAGCAGCTGTTGAGAAGCTAAGCTTAAGGGTGTTTGCAAATTAGAAAGTAGAAAATTAGCTTTGCCTGTTAGATAAGCTGATGTTACAGGGCTGATTATTAAATTCTGATACTAATTGCACTGGTTTCTGTGGTGCCGTGTAGTAATTATCTGTATTAATTACTAATCAGCCTTATACTGTAACATTTATATTCTATGTGTACTGTATATTTAGAGTTGGTCCCTTAGTTCAGTAAGTGACAGCAGCACAGAGCAGAAAAGAAGATGGGGAGCTACTGGGACATCTTTAGAGACACAGATTTTACCTGCTAAAGGGCTATGGTTGCCTTTGGCTGATACAGAAGCCCAAAACATAATGTACAACATTTCTAGCCTACCTCTTTAGTTATGCTTTAGTTCTCATTTAAGCTGAATGAAAAAAGTTTGATACAGTGTTTCTTTTGACAAAGGAGCAGGAGAGGCCCCTCTGTAAAAAAAACTTGTACTTGTAGCACAAGTAATAACAAGTCATAACTAGAAATATAATAACAATAAAGATACTAGGGCTGCATCGAATCCACTATTTTGGATTCGGCCGAACCCCCGAATTCTTCGCGAAAGATTCGGCCGAATACCGAACCGAATCTGAATCCTAATTTGCATATGGAAATTAGGGGTGGGAAGAAGAAAACATTTTGTACTACCTTGTTTTGTGACAAAAAGTCAAGTGATTTCCCTCCCGTCCCTAATATGCATATGCAAGTTAGGATTTGGTTTGGCTGGGCAGAAAGATTCGGCCGAATCCTCCTGAAAAAGGCCGAATCCTGTCCGAATCCCGAACTGAATCCTGGATTCGGTGCATCCCTAAAAGATACTAAAGAAACTCTAGTACTGTGCAAGTAGTGGCTAAGTTTTTCACAAAAGAAAAATATATGAGTATGAGTGCATTATGATTTTTCAAATGAGCAAGGAAAAGCAAGAGAAAAAGAGATTTTAAATAGTTTTTTGATCTCAACCTAAGCTTTAAACTTTCTTATCACTATTAGGAATAAAAACTGATTTAATCTAACACCCTCTTCTTTTCCTATAGGTCTAACATTCGTCCAGAAAATGCAAAAGAAAATTATCATGAGTTTCAGATGCACTCATTTAAAAGTGTTACTTCTTGTAGAGTCTGTCAGATGCTGCTCAGGTAACTCATTTTTCTAAATTGTTTAGTTTGAAAAGTTACAGCATGTGCAGAAACATTGTTATAAAAAAGATCAAGGTGTTCACTGAAAAGGAAGCCCTAAATGCTGGGAACAAGCTACAGTAATATCCCAGAAATGGAAACGAGAACGAGTGAAAAGAAGTTCACGAATGAAAGAAGCATTTGAGAGAAGCAAATTGATACTATAAACACAATGGAGCACATTTTTTATAAAACCAGACTTTGAAAAAATGTAATATAGTGAAAAACCTGTTTCTGTGACATTTGTATGGCAGAGCAGTTTTTGTCACTTATCCAAATAAAGTATCTTATTTCTTTAAATATTTTAATAGAGTTGGCGTACAATGTTTCCTTTCCTAATAGTCAAGCTCATAGTCTGTCAGTTTTACCTTTGGCAGCTTCTAAAGAATTTTCTAGAGATGCTCGTAATAATTTGTAATTCTAATGATATATTATTTTCAGTTGCACAGTTGTTTACTAACTGACTAACAGGATGGGACTTATCTCTCTGATTGGCTCAGTCTCCGCATTAGTATTCTGTGCTACAAAAAGACTGTTTAGGGCACATTTACACACCCATCATCTTTTTTTTACTTTGTGCCCTGCACAATGAAAAGTTGCCACAGGTCTCTGCACTTAAAAACAGAGACTTGTGTTCACCTTGTTAACACAACACTGCATGTGTTTGATGGAAGTGCATTCATGAGGGCAGACATCCCCCCAGTCCTTTACCCCTCTCATTCAGACATGCATGTTAGGGACTGCTGGCATGCAATGGTTGCAGAAGAGACCTGTAAGGTGCGCTTTGCAAATTCATTATATGCTTGAGACTCAGACAAGTTTGTGTCCCCCTGGGTCTTATTTCTTCTTTTCACTTTGCCTTGATTACATTTTTGATTTATTCCTTTAGTGATACTGACTTAGCTCTTCTTAACCTTTTTAAAAATTTTCTAGAGATTTTAAAAATATATACTATTACAACCCTTGGTGTAATGCATATCTGCAAACATAACATAAACTGTAAAGACAGATTTTGTGGGTGGAATTTTTGCCTTGTTGGAGACATCTTTCTTATATAGATGATGCCTTCTCTTTTCAGAGGAACATTCTTTCAGGGGTACCTCTGCCAGAAGTGTGGGACTGGTGCCCATAAGGAGTGCCTGGGAAGAGTGGACACTTGCAGACGTGCAGGTAATATTATATTTAATAATATTAGTGATAATACTAGGTTGAAAAAGTAAGGAATGTTTATGATACCTAAAGGCTCAATGTAAATAGCAACATTTATGTTAATTAATGCAAGATTTATTGAAACCAAAAGCACAATCCAAAGTTGAAAAGTGGCCCAGGTGCTTGAGCCCCAGACCCTCAGCTCAGAGGAATGGACAAACAACAAAAAGGACAGGACAAAGTTAGTGTTGGCCACTTAATCTACAAATAGACCAACAACAAAAAATAGATACATTTTTTTGGTAAAGGCTTTGTTTTTCCTTTAAGATTCAATTATATTAGAGTTTAAAGCTAAATATATTGTAAAAGTGTAATATAGGGTATATTTTTTATAAGGAGGACTTTGTGTGATCACCAATAGACAAATGCCTGATGAATAGGTGGACCTCATATCACATGGAGAATTTGCTACATGTGAGATAGAGGCTGTTTAAGTAACACTGAGAGTTTTCAGTATGAAACAAATCATATATATGTGTCAAATTACTGACCGATCACGCACCATATGCCACTAGCAGTCCCATTGGCCAAAATATATGTAACATGCATTAAAACTGGAATTGTGCAAGCCCACATGCAGTAATGCGCTTTTAAAATAGTCTGTATACTATAATGGGCCACTAGAATAGATTATAAATATGATTAAACTTCACATTTTGGAGGCACCTCTATGCTCTCTTTACATTAAAGGAGAATTCAACCCTAAAGTTAAAAAACCTCTACCTCTCTACCCTACATAGACCCCCCCCTCAAAATTTTTGAAAATGATTGCCTTTTCTCTGTAATAATGAAACAGTACCTTGTACTTGATCCAAACTAAGATATAATTAATCCTTACTGAAAGCAAAACCAACCTACTCGGTTTATTTATTTATGTTTGCATAACTTTCCAAATTATGTAATAATTCTGGATAACAGGTCCCATATTTGTATTATAAAGACAAATTCTGACAGCACTAGCTCTTATAGCTGCATAACTTTGTTTACTTGTCTTAATATGTATGTAACTCCCATATCTGAATATTCTGAGCAGTTTGCATATGTAAAACTAAGACTCATTCCTTAAACTATTATTCTGCTTTACTGTTTAATTCTATCTTTGCATTTATAATATCTAATATCATATATAGTTAGTATACTTTTATAGCAGTGCTGACTTGCATCCGTTGAATGTGTTTTTGTGTGATAAGAGCGCAAACAGCCAGAGGGTCGACATTCCAGGTAAAGGCTGTGGCCCGTCCCCTGATCTTATTACAGTGTCTGTATAACACCCAGAGCAGGAAGGTTTCACTCAACTGTATGTTTCCTACTTTTGCTCTAACTGCTCATAATGCCGTCCTGTAATTTCCTTTCAGATTCTGGGAGTTTGAAGCATGAGGTAAGTTTTATGTTTTTTTATCCACTTACATATAATCAACGTGATTGTTTTGTGAACATTAAGAGGCACATGTAGCAAAGGATGAAGAGACAGGTTTTGTTCTCAGAATTCTCTCAAACCATTTCATTCATTCAGTGGATATAGGATTGCTTGCCTCCTACACCATTATTTTGTTTACATGATATCCGCCACAGTAGATACATTGTATATTGTATAGAACCCCTGCACTGCTTACATCATTTGCTTCCTAGACCCTTACAGTGTACTCTCCATAAAACATACAGAATTTGTTCATATTACATACTGTAAGCACATAACGTTACAGTGCTCATAGTATACAGTGTGTAGAGCCCAACCTTTTCCGGAAACAAATAATGGCCTTCCTATATATTTATATACATCTTTTTTCCCTATTAATTACATTGGGATCAACCATCATTTTTACCGGCCAGGCCGGTAAAATACCGGCCAGGTGGCAACCCTACACACAGCACATCTAGTAGGGATAACTCAGTTTGCTCATACATTGCAGTATGAGTTGTAAATTACACACAACAGGCACAACTGGCTGATAAGAACATACCCCATACATTTTCAGAGCTGTCAACTTTTGAGTAATGATGTCCGGGGGAATTGCAGCACACACAAGTGCGCAGATGTACGGGTTTGTGACATCACAGGAAGTGATGTTACGCGCATGCACAGAGCCTTTCCTGAAGCCCCAGAAATAGCTCCACTGACATCATTGAAGTAGTTGGATTTTTAACTTCAATCGTGCAAATTCAGCAGAAATCGTCAGAAATCGAGGGAAGTGACGGGAGAAAAATAAAACAATAACTAAAAGTAAGGCCTCCTGCACAATTGCTCGCATATAAACTTGGATGCAAGTTCTCAAATGGTCACAGAGCGATTGCATAAATATATTTGCTCTAAAACCCTGTGCAACATGTTAACTCCATGAATGTTTCAAACTTGGTGCAAATCACCACTTGCCAAACTATATAATTTGAATATTCTGTGCTATTTCAGTACTAGACTTCTATTGCATATAAAGAACTCAAACTTAAGTTCACAAAGGTGAGTGTGATCAAGTTTCATATCTAATTTATCTGCAGGTTAGTGTTCATTAAAGAACCAACAAAATCCAAACAAATACCAGAGAAACAGGGAAAATAGGAAATTTTCATAACCCTGTTATCTCCCAGCTAACCAGTTCAGACAAATCATGCCAAAAGGTATATAGAAGAAAAAAAAAATTTTTACATTTTTTTAAAACATAACTTTTAATCCAGGTAAGTTAAAAACAAACGCACCCACAAAGACAATGCCATATGTGACTCCATTATAGGTATATGGAAGTCCGGGACCATGTCCCTAAAACAACACTCAATTAAAAACCAGGCATAGGGTGAAACAGTGGACAATTATTGCAGTCAGCGTTGTCAATTCCCACCTGACCGCTATAGTAGTTACAGTAATAGCCATATATTTGTAGCCATTCCCAACACCTCCCTTCCAGTCATTCCCCAACCAAAATTCTACCTAGCTACATGGGGAACAAGTGGGAGCTATTCGCCCACTGTCCACCTATGCCACCCGCCCTGGTTTTTAATTGAGTGTGTTGTTTTAGGGACATGGTCCCGGACTTCCATATACCTATAATGGAGTCTCATATGGCATTGTCTTTGTGGGTGCGTTTGTTTTTAACTTACCTGGATTAAAAGTTATGTTTTAAAAAAAATTTTACAATTTTTTTTCTTCTATATACCTTTTGGCATGATTTGTCTGAACTGGTTAGCTGGGAGATAACAGGGTTATGAAAATTTCCTATTTTCCCTGTTTCTCTGGTAGTTGTTTGGAAAGAACTCAAACTTGTAAGAGGCGTAAGCACGATTATAAGGAGTGCCCTGTTATGGAGAATCACGTTTATTATGGGCTTAAATTCTCTTTTAAGCTACAGTGTAAAGGATTTGTTTGAGCATTGCTGCATTGAGTATATTTGTTTGAACTGCATATCATTTTAAATCCTCTGTCAATCGTTCCTTTGTATCTTTGCAATGATAAAATCATAGAAGTCAGTGAAAAAAATATTTCCACTCTGTATGGTATTGACAAGCAATAAAAGCAAATAGCAATACAAACATAAGAATAATACAGGTATAAAAACAAAAATAAAAATATTTCTTTTTTTATTCATAGAAACCGAATGGAACTCGAAGGCCAGTTAAAAATCCAGACCCAGGTTTGTGCTCTAGAACCTTTTTTTGTCCTTTCAGTTTAATCCTCATCTAAAGTCTGCAAATGATTCCACAGATGCAGTTTTTAACCTGATATGTGTATGACTTTTTTGTCCTTGTCATGCTCTGACCCTTCTCTCATTTATACTGCATGCCAGGCTGATTTTGTTTGGTAGAATTAGTAACAATGTTAATTTGCATTTAATTCCAAACTACAAAACTGTCAGGGCATTGTGCAATGAATATGGAAATGTGTCCATGTCACCTGCCTGGGGGGACTGATTATGAGACTCTGAGTCAGTGTTGTGTTTACACTTGAACATTACTTTACCATTTTTGTTATTTAATTATATCTTTGCCCTCTAAAAATATATTGACATTGGTTAACAACACCCTGCTGTCCATACTATAGTGCCAGCTAGTGGTTGTGAAGATTTACTACAGGGGTCAGTTTAAGCGAGAGTCCTAAATTCCTTGCATTTAACTACCACCCAATATGTTAGTGTTCACACTCATTATTAACCATTAACCTGAAAACCTGCTTGCTGGTTAGTTATAGCATTTAATATATATATATATATGTTTGTTGGCTGATTAAGATACCACCGTTTCCACCATTTGCTGGTTTTTAAATGAATGTTTTTTAAGGACATTGTGCCTGCACTGCGGCTTTATGGGCTACTAGCAGTGGGTTTGTTGTTTGTGGGCTTTCCTCTTTTTAGCCTAATTTATTAAAAGTTACGTTTATAAGGCAGTTTTGCCAATTATACTATATAGGCGCCACACTAGTTGGCTTTGAAGTGAGTGTTTATGGACTAACAGTGTTTTGATTTCACTTCTTCTTTTTCTTCTCTTGTGTTACAATTTTAGAAACAATTTCTTCCCACTGTGAATTTCCTGCAGAGGCTATTGCTGTTGCTAGTGGCATATTTCCTTGCAGCAAACCTTACTAATATTAATGACGAACCTTCTATAGCATATTTTCTGACTATGGAGATATGGTGCAATTTGAAAAATCTGTAGAAAATTAGTCCTAATTCCATTTTAATTTAAGATATCACAGATATATTGATGCTATTGGTCATTTATTTCTGAAATGGCCATTGCTATATATGTAGATCACAGTTGGATAGGATTTCATGCCATTACTCAAATTCATTGCAGTTGATGTTAAACTAAATGTCATGAATCCATTTACTCAGAGTTCAAGGGTTGACCTGTGTGCCGTGACACCCATTTAAGTAATTATTTGACTACGGGAGAGAATTCTTGCCCACATTTTTCACACGCTGTAACATATGTAATATCTCATATACTAAATTCAGGATTTCAGTTATATGGAGTCCTTGGACTTTATTAAAAGCGAAACACTAGAAACCACTTTTCTTCAGACAGTATTCTTAGGAATCAAGGATCTCTATAGGGCCAATGTCTTAATTCTCTAAGCAGGAGGCTTATACTGTATATAGGCTGCTACTGCAGAAAGGAACCTTCAGCCTCTCCATAACCAATAACAGCTCTTTATGATCACTGCCAGGCCCTCTGCATTGAGAGATTAGGTATGTCATTGATATAACATTGACCAGATCTTCTCAGTAATGTATACATGAAAAATGCATATAGGAAGGCAACGTTACATCTCCTTTAGCAGTCTATGAGAGGGCCCACATCTGGCCTACACCCTCCAGTTGGACAACAGTATCAGTTGGACCTCACTCATTGCATGGGAGTCAAATACACTACAGGTATGGGACCTATTATCAAGAATGCTTGGGACTTGGGGTTTCCTGGATAAGGATCTTTCTGGTAATTTAATCTCTCTATCTTCTAAAAAATCATTTACACATTAATTAAACCCAATATGATTGTTTTACCTCCAATATGGATTAATTATATCTTAGTTACCATCAAGTACAATGTACTATTTCATTATAACTGAGACAAAGAAAACAATTTTTAAAAATTAGAGAGAAGTAAACCCCAGTTAAGCGAAAAGGCCCACCCCTACCCTCCTTTGGCCCTTTCTGTACTTTGTTCCTCCATATTACATTACTTGAAAATAGTGTCCTTGGCATTAACATTGGCATATTCATGCAGAGTAGCGCAGTGAAGCTCATGGGCAATATCTTCTGTATCTTCAGACCCTGTGGTTTTCCTTCAGCAAACTTCAGTGTTTCAGTCACATGCGTAGTAGGCACCAATACCAAACTGTGCATACGGGATAAAACTCTACTTAAAGCTTAGTATAGTTCTCCTTTAACAGCCTTCTCGTAATTTGAAGCTTTCTTGATAACAGGTTTCCCATTCCTGTATAAGTGTCTACCAAGTGGAAACAAATCTTTCTTACAGAAATTTCTGCATTAATGCAGGTTTTGTCCTGTTGAGCTGAGTAACCATTTGGATTGTATTATAAAATAGGCTCTTTTGGGGGAATGTTATATTGGTCACTAATGCAAAAATCGTTCAAATTCATTTGCAATGGAAATAAATGTTCGGAAAGTGAAACATGTTGCCTTTCCAAACACTTTTCCCCTCATGTGACCGTAGGATAGCGGTTGTGATTTTATAGTTTGCGATAGTGCGCAGTGTATGCAATAAATTTTCACAATCGCAAACTATCATTTGCGACAGCATATTTAATGAAACTCCAGAGCAGGTGTTCGCAATGCAATAAAAGCCTAACGAAGAATATTCCATTGCAGCATGCAAATTTTTATTCGCAAAGCTTTGCACTTTGCAAATGTTATTACATTTCCCCCTTTGTGTCTTTATTATGCAAGTTTTTGTATCACCAGATGGGAAATTAAATATCCCACTTAATATCCCATAGGTGTCCTGTATTTCAACTCTAATTATTGCTTCTGTAAACATGCTTTGTTTATTCCAAAACCACAGTTGTTCAGCTTTTTAAAGTGACTAATTAGTCATAATTTGTATTTCCCCAAACCCCCGCACTTTTTTGTACACATAAACGATAAATGTGGTAATTAAATTTTTGCTGGTTAATGTTTTGACTGTTCTGAATGCTTTAATGCCAAATGGTCTAAAAGCCAGAAATCAGTCTTCCACTTCAGAACTGTGTATATGCCAGACTGAGGATCTGTAAATATCGTATAGATGTCAGTGCAATGTTTATTTCTCTCATTGCAGCTTAGAATCTGAATTGCATTATTTTATTATTGGCAAGTTAATCATATTTTTAAATCACAAAATGGGGAAGGAAGAAGTAGAGAGCATACATTTGTTTTCATGACAGATTCTTTACTGTTTTATAAAGATTACAATTAATTCCACATCCTGCTGCAAATTATACACGCCTAAATATAGCTATAAACATGGGTTATATTTCACTAATTGAAAATGAAGCAACTTTATAAACTCACAGTCAGTTCAAGAGTTCCTGCAGATCCCATACCCCCATCTTGTATCAAGGACATATCTACTGTACATTTTTTTTATCAATACAAATACTGTAGTTAATAAACAGAACTAAAATCTGTTTCTATACAATCTAGTAGCAGAAAGAATGCTACTGACAGGAAAGGGACATCTTAGAGTTGATGCAACTGATTTTATCACATGTAGGATCTTTCCTGGGACTAGTAGAGGAATGTGGAATAGCATGCTTGTCATCAAATACATTCCAGTTGAAGACAAACAAGGCAGATAAGGCAAAACACCATGAAGCTTTCAGAATTACGCTGAAAGAAATGTACAGGAATATTTATTTAACCCATAAATGCAACCTGGTGTAAATATGAAGCTGGCTTAAAGACCTTTGGCATAGCCATAACTAACTAAAGAACTAAAGAGAACTAAAGCCCAACAAAGAATTAGGTCAGAAATGATATACCTTTTGTACTGGTCTTACAGTCCAGTCCAATGGTAAAGCAGACCTGTGACTGTTGAGATCCATACTTTAATCTTATTTTTGGTTCACGTGCTGGTGCCAGAGGCAACACAATTGTCCATACATACAAATAATACAAATATCAATACTGTTACTGACTGATAACTAAAGGTGCTTTCCCCTTGAGACTGTAGATGCCAGCAGTGCAGCAGTTTGGGTGGGCATAAGTATCATCTGTTGAATATTAGTAGATCCAGCTCAGAACCTAAATAACTCAGGGTAGTCCTCTGTATATTTTTTAAATAAGAGTTCACATTCAGGTCACTTTTAAAGTTAAGTGGCCAAAAGAAAGAATGAAATGCATAATATGTACATAACCTATGGATGTTAGACTTTGTCAACAAACACTTATGTATTTGGAGCAAAAGTGCCATTTGACACAATTTCTAGGGTTAAAAATAGTATTCTCAATTTTTCTAATGAGCCTCAAGTGATAGAAAAAACTGTTTCCACTTCTTTTTTTTTTACACAGATTTATTTATTTTAATTTCACATACATCAAGAACCAATTAATTTAGCAATTAATGCTTTTTAAAAGAGTTTTGTAAATTTTTACATTTTGAGCCACAGCAGAAAGTCATTGCATAGGTCACACCTGACCATATACTGTATTATGGTTGCGGCATTTGGGTTAAATGATGTTGTTTGACCAAGGTCTACTATAACTACTGCTTTGCCAGGATACATTTACAAAACTTAATTTCATTAGACTCAGAGAACAAATTTTACATATAATTCTATAGGTGTGGAGCAGTGGATTACACTGACCTAAACTGGCGTTAAATTAATTCCAGTGGACACAGATATTGCGTTACCAAATTTAACCAATAGTGTGTCTTCTTCAAACCAAATGAAAATTTCCCTTCTTCTCCAGTTATTACCACTTCCCCATCCCCTACCTATTTGCATTAATGTAAACATTTAATAGAGGAGCACTGCTTAAACAGATCTTATTTAGTCTGTATTATTCACAAATGTGTTCAGCATATCCTGCTACTTTCTGCTGTAGAAATCCCTGTAACACATCCAAGCAGTTTTTTTTTTTACAAGTTTTTACTTTGCATTTCAAATCAAAAATACAATACAGAGGGCAATAGCCTTAATTAAGAGAAGAAGGAAGCGAAAGATAGAGTGGAGAGAAAAACAAGTAGGGGAGAGTGAGCTGGGGGAAGATTATCAGTCATACAATTCTGTTTGGTTTCTGGGGCTCAGTTAGGGTGACACATTCTCTTCCAGCCATGGTCCCTAAATAGCTTCAAATTATCAGGACATTCTCGTGCCTGAAATACCAGTTTCTGCTTGGGTAAAGACTCATTAATGAGTTTTTTCCAAAAAATAAATGCAGATGGCCCCATGGATTTCCAGTCTAGCAATATTGCCTTTTTTGCATAGTAGAACAGTTGGAAATAGCACAATTTAGCCGGGGGTCTTAGTGGTAGCTCTTCCATAATACCCAGAAGACATAGGCTGGGTGAGAGTATATTAGCGAGTGCTAAGGTGGTTTCAGCATAATTAAGGGGCATGTTTACTAACATTGGAGATAAATATATGGAGATATTTCTGGAGATGTTGCCCATGGCAACCAATCAGCAATTAGATTTAAACATCCACAGCCAAGTTAGAAAACAAAAGCAAAGCTCTGATTGGTTGCTATGGGCAACATCTCCAGAAATCTCTCCAGATATTTATCGCCAATGTTAGTAAACATGCCCCTAAGTATCTCTCTCCAAAATCTTTTTGACATTTTCACATTTAGGACACTGGATAAGACTCCAGGATAAATCCTAGCAAATCTTTATGGGGTGAGATAAACTCTATTAAGGAATTTGATCTGTATGTATCTGCCCCTACTAGAGATAGTGAGTTGAGGTACTAAAGCTAGTGCATCTCTCCATGGGGCAGATTTACTAAAAGGTGAAGTGGCGGCACTAGCAAAAATTCACCAGAAATCCAATCCACAGGGACATTGCCAATTTACTAACAGGTGTAGAGGACAATTCAGTAGTGAAAGAGACCATCGCTATTGCAGTTCCACACCCTATCACAAGGCGCATCGTTACGTCACAAATTCAGTAAAGTGCGAATTTTACAGAACGTTACCTGTTTCGCCAGAGTTTCCTTTGCTACCTTAGACCAGGTGAAGTGATAAGATGACGCTACATCCTCCTCAATCATGTCAGTGACATCATATCCTGTATGCTGAAAAGTCATAAAAGTTCTAAAAAACGATTACAATTTTGAGTCACACTTGCTTTAGGGTGGGCACATGTCTAGGGCATTAGAGGATCTATTTTGTCTTTATTTTGCTTCCTTGGACATTTGTAAAAATAGGTGGCCACTTCACTCATTTGCACCAACATCTCTAATTAAGACATATATATGACCTTTATAAACCCGCCCTATTCAAATTGAACTAACTGTAAGAGTAAAAGTTTCACTAGGCAAAAATGAACGCTAGCAAAAGTTCGCTATGAAATGCTCATGCTAATGAATTAGCGATATAGAAACATCGCCAGCGTTCAGCTACAGAGATGCAACTTTATAATAATGTCTCCTAGTGTTTTGACTCCTAAAGCTGCCCATTTAGTAATATTGTGTACTGTTTTAAAGCGTGGGAGGTATTTTAGGAAGAGCATGAAATGTTCCTTTTATTTGCAGGGAGAAGTTGCCGTACCTTACCCATTTATAAATTGCAGCTGGCATGTGTTTTTTGTAATGTGCAAGATTTAACACCACGCGGAATACAGCACGCCAACATTTGCACATATAATTGGGATGCTTGGATGCACATCAGTAGGGATTCTAATATATTGTGTTAAATGTTTCCTAATTTTACATAAATTAATTTTCAGCGTCTGTGTTTTCTGTCATTGCTAATTAGTGACTTCATCTGCAAATCATTATGTAGCTAATATGAATTTGCTCTCACTGTTTGAATCCTTCCAAATCAAACCTGGCATCATCAATAATAGGAAATTACTTTCACAAAATAAATTCCATTTTGATGGGTTTAGATAGGGGGTTGGTAAGACTAAAAGCAATGCCTTTTCTAAAATACTGTATCACTGAACTTCTAGATACATGTAATTATATTTGATATTGTTTAAATCTTGGCTGCTGGGCCCCTAAGTGGTTCCTCTGGCAGCCCTGTTGGCCAGCACTTTTGAATGCAGTGTGACAGGGTAGCAGAATTATCCCTCATGCTTTGACAGATAGCTACATGGTGTAGCATAATCTTCTGATGCGATTAATAGCACCCCTATTTGTGTGACTCCAACAATCACTCATTAATAGAAGTAACTGATGATCAGGCCGCTGGCTAGTATCAGAGTCAAACTATTCTTTCTGAGATTAAATGATTCACCTCATTAGTTCTTTCATCTATCGTACATGGAACTCCTGCATGTTTCCTCTGTGTTTTGGTACATTTTCATGGTAAAGTCCTGTGAATGTGGTTATTTCATAGGCTTTATGAATGTGGCATAAATATACTGTAAATGCGTGTGTTTGTGTGTGTGTGTGTGTAAATCAACTCACTGAACATGTAAGCTATAAAATGCTAAGGAAAATGTACATACAGTATCCCTTATAAAGGAGAAATCTTAAAAAGAACAAGTAGGCTTGAAAGGCTTTACATTATGTTTTGGGCTTCTGTACCATCCACCACACCCACCAGTAGCTCCCCATCTTCTTTTTCTGCTGATTTACTGCACATGCTCTGTGCTACTGTCACTTACTGATCTTAGGGGCCGACTCACACAATACATTATATACAGAATATATGGGGCAGATTTATTAAGGGACGGGTCGAACTTAGAGTTTATGGTAGTATATAAAAACTCCCATAAACTTGCATAAACTCGATTTTAGAGCTAAAAATCTTTTATTAATTTTTTTTTTTTTAAAAAAAACGGGTGAATGGGATCGACCTGCAAACTTGAATCGAATTTGATTCAAGTTTTTTCTCAGGAAAAAAATTGATTTTCAGGATGCTACCAAACAACTCCAAATTGATTCCAGGACGTCCCCCAAAGGCTAAACCAGCAATTCGGCAGGTTTAAAGTGAAGAATAGTCATATTTGGATTCTTAAAGGGCCAGTACATGATACATTTCGAAATTAGAATTAGAATATATTTTAAAAACTCGAAACTAATTTTAACTATACCCTAGTCGAATTACACTAAAATAGACTAGAAATTTTCATTTTTAAATTCTTGTCACTTTGCAACTTGATAAATCTGCCCCTAAATATCACAATACAAGGCTGAGTAAATAATTTAGATTTACTTTACATAGCAACTCATAAACCAGTGCAATTGGCATCAGAATTTAATAGTCAGCCCTAGCATCAGATTTTGACAGATGAACCTTTCTGCTTAGCTTCAGCAGCTCAAAGCTCACTGAGCATGTGCTGGGTCACTGTCATTCCTTACATTATCGAAGATGGTGAGCTCCAGTGACAACGTTGTAGGTCTGGAACATAGGGATACTTACTTTAGGCTGGTTCAGTAAGATCAATATATACAGTGTTTATAGCCATATTAATTTTTGGTTTGCAAAAAGAACAATTCCGACTCTGAGATTTTTTCAAATCTTATTAAATACGAGAAAAATTGCAGGAATAGATTCCAGCTACAAAAACTTTAAGGCTGACTCAACCCTGCTCACCGTAGATATTGGTTGGTCCGGGTGCACAATGCCCCGGACCCCACTCCTGAATATAAACACCGGGTTCTTCAAGTCTGCTAAACAACTGGTAAAACAGTGAAAACTTTTGCTGCGAATCTTACCCTGCAAGGATGGTGACCCGGGTGCAGCTAGCCCCGAGTCCGTCACTAGGAAGGAACGCCAAGGTCAGGTAGAAGATTTGCAGATTTGTAGGCCGCGCACTTCTGGGACACCAACACGAACCGCTCGTCTCCAAATGTTAAAAAGTAAACTCTTTTATTTTTAAGACATACAGTCAATCAAACAACAATAGCGTCTGAGGAAGTGCGCGGCCTACAAATCTGCATATTAATTTTTGGGGTTTCATTCTCCTTTAATCTGAAAGGGATTTACTGAGAGCGACAGGCTGGAATTATGCTCTATGCCAAACACTAATATGCCTCTGCTGGTATTAAAGACAGCTTTGCAGTGGTTCATTCCTGCAATGTGAATCGTTCATGCAGCACATACGCTTTGGTTATCCATAGTGGCCCTTGTCCGACAGGTTCATATTTCTCAACTATGCTCATATGCCTCATTTGGGCTGTTGTTATGTACCAATATTATCTCTTAGGGAGTAATGGAAATGTGATAAAGGGGTGTAGGAATGGCCAATTTCAAGGAACAGTTATGGGAAATTCATGCAGTTATGGGAAAATGTAAAATCTTGAAATACTGAATAAAGATCAATATTTGTACATTTTACTTTAGCGCAGATTTGTGAAGGAAATAAATTGGTGTTGCCAAGTAGCTCTTTGGTACCGACCTTACTTCTCATGTCATTTGTTGCCTTCTTGGGGAAACTATCTAGGCTTCCCACTGAAGAATGAACTTCTTTTTGGTCTCTGTTGGTGATTAAGCTGTTGATGATTTTAAAATGATGATAGTCTCTTTTCTGCAGCAGCTACAGTATATAGCATTTGTGTTTTATATTTGAACTTTACACCCATAACTGGATATTCTGGTACAACAATGAAGGATACATTTTTGAATTTGAATTAATCATGTAAGCAGCTAGGAAATAGAATCCCCAGATTGTTATTGTTGTTGATCTTGATCATGGCTGAAATATAGTTTGAGCATTTCAAATCTGACATTTCAAATCATTCACTGCATGTTCAACACGCAAGGCTCACGGAAAAGAACACTTTCATAAATCAACCCTCTGATGTAGCCTGTTCATGGGGGCAGGAAGAGTCACATCATTATAGTTCCTCTAATGCTAATACAGTAGCACATGCACACAGTCAGTAAGATCTCGTGAGCACTGTCAATATTCACCATCTGGCAGCTTATCTTTAAATGACACTTCCACAAATTATTTTATCGCACTTTGTTAATTTTCTATTTATTTTTTTTTGAAAGGATTCATTTTTTCCCCTCTTTTTTTAACAATTTCTGTTCATATCCCTCTTTGATGTTCAGATTTGCCAAAGATGAAAGTAATAAGAAACTACAGTGGATTTCCCTCACCACCAGCACACAGCAGGCCCTCTCTCAGTATGCAGATAGGAGATACCATTGAAGTCCTGAGAGCTGATCCACACATCTTATTCTGGCAGGTAAGGCTAAAGTACATGAGAATTCTCAGCATTTTTTCTCTCAACTTTCCCAACAGCTCATTCAGTACTCCCTATTATCATCCCAAATGAACAGTCCTCTTTGCCCATTCTACAGAAATATAATTAATTTTATTTATCATATACTATATATCATATCATTCCTATAATACCTCCCTAAGTCTTCTCAATGTTCCTTCATCTGCTTCCTATTATGCTTCTCATTTCTATGTATAACTATAACTTACATAGTAACATAGTAAGTTAGGTTGAAAAAAAGACACATGTCCATCAAGTTCAACCTTTTAACTTTTTTTATAACCTGCCTAACTGCCAGTTGATCCAAAGGAATGCAAAAAACCCCATCTGAAGCCTCTCCAATTCGCCACAGAGGGGGGAAAAAATTCTTCCTGATTTCAAAATGGCAATCGGAGTAACTTCTCCTGTTACTCAGGATATCTTTCCTTATACCTCCTCTAATATTTCACATTGTTTTGGTGTTTGTCCCTGTCACTGATACAAATAACCCTTGGTTTTCTCTTTATACTCCTCTCCATATAATTCCTCTTGTTGCAATTTTTTGACAGACCTAACCCCTAACATTTACATTTCATGCAGAAATACAGGAAAAGGTGATATATTATAAGCATAGATCTAATAATAGACACTTCTTAACTACTCAAAAATCCATTGTTTCCTGGCATACCAGCTGATTCACCTGTCAAAGTGTTTCTGAAATATTATGCCTTGGACCAGCAGCATGCCCTTGTTTAATACATATCTTTAACTCTACCAGGGCTCAGTTTAACATACTTTCAGAGTGCCTTGCCTTGCTCATTGTGCGTTCCTCTTTTAGGACCCATTTCCAGATCTAAACTACCTGCTGCTTGCAAAGGAAATAATGTTATTTTAACTGCCATATGGAATATTGTAGCTTAAGGGTTTTGTACCCACCCTGCTCACCACCAAGATCAGCACTCTAGTTACTAAATCTGCACTAATGTTACATTGTATTAACAGCATTGATAGTAAATAGCCCTCAGCAATGATATCACTTTCTTCTATTTGAAAGGTTCTCTACATTAATAAAATAGCTTTTCTGTTCCCATATGGAATGTGACCCTGCACAAGCCCTTTATTTTACCTAGCTAACATAGTACTACTCCTAACATTCCTATGATTGCCCAATAATTGTATAGCCTGCCACCTGGTTATCTATCTGTAGCTCTATAACATTTTCCATTTCTCCAATCACTGTATCTGTTCTCATTGTTTTGATTCTTATGCAGAAACAAATGTACATTTACATAAGTATTTGGTTAATCAACATGTTAAGTATCATTTTCTGTGGTGGTTAAACTGCTATTGGGTTAGTATGGACTAATAGCTTCTCTATTCTTGTTTTTTTTTATAGGGTAGGAATATATCCACAGGGGAGCTTGGCTTTTTCCCAAGTGATGCTGTTAAGCCTTGTCCATGCGTAAGTGCAATTTTAATTCTTTATGATGGACTATCCACCCATTAATATTTGAATCTGTAATACATAGAAGGAATATGTATTTGATTCCAAAGTCAGAAAACTATTGAGTTTTAAGAGTTACTAAGTATTTTTGTTTGTTGCACTGACAAATCAAGTTTGAATGTTTATATGAGAGACTCTGGAGAAATTTACTTATTATCAGTAAATCAGAAAAGCATATTTCCTGAAAAGGAAGTGGATGTGGTACAGCTTTATAGTAATTGTTCTGTTAACATTCTAACTACAAACCTGATTTTTCTATAATCCCGACTGCAGGTTCCAAAGCCTGTGGATTATTCTGGGCAGCCTTGGTGAGTAGCTATATACTAAAATATTTTAGTGACCTTATAACAACACTTATCAAATGTCAAATGGAGATACCAGGACACCCTCTATTTTCATATGTCAGTTTGTATAATTGTATAATGCTAATATTGTATTTACTAGTCATTTCCATTTTTTGACTGAGGGTTTCTTTCTCCCGACGCAGTGCATAAGTATAGTTTTTCTGACATAGAAGAAAAGTATTTTGGTTAGGGTGCATGCTGCTTTATTTATATCCGCTGCTCCGCAAGTTCCTCTAGGACAGGGATCTCCAACTTTTTTTTACCCGTGTGCAACATTCAGATGTTAAAAGAGTTGGGGAGCAACACAAAAAAGTCTCTGGGGTGACAAATAAGGGCTGTGATTGGCTATTCGGTAGCCCCTATGTGCACTGTCAGCCTATGGGAGGCTCTATTTGGCAATACACCTGTTTTTTATGCAACCAAAACTTGCCTCTAAGCCAGGAATTCAAAAATAAGCACCTGCTTTGCGGCCACTGGGAGCAATATCCAGGGGGTTGGTGAGCAACATGTTGCTTATGAGCTATTGGTTAGGGATCACTGCTCTAGGACATCTAGTATAATTTGCTTAATGTTTGATATTGGTGGCATGCCTAGTTCATCTGTCAAGTATTTGGTGTCTGTTTTCATCCAGTAACCTTATATGTGACCACTGGACACAATTTTGCAGGGGATGGGGGGATCCAAAATTGGTCCTCTACTGCAATTGGGCTCTGGGGCAGTGATAGGTTACCACATTGCTCCCTGTAAGTATTGTATCCTAGCTATGTTCTTAAAATAAACTTTTTGTTTTTGCATCTGATTCGTATGTTGGCAAGTACAGTGGCAGTAACATTTCAGAAAATACAAAGCTCTACCTCTTCATTCCCATAGGTATGCAGGAGATATGGAAAGGGTGCAGGCAGAGAGTGAACTAATCAGCAGAGAGAACAGTACCTACCTCATTCGGCATAGGACAAAGGAGAGTGGGGAGTATGCAATCAGTATCAAGTGAGTCATGAAAAATAGATGTTACTGTCTTTTTCTGTTTGCTTACAGTGTATGTGTGGAATATGTAACTGACTCCATGAATAGCACACATGTGATCACTCTCCCAAAAAATAT